>NW_020769559.1:252414-316078 GCF_900518735.1 Pseudonaja textilis
GAAAACCATCATTGACACCCTCCATAAGGAGGGAAAGCCTCAAAAGGGAATTGCAAAAGAAGTTGGATGTTCCCAAAGTGCTGTATTAAAGCACATTAATAGAAAGTTATGTGGAAGGGAACTGTGTGGAAGAAAAAGGTGCACAAGCAGCAGGGATGACCGCAGCCTGGAGAGGATTGTCAGGAAAAGGCCATTCAAAAGTGTTGGGGACTTTCACAAGGAGTGGACTGAGGCTGGAGTCAGTGCATCAAGAGCCACCACACACAGACAGATCCTGGACATGGGCTTCAAATGTTGTATTGTCAAGCCGCTCCTGAACAACAAACAATGTCAGAAGCGTCTTACCTGGGCTAAAGAAAAACAGAACTGGTCTGTTGCTCAGTGGTCCAAAGTCCTTTTTTCTGATGAGAGCAACTTTTGCATCTCATTTGGAAACCAAGGACCCAGAGTCTGGAGGAAGAATGGAGAGGCATACATTGCAAGATGCTTGAAGTCCAGTATGAAGTTTCCACAGTCTGTGTTGATTTGGGGAGCCATGTCATCTGCTGGTGTTGGTCTACTGTGCTTCATTAAGTCCAGGGTCAACTCAGCTGTCTACCAGGAGATTTTGGAGCACTTCATGCTTCCTTCCGCAAACGAGCTTTATGGGGATGATGACTTCATTTTCCAGCAGGACTTGGCACCTGCCCACACTGCCAAAAGCACCAAAACCTGGTTCAATGCCCGTGGGATTACTGTGCTTGATTGGCCAGCAAACTCGCCTGACCTGAACCCCATAGAGAATCTATGGGGCATTGCCAAGAGAAAGATAGAGACATGAGACCGAACAATGCCGAAGAACTGAAGGCCGCTATTGAAGCATCCTGGTCTTTCATAACACCTTAGCAGTGCCACAGGCTGATAGCTTCCATGCCATGCCGCATTGAGGCAGTAATTGCTGCAAAAGGGGCCCAAACCAAGTACTGAGTACATATGCATGCTTATACTTTTCAGAGGTCCGATATTGTTCTATGTACAATCCTTGTTTTATTGATTGCATGTAATATTCTAATTTTCTGAGATTGTGGATTTGGGGTTTTCATGAGCTGTAAGCCATATTCATTGCGATTATGACAAATCACGGCTTGAACTATCTTGCTTTGCACGTAATGAGTCTATCTCATATATTAGTTTCACATTTTAAGTTGCATTACTGAAATAAATGAACTTTTGCACAATATTCTAATTTTTCAAGTTTCACCTGTATATGCTGGAAATAGAAATTTTAAAACAGCCTTGCTATGGTCTTAATTCAAGGAAATTCAGATGCTTATGAGTTAAATCCATATCCAAGTACTGTAGAAAGTTCTGTCTTAATACCCTTTTATTTGAATTAGTTTGGCTATAACTCTGTAATTATTTTAATCAGTAGATACAGGTATAGCTCATTCTACTTTTCTTTTCTTTTTTGAATAAATTTTATTGAATTTACAATTAAAAACATAACATTACATATACAACAGGGGGAGAAAAAGGAAAAAGAAAAAAGGGAAAAAAAAAACGCTCGGTCTTGCGAACCGAAAAAGGAGAAAAAGAGGTATAAAAGAAAGAAGAAAACAAAGAAACGGAAGAAAAAAGAAAATACATTAAAAACAGACAGATATCCTTTTTGACAGTCTGCAAGATCCAATTCTCCTACCTTACTTAAAATATACACATCTTATCACTATTTATGCTTAAATTACCCATTGTTCATTGAACAGTTTATCTCTGAGATAACCAATTATACCATGCATTCCAATTATCATAAAATGCTGAAGACTCTTTATTTTTAAGTGCTATGGTTAAATTGTCCATTTCTGCACAGTCACATATTTTCTGGATGACCATTTGATCTATAGGTATATAGGATGATTTCCAGCACTGGGCAAATGCTAATCTGGCCGCAGTTAGAATATGAATTGTTATATATTTCATCTTTTTAGGTAAATGTTTATCAGAGATCCCTAGTAGGAAGAACTCTGGTTTGTATTCGATTTGTTCTTTGGTTATTTCCTCCAACCATTTTCTAATTTTTTGCCAGTATTTCTGGGCTTCCTTACAGGACCACCACATATGAAAGTAGGTTCCTTCTATGTTTTTACATTTCCAACATTTTGGACTAGAGTTTGGGTTCATTTTCGCTAACCTCGAAGTGGGTAAGTGCCATCTATATAACACTTTATACATATTTTCTTTGTACGCCGCGGATTTCGTAATCTTAATGTTTCTATTCCAGATCTTTTCCCATTCTGTTAATGTAATGCTTCTTCCAATATTCCTACTCCACATTATCATGTTCCCTTTCACTATCTCTTGCTCTAATTCTACCTCCAATAAATATTTATAAAATTTGGAGATATTCTTTTTATTTGATCCTAATAAGATTTTATCTAAATATTGTAATTTGCTATAGATTCCAAACTCTTTGATATCTTGTTTGTATCTGCTATGGATTTGTATATATAACCACTGGTCAATTTTAAATCCCTGTTCCTGTAAGTCCTGTCGAGTTCTTAATTTTCCTAAAGGGTCTAATAAATCTTTATATTTAGTCGTTTTTGTTATATCCAAATTGTTGGGATGAACCATTGCCTCCATTGTTGAAAGCCAAATCGGAATTTTTAAATAATGTTTTTTGCATATTTTTTTTCCAATTAGTTAATAGTGAATCTCTAATAAGATGTCTATGAAAATACGACTGTTTAGTTTTCCCCACATCCCATAGAAATGCGTGCCATCCTCTCTGAAGGTCGTGCCCTTCCAAGGCTAAAGTTCTTTTATTCAGTAAATTGACCCAGTCTTTTAACCATAATAAGTTGGCTGCCCAATAATATAATTCCCAGTTTGGGAGCGCTAGCCCACCTCTACTTTTTGCATCTTGTAAGGCCTTAATACTGATTCTAGCTTTTTTCCCTTGCCAAATAAATTTAAGAGTTACCTTATTTATATCTTCAAAAAAATTTTTTGGTAATTTTATTGGGATTGTCTGGAATAAGTAAAGGAGTTTTGGTAAGATGTTCATTTTGATCGTGGCAATCCTGCCCAGTAGAGAAAGCTGCAACTTATTCCAAGATTCTAGATCTTTCTTAATTTGCTGTAACAGTTTATCATAATTATTCTCTTTGAGCGATTTACTATGTGGTGTTAACCATATGCCTAAATATTTGACCTTTTTTGTTGCCTGTATCCCCATGGTTTTTTCTAATTCTTTCCTCTGGTTCTCTGTTAGATTTTTAGTCAGTAATTTCGTCTTATTTCTGTTAATCTTTAATCCTGCTACTGAGCCATATTGTTCTAGTTCTTTTATTAGGTTATGTCCTTTTTCCATGGGTTCCTCTAGGAAAAAAACCATATCGTCTGCAAACGCCTGTAGTTTATATTCCTCTGCTTTGACCCTAACTCCTTGGATTTCAAAGTTTTGTCTTATCTGCGTTAACAGTGATTCTAAAGCAAATATAAATAAGAGGGGTGAGAGAGGGCAACCCTGTCTAACGCCCTTTTCAATGCTTAATGGGCCTGTTTGTTCGCCATTAATTAGTATATTGGCTTGTTGGGTATTGTAAATTGTTGTGATAATGTTCTCGAATTTAGTGCCCAGACTCATGTTATAGATTTTTTGTATTAAAAAGTGCCAATGTAAGTTATCGAATGCTTTCTCCGCATCTAAAAACATGAGTGCAAATTGTTTCTCTGGATGAACTTCATAATATTCTAAGACGTCAATAACGGTTCTTAAATTGTTTTTAATTTGGCGGAATGGAAGGAAACCATTTTGGTCTTCATGAATGTATAAATGTAAAACTTGTTTTACTCTATTCACTATAATTGAGGTAAATAATTTATAATCGGCGTTTAAAAGTGAGATTGGTCTATAATTGTTGATATATCTGGCATCTACATCCTCCTTCGGAATTAACGCAATCAACGCCCCCCTCCATGAGTCTGGCATTTTGGCAGCCAAAAGTACTTCGTTAAACACTTCCAGCATCAGAGGCCCTACTAAATCTATTGTGGCTTTATACAATTCTACTGGAATCCCATCTGGACCAGGGGATTTATTATTACTTTGATTTTCCATTGCGGATTTTAACTCAGACCATGTAATATCCTTATTTAGTAATTCTTAGTCTCCTTCTCCTATTGTTTTATCATTCGTATTCTCCAGATAAGTTCTTATTTTGTCTTCATTGATTTCTTCTTTTTTATATAATCTTTGAAAATAGTTTAATATAATATCTTTTTTCTTCTCAATCTCATGTTGTGGGATGCCTTTCTCGTCTATTAGTTGTTGTATCAGTCTCTTTTCTTTTTCTTTTTTAAGTTTATAAGATAGCCATCTTCCTGGTTTATTGGCGTGTTCAAAATAATTTTGTTTGGACCTTCTCAAGCTAACTTCTATTTTATCTTGTTCAATTAAATTCAGCTTATGTTTGGCTAATATTAACTGGTTTTGTAGTCCTTGGATCTTAGGGGTTTTTTGTAATTGTATTTCTAAGTCTTGGATTTGTTGTTGTAATACGTTTTGTCGGGCATAAATTCTCTTGTTTCTCATAGCATTATAGGAAATTGTTGTGCCTCTTATAATTGCTTTCATAGTATCCCAAATGTTCTGTTTTGAAGTTGTTTCATTATTATTATCTTTTAGAAAATAGTTTAGCTCCTCTTTCAGCTTATTAATATACTCTTCTTCATTTACAATTTGGTTGTTTAGTGTCCATCTTTTTTTTATTCGTCTCCTATCTCTCCAAATTAGCTGTATTGGGTTATGGTCAGCCCATTCATTCGGTAGGATTTTAATTTCTTTTATTTCATTAGCCAAATCCAAATCCATCCAAGCCATATCTATTCTAGTCCAAGTCTTATGTGGATTAGAATAGTATGTAAATTGTTTTCCTTCAAGATTCCGTTCCCTCCATAAATCTTTTAAATTTAACTCTTTCAACATTTCCTTACATGCCGCAGAAAGTTCCCTTTTCCCCTTCTTGTTTTTTCCCATATTACTATGGTCTTTCTGGTAGTCTGCAATGGAGTTAAAATCGCCAATCAAGCAAATGTTTCTTTTTTCAAAGCCTACTATTTTTTGGTGAAGGTGTTTAAAAAATTTCCCCTGGTCATCATTTGGGGCATAGATTGCTACAAGTAAAAATGTGATGTGGTTTATCCAAACTTGTATAACCAGAGTTCTTCCTTCGGGATCCGACCAGATTAATTCTGCCTTTACATCTTGTTTTACGTAAATTGCAATTCCTTTTTTCTTGTGTTTGTCGGCCGGTGCCGTAAAAAGTTTCCCTAATTTTGGACAATCTCATTCTACTTTTCAAATAATGATACATCAAAGGAGCTCACATTACTTTTAAAAAAGTCAGGCTCTGGCTTTAAGCTTGCAGACTGAAAAGACTAGTCATACAAAGCAAGGGCAGTACAGGTGGAAAAGAAAATATTTGTTGGTGTGCCAAAAATGTTAAGCCATATTCTCCCTCGAGCTGTGAGGATCATCCAGAGAGTGGGAGGTGCTCCAGTCTGCGTCTGTGTAGGCTGAGCTTAATTATTAGGGAACGCTCCGCCCTCTGTCACGTGGTCCCTTGTAGCGTTCCCAGTTTATGCTCAGCCTTTGCAGAGTTAGGCTGTGTGTTTTGATTGTGCTTCCCACTCTTTGGCTGATTCAAGCAGGATAATATTTCAGTTCAGGTTTGATTTAAGCTTTTTATTTCCTTAGCCTCTGCGCATCTGGGGGTGTCTTGAGACTTAGGGGTGTGCGTTTTCACCCCCAGGGGGCTGAGCGGGCGGCTTAGCAGCGCTTAGCGCTAACAACCCCACCCCACCCACCCCCCTGCTCTCTGCCGTTTATTTCTTTCTTTCCTGCCTTGCTGTCCTGGTGCCTTTCTAAGGTCTGGAGCCTTTTTTATTCTGGTTTTCCCCCCACTAACGCCAATTTCAGCGTCCTCGCCCTCGTGGCTCGCAGGACGCACCCACCCTGAGCCGCCCGCTTTGCCTTTTGCTTTCGATTTCCAGGCGGCCGCCATTTTGGGCGCCGCCTCGTGGCCGGGCGACATTTTGCAGGCCTCCTATTGCTGCGACGTTCTGCTGGCCCTAGGCTTAGGCTCCCAGGCCTAGTAGGGCTGATCTCTCTATCTCCCTCTCCCAGAGGGAAAAAAAGCTGTTCTTTACTCTTTACTCTGTTATTTGTTGGTGTAAGTGTTGGCTTCCGCAGCAGAACTCAGGGTGGGGAATTAGAAAAGCAGCCACTCCCTCCCTGAGGTGGGGGGGGCAAGCTGCCTGAGGCCTTGTATTGCTGGAGTTGATTTGGCTGATTGGCTTCTCTTCCTTTTACCAACTGCCAGGTTGTTATTCAGTCTAATACAGAATATCTTCATATTTCCTTACATTGGTAATCCAATCTCATTCAGTTGGCATTTTTTCTCTCTCAGATTTGCTTAGAGAGATCTAGCTTCCATCACTGTCGCTGCAGTGTGTTTTCCTGGATCCTTATCCTGGTGGGATATAATTGTACATTAAAAGTCTATATCTGTGGCAGTTTTTTAAAAAAATAAAAAAATTTTTTTCCTTTTTTGGTCATATTTTCAGATTATTCATTGCAAATTCCAAAAGGGGGTGCGGGCCAGTTTCTGGATACCCGGCCTTACCCAGGTCGGATCCTAGGCGTGCCAACCGCCTGTACACACACACATATACATATATATTTCTATATATTCATATTGATACTTCTGTTGTTTTACCATGGCAGATGATAACCCTAACTCCCGCCATTCTTTGAAGGCGAAATCTAAGTCCCATCATGTGCGCAGACAGGCTAAGGAAACCTCCCAGGAGACTTCTAAGGCCTCTCAGAGGGACGCTTTAAGGCGTCATAAGGCACTAGAGAGGGAGTTCGATAGGCGCTCTAGGGTGACTCAACCATCACCCCCAGCCGCCCCTTCTACTTCCAGGCACCCCCCCTCCAGTTTGTTCCCCTCTCTCCAGGCACAGCTCATCCCAGGAGTCTCACGCCCCTGGACCAGCTACCAGCCGGATGCCTGAAGCAACCTTCACTCCCACGGCCACTAGCCTGAGACAGGAGGACCCGCCCACGATCGAGATGCCTGAGTACATGAGAACTTGGATGGAGCAGGCTATTCGACAGGGGATAGCTCAAGGCATGCAGCAGATGGCCGGATCAAGCCTTCCTCAGACGGCTCCCGCGCAAGAGCCGGTGCCAACTAGGTCCATGCCCACCCTGGACCCTGCTCCTGGTCAGGTACCCTCCCGGGGGGCCAGCCCTCTTCCAGAAAGGGAACCGGAGGAGGGAATGGAAATTTTAGACCAATACAGGGAGGAGGAGGAGGACCTTGAATGGGGATCCACCTTCCATGGGGAACCCTTTTCAGATTTAGACCCGATGGAAGCAGAGTTGTCGGAGGACGAGGGCCTTACCCCCGACCAGCCTTCCTTTGTGGGGTTATTCAAGCCCCACATGTTTAAGTCCATCTTGTTCAAGGCCAAGAACACCTCGGGCCTGGCCACTCAACTTCCCCCTGTCCCCCACTCCTCTGGGGAGGAACCGGAGGACGCAATTTTCCACGATCTGGTTTCCAACCAACTGGGTTTTACGGGGGCTCCTCCGGCCCCATCCACACAGGATAAGAGGTTCTTTAACCTCGAACCGGGTTTCTGCTCCCTCCTCAATACCCCGGAGGTGGACGAGCCCATTGTTGGTCTAGCCTCTTCCTCCTCCCCGAGTGACCCCCTGGAGGCCCTCAAACCTGAGGATAGGAGGTCTGAATTGGCCTTGCGTCGGGCTCATCTAGCCGACGCCTGGGCAATTAGATCGGCCACCGCAGCCTCCTTCTTTACCAGGTCCTCTATCCAGTGGCTCCGTCAACTGAAGGCCCACATCCCTCCATCCAATACACGGGCGCTGCAGGACATAGCCAAAATCACAGCGGCGACAGAGTTCTCAGCTGACGCCACATACCATTTGGTTAAATTCGCCTCCTGGGCGTTAGCGTCCCAGGTCACTGCCCGCCGCCTGCTCTGGCTCAAACCATGGCAGGCGGACATGAAGAACAAGGTCAAGCTGGCCTCCGCCCCCATTAAAGGGGAGAAGCTCTTTGGGCCGGCCCTGGACCCTCTCTTGGCTGAAACTAGGGGAAAGAAGAAATTCCTTCCTCCTCTTTTTCGGAGGCCTGACTCCCGAGCCCCTCAGCCCTTTCGAAGAGGATCCTCCCGGTCCTTCTACCAGTCCCCCTTCCCCCCCAGGTACCCGAGACCTCCCTCGTATAGAGCATCATATTCCCAGGATCGTTCTGACCCGAGCGATCGAAATAGGAGGGGCGGAGGATTTAAGCGTCCCTTCAGGGGTTCCGGGGGGAGACCCTTCCGGCGCTCCAAATGAATCCTGTCTTTTTCCCCCCATTGGTGGTCGGCTGAGGCATTTCGCCGACCTGTGGGATTCTACCACTTCCGACAAATGGGTCAGGGACTCCATCAGGTTTGGACTCGCTCTGGAGTTCAACTCTCAACCTCCCGAGTTCTTCATGTCATCTCCCCCCTCTAGGGACCCCTCCAAATGCAAATTAATGGATGCGGCCATCCATCACTTACTCTCCATCCAGGCCATCCAGCCAGTTCCCCCCTCTCAGCGAGGGCAGGGTTTCTATTCCCACCTCTTTGTGGTTCCCAAGTCCTCAGGGGGATGGAGGGCTATCCTGGACCTCAAACGGCTCAACCGCTTCCTAACCCCCCGCAAATTCAAAATGCACACCCTCCAATCCATTTTGCAGGGTACCAGGCAAGGAGATTGGCTATCTTCTATAGACTTCTCTGAGGCATACCTCCACATCCCAATTCGGCCTTCACACTCTAAATTCCTTAGATTCTGTTACAATCACCACCATTTTCAGTATGTGGCCCTTCCCTTTGGGTTAGCCTCCGCTCCCAGAGTTTTCACTAAGATCCTCGCGGCCCTGGCAGCTCGCTTAAGGGACTGCCCGGTCCGTCTCCACTGCTATCTGGATGATATCCTCATCCTGTCCCATTCACAACCCCAAGCAGAGCTGGACACCAAGACTACCCTCTCCGCCCTCCACGCCCATGGTTTCCTGGTCAACCAAAAAAAGAGCCAACTGGTCCCTTCTACCCGAATTGCCCACTTGGGGGCCATCATTGACACGGTGCAGGAAAAAGTGTTCCTTTCCCCAGAAAGGCTCCAGAGTATTCGAAATTCAATTCAGGTTACCATGATCTTTGGTCTCCCGTTAGTGGACCTCTTTGCATCCTCCCGCAACACCCAGCTCCCTCGGTTCTTCTCCAGATTCCCTTCCCCCGGGGCTGAGAATCACGACGCACTTCGCTGTCCGTGGCCCCCGGGACTCCTGTACGCCTTCCCCCCGTTAGCTTTGCTTCCCAGGGTCATTCAGAAACTGATCCAGGAGAAGGCAGATCTGATTTTAGTGGCCCCCTATTGGCCCAGGCGACCGTGGTTTGCAGACCTCCGCAACCTCTCGGTGTCTCCCCCGTGGAGAATCCCTCCGGACAGGATCTCCCTGTCTCAGGGGCCCATTCAACATCCGGAGCCCCAATGGCTCCAACTAACCGTGTAGAGGTTGAGCGGGAAAAGTTGAGGAAGGAGAATTTATCTGACCAGGTCATTAACACGATCCTGGCCGCCAGACGGCCTTCAACCAATCGGATATACGATGCCACCTGGGTCAGCTTCTGCAGGTGGTGCCATTCATCCATGGTCAACCCGCTCTTGCCTTCGGTGGCCCAGATTCTGAATTTTCTCCAGGATGGGCTCAAAAAAGGTCTCTCACCTAATACCCTGAGACGCCAGGTAGCGGCCCTCTCAACTGTCGTCTCTGGTGACAATCTGGGTCCCCTCTCTCACCATCCCCGTATCAGGGCCTTCCTAAGGGGGGCTACTAACCTCCGTCCCCCTGTTGTGCACCGGTACCCCACTTGGGACCTTAACAAGGTCCTGGTGGCCCTCACCAAACCTCCTTTCAAACCCATTAGAGAATCCTCTCTCCAAATTTTGACCTTTAAGGTAGTATTCCTGGTGGCAATTACCTCGGCTCGCCGAATTTCGGAGATTGCTGCCCTTTCGGTGAGAAAGGACCTCTGTATCTTCCATTCCGATCGGGTGGTTCTACGCCCCGACCCGACCTTCTTGCCCAAGGTCAATTCAGCCTTCCACAGGGCTCAGGAGCTTACACTCCCGAACTTTTGTCCCAATCCTTCGCGGGAAAGGGAGAAACGATGGCACACCCTAGATGTCAGGCGGGCCCTCCGCATATACATTAACCGCACACAACCCTTTAGAAGGTCAGAGTCTTTGTTTCTCTCCTTCCAGCCCAAGTCCTTAGGCCACAAGGTGTCCCCTTCCACCATCGGGCGATGGATCAGAGCCACCATCGCCAAGGCTTATTCGTCTCAGGCCTTGCCAGTTCCCAGTGGGGTTACGGCGCATTCCACCAGGAGTGCGGCCACCTCTGCGGCCTGGGCCACCCAGGCTCCAATCTCAGACATCTGTCGGGCCGCCACCTGGGCTTCCCCCTCCCCTTTAATTAGGCACTATAAGATTGACATCTTTGCGTCAGCTGAGGCCTCGTTTGGTAGGCGAGTCCTCCAGCGGGTCATCGAGGACCCAGGGGAGCTTCCACCCCAGACGGATTCCCTCCTGTAGGACAGCCAAGCTTTGGTATGTCCCACTCTCTGGATGATCCGAGCAGCTCGAGGGAGAATGGGCATTGGTCTTACCTGACACACCATTTCTAGTCGAGCTGCGAGGATCATCCAGCCCCACCCTTTTTAATTTTTTTCCATCTGGGGGAACCTTGTTTCAGCCAATGATACTTTAGGTCTAGTTAGATGAGAGTTAGACGACTTTCCTCCTCTCTCGACTTCGCATAAACTGGGAACGCTGTTAGTGTTTGGGGATAAACCCCCTAGCAGAGTGTGCAGCAGCAGTCAAACCAGTCAGCCAAATGAGAGAGAGGCTGGGCCCTAGAGTATACACACACTTGAGACAAAAACACTGTTTGTGGTTTAAATAGGTATTTAATTCATACAGAGATTAAGAATAGTCATTCAGTCCATATGTCAGTATCCAGTTTATCCATACAGTTATCAAGTCTCTTTAAACAGTAAATACAATGTCTTTATCTGCTTGTATATCTTCTTCTTAAGATACCTTTCTCTCAAGTACTAACGCTGAATCCACAGCTCACCAGTAAACAGTCCTTGTGTTCAGGTGAAATGGTATCTGGCACAGTAGCCTCCAAGGTAAGCAGATAGACGTTCCAATACACAGTAGGCAGCAGACTAGGAACAGTAACCAGGTGCATCCAGAAGCCGGGCTCATATAGTTGCATCCAGAAGCCGGGCTCATACAGTTGCATCCAGAAGCCGGACTCAGACAGTTGCATCCAGAAGCCGGGGCTATTACGATTTCCCCTCCTACCTATATGGCTGCCTGCAACCGCACCCACAATGACATTGCAGTTTCTTGTGCTTAAAGCTACATAGCACTTAATCCTAGGTTTACATATTTATTCAACCCAAACCAGTTGGAGTATCCATATACCCAACAAACGCTACAAGGGACCACGTGACAGAGGGCGGAGCGTTCCCTAATAATTAAGCTCAGCCTACACAGACGCAGACTGGAGCACCTCCCACTCTCTGGATGATCCTCGCAGCTCGACTAGAAATGGCGTGTCAGGTAAGACCAACGCCCATTTCACTCAGAGCATGTAAAAAAACATGTTCTTTAGAAATTCCCTTTTCTCCTTTGCTGCTGTTCATAGGCATCCCCCTAGCCAGCCATTCTTTACTGCAAACTAGACCTTTTTCTAAATCCTAGCTGTGTTTTGATGGCCCCTTTTTTCTGCTTTATCAGACCCCAACTGAGACAAGCATATCCTGCTATGAGATGCTTTGCCTGCAGGAGGCCTCTACAATTTTTTTTTTCCAGTAAACTCTTATTCTTCATTTCTAGGAGAAGCAAGCAATTTAATCTACTTTGCTTTCTGGGTGCACTTGTGCTGTTTCTATTAAGGGATGTCATCTTCCTCTGCTGTTCTTGACCTACTGTTCAACCACTTATATAAAACCTATTGGAGCTTTTTGAGAGTAGCAGAAGATAATGCAATAGTTAATATTTCTTCCTTTGAGCATAAATATTCACTCTGAAGAATTTAAAGTTGAAACACAGTGCTCTGTTTCCTGTGAGCCTTCTGTTTTTGGAGGAAAAAAATAAGTTGCATGAAACTTGATATAGTCAACATGCAACTGTCTGTCTTAAGTTGTAGGTGCCATTTTTGTGGGATCAGATTCCAGATTAATAGTTTTGTATCACCTATTAATGAAAAAGACGATGTTGTTCAATGAAATCGTCACAGGCAATGGACGTATGAATGCCATTCAGCAAGGCTTGGGTTTATGTGATATGTGACTAGGCAGTGAGAGGGACCAGCTCAGGATGGAGGATGTTGTGTATGTTGGGGGGACTGGAGGAGGGGAGCCCTTGGTGCTGAGCTATAGCACAGTGGGAGCTTCCTCATCTATCTCCCCAGGATGCCTGAAAGAATGAGAATGGCTGGAGGGGGACGGCAGAGCCATTGGCTCTGTGAGGAAGTGGGGAGGGGGATGATCACCTTGAGGGATGTGGGTCAGGACAGTGCATTAAGAGTGGTGATGGGCATTGGATGCAACGGGAGCCAGAGGGCAGGCCATTACAGAGGAAGACATCCCCAATGTGCTATTGTAGTGTGTTCTAGTCCCCTGAGCTCACTCCCAGTTCCTGTACAGCATACCCTCAGAGGCTGAGGTTCAGCTGCTTCTGGTGAATGCCAGGTCAGTCAATAAGGCTCCCCTTATTCAAGATAATGAGCGAACTGACTTGGCATGCATGATCGAGACCTGGCTGACTCCATAAGGAGGGGGGGGTTTCCCCTCTCAGAGATGTGTCCAGCCAGTTTCTGAAGCTGGGCCCACAGGATCAATTGGGATTGTTGCTAGTATACCAGCCACTTTGCTGCGTGGCAACTTCCCTGCCTGAGCTGCTGGAGACCGTCTCAGGGCTGTTGGTGGAATTTCCCAGATTTAGGTTCTGGGAGACTTCAACCTGCTGTTCCTGGGTTCGGCCTCAGAAGCAGCCCAGGAGTTCATGACCACCATGGCAACCATGGGCCTATCCCAGATCATCATGGGTCTGACTCAGGACAGTGGTCACACACCAGATATGATCCTCTTGTTGGAGCAATGGCAGTGTGATCTGGTGGGGGATTTAACATCCCCCCTGTTGTGGTCAGATAACGCCCTGGTGTCCTTGAGACTCATACCATCCCCCTCTGCAGGGAGGTCAGACCCATTTGAGCAGTCCACCCCAGCAACTGATGGACCCAAATGGGTCCCAAAGGGAACTGGGGGATATCCCAGGGGTTCTGCTGCATGGCCCTGTTGAAGCCTTGGTTGACAACCTGGAATCAGCCGGAATGAGCCATGGTGGTACAGTGGTTAGAAAAATGCTGTTTTGGAGCTCTTACTGCCACAAGGTAGGCCTTAATAGCAGCTGTAACTTGTGTCCAGTCAGAGTCATCCCTGGTTTTCCTCCAACAGCGCTCTACACAGCTCAGTGGCTCAATGATGCTGGATATTGTCTCTTTTCCAGCAGTTTGAGTAGTAGCACTGTGTGTCGGGGTGAGCTGTCATCATTCACCTCACTTTCTGTCCACCTAGCAGTTCGAAAGCATGTTCTATGCAAGTAGATAAATAGGTACCATTTTGATGGGGAGATGAGTTGGTGCTCCATGCAGGCAGTCAGATTCCTGCCAGCTCTGAACCTTCCCGATTGTGATCCTTGTTTGTGAGGTAGCTCCAGGGAAGGAAGGGGGACCTTGGATGATGCTGCAGGAAGAGCTGCTCATCTTTCTGGTGTGAAGCCAGCTCACCCTCTTGTGGCACACCTTGGGAAGTGTGTGAGCATGTCCCACAACAGAGCTGGTAAATTGGCTGCCAAACTACTCTGCAACTGCTCTTTTGTGGCTTCCTGCAGGGCACAGTACACTTTTCACTCCTTTTTAACATCTACATTAATTACATAATCTGTAATTATGGGTTGAGGTATCACATGATGATACTCAGCTTTGCATCTCCACCGCTGGTGACCCAGGTAATGCTGTCGCTGACCTTTCATGGTGCCAGGAGGCTGTAGGGGCTGGGATGGAGGACATCAGTCTTTGGCCAAACCCTGGTAAGACTGGATGGCTTTGGGTGCATGGAGCTTCAAGATCGAAGACTTCTATATCCTTAGTTCTGGATGGGGTGGCACTATCCAAGATAGACTGGGTCCACAACCTGGGGTTCTCATGACTCCTGCTCAAAGAGCAGGTGGCAATTGCAGCTAGGAGAGCCTTTGCACAGCTTCAGGTTGTGGGCTTTCCTGGAGCAGGAGTCTCAGTGTTCAGTCATTCAAGCCCTGGTCATCTCGCAACTGGATTACTGCAATGTGCTCTGTGAGGCTACCCTTGAAGACCATTCAGAAGCTAAAACTGGTGCAGAGTGCAGTGGCACGGGCAGTTTTGGGGGGCCCTAGAGTGGCCCATAATACACCACTGTTCTGCAAGCTGCACTCACTGCCTGTTTGCTTCTGGGTGCAATTCAAGGTGTTATCACCTTTAAAGCCCTACATGGCATGGTTCCCAACTACTTGAGGAACCATCTCACCCCAATGGGACTGGCCCACCCCACATGTGCCGTCAGAGGAGGCATACTGCAGACCCTGTTGGTCAGGGAATTGCAGCTGGCGGACTCCAGAAGTGTTCTCTGCCATGGCTCCTGCCCTTTGGAACACCTTGCCCCCCCCCCCCCCCCGTTGGACTGGGTTCCACCCTCCTGCCCTTCTGTAAGCTCCTGAAGACCTGGCTCTGCCAGTTGGAGCTTGTGGTTGATGGACCAATAGCAGTTCCTACCTCACCCCTGTACATTCTGCTCCCTTCCTATTGTTCAGCCATAACCTGTATTTTATTGTGAATACAAACAAACACACATGGTTTTATTGCTTTAATCTAAAACGCCTGGAGTTGCTTCGCAGTGAGATGGGTGGCAAACAAATTTAATAAATAAATTAATAAAATCTCTGTAGAGCATAGCTGTTGATGGGAATTATATATTCCAGCATGCTGTTGTGGTTGTATCTTTACCCATGTATTCATGCAGGTATCTTTGGATTTAATTTTCCATTACTTGTTTTATGGTTGAATACTGATTAGAAAAGAATATAGAAACTTCTATTTAATACTGTCATTGGAACTCCAAAAGGTTCCCTCCCAATCATCATTTTTCCTTCCTGATAACTCTTTCATCATCTCTAACAGCCTCCTTTAAACTGCAAAGCTGGCGAGCACAATGGGAAAAAAACAAAACAAGAAGAAAGTGGAGGCGGTCTTAGAAGAAGAAGAGGAGGAATACGTGGTGGAGAAAGTTCTTGACAGGCGGGTAGTGAAAGGCAAAGTGGAGTACTTGCTGAAGTGGAAAGGCTTTTCAGAGTAAGGCTGCTGTCCCTTTATTTTCATAGTTTTGTTGAACAGAAAGATCAACTGGGTTCAGTTTTTCAAACCTTGTGTTAACATTCCATAGTGCTTATTAGAATTGTGGCTTTTTAGAAATCCAGTGCAACTTTTAAAAAATCTTACCTTGTGGCAATGTATCCTGTTCAAATCAGAAATCACTTTTTGGGGAATAATCTCTACCTATTCCTGCAGGATATTAGTGCATTTAAAAATCAGGGTAGGTTTTTCTTCCCCCAAAAGTGCATTCTGATTTGGACAGTTCCTTGCTTACACTTATTTAGGTTACTGGTGACAAGCAGATACTTCTGTTTTGCCAGGGATGTTTTGGCTGTCCCTGCCATGCATTATGCCTTTTCTAAGGGGCAATACCTGGGTTGTTCAAGGTTGGTTGCCCTTCAGGATGAAGAGGCCTTACCTTAAAACATACATCTATGAGTTAATGAGGAAAATAATGGCCATGTTGCGGGCTGGATCCAGTCTGCGCGCCTTGAGTTTGACACCCCTGCTTTATAGTGAAAGACATGGTCCAAAAACAGCTGTGCTATCGCCCTCGCTGTGGGCAAGGCTTTACAACAGATGACGTGCCATTTTGTTGAAAAGATCTACCACCACCAATATGGAGGTATAGCCTTGGACCAGTGGTAAGTCAGGAATAAAGTCCAATGATACCATGTGCCAGGGCTGGGGAGGTTTTTCCAAGGGCTGCAATGCGAGAAAACATATCAATTGATGTCTGTTGCCATCCTAGGCCAAAAGTCTCTCAATGTGCAAGCGTCTTGAAGACACTTAAGTGGATACCTATAAAAAGTTTACAAAAATTCCAGATGTTTGAGATGTAAAAAAACCAGACCAAGATAAATCGCTTCAGTTCTTTCCACCTATAACAAGGCTGAGGAGAAAAAAATAACAAAAATGTACAATAATGTAGTTGCACAACTGTACACACCCTTAAACTAATACTTTGTTCAAGCACCTTTTTATTTTATGACAGTATTCAGTCTTTTGGAGTAGGAGCCTATCAACATGGCACAACTTGCCTTGGGAATCTTTGCCTACTCTTCCTTGCAAAAGCGTTCCAAAACTGTCAGATTGTGAGGGCATCTCCTGTGCACAGCCCTCTTTAGCTCACCCTGTGGATTTTCAATTGGATTCAGGTCCAGGCTCTGCCTGGCCCATTCCAAAACTTTGATCTTCTGGTGAAGCCATTCTTTTGTTGATTTGGAGGTATGCTTTGGGTCATTATTGTGTTGAAATGTGGAATTCTTCTTCATCTTCAGCATTTTGGCAGAGGCCTGCCTGAAGGTTTGGTTCTAAAATTGACTGATTTGGATCTCTTCCTAATTCCCTCCACCTTGACTAAAGCCCCAGTTCCAGCTGAAGAAAAGCAGCTCCAAAGCATAATGCTGCCACTACCGTGCTTCACTCTGGCTATGGTGTGCTTGTGGTGATGCACAATGTTATTTTTGCACCAAATATGCTTTTTGGAATTATGGCTAAAAAGTTCAACCTTGGTCTCAAGACCATAACACATTTTCCCACATGCTTTTGTCAGACTTGATGTAGGTTTTTGTACATGGTAACCAGGCTTGGATGATGGGCTTGATCAGAGTCAGTTTTATTGAATGCAGATGTATACTGTCTACTACTTAACATCAGTTTGAATGTGGTTGGTTAATTCTGAACACAGCCATATCTCTACTTATAAGAGGGTGCGCACACCTATGCAACCATGTTATTGTACATCTTTTGTTTTTCTTCCTAAAAGATGTCAGTCTGTTTTTCAATTGAATTATATAGCTTATATGTCATATTAAAAGTGGGGAAAATTCTGAAGTGATTTATCTTGGTCTGATTTTTTTACATCTCAAAAACCTGGCTTTTTAATGGGTGTGTAGACTTACTATATCCACTGTATATCATGCAGCATTGCTTCCAGTTCAGTTCCAGGAATATTTTCAGGTCTCGTAACTTGTTTACGTATAGGATTTTTTTTTGTATGCACTCATAAAAGTGTCAGCATTTATTCCTGGTTTCAAATGAAAGTGCAAAATCTATAGATTTAATACTTTTCTTCCATTTATAGAAAATTGCTGTTAATTTATGCCAAGAATTTCCAGATCCCATCAGTCAAGCATCTTTTTCTGGTAATAATGGTAGAAACATGAAAATTATAGTTACAAACTCTGGTATTTTGTATGTGTTGCAGTGAAGATAATACATGGGAGCCAGAGGAGAATCTCGATTGCCCTGACCTAATTGCGGAGTTCCTGCAATCCCAGAAAACAGCACATGAAAGTGACAAGTCGGAGGGAAGCAAGCGCAAGGCTGACTCCGACTCTGAGGATAGGGGGGAAGAAAGTAGACCAAAGAAAAAAAGAGAAGAGGTAAGGCAGTTTCCTTCAGTACATAATTCATTCAAGGTTGCTTATATCTTATAAAGAGAAAAAAATGGTTGACAGAAATTTTAAACAGAGTGTTATGACCCAGGTTGCTTAGGCAGAGGCAGATTCTTTATTGCTCTGTTAAATTCCACAATGAACAGCCCCACAACAGCTGGTAAGACCCCACCCGACACTTCCCTGATGGCAGCCACCCTCAGTCCCACAAACAAAAGCCAGTAAGCAACAAAACCAATTTGCAAAGGCAGAGAGGAAGTCCAAAGAGAAGGTGGAAGCTTGCAGGGTAAGGTCCAGAGTCAAGGTCCACAGGGCAAGGCAAAAGGCAAGTCTACTGGGCAAAACAAGTCCACGAGGCAAAGACACAAGGCAAGGCTAAGTTTTTCCAAAGCCAGGGGAGTGTACGCCAAAGCAAACAATTGTTCCTGACAAAGACAATCTGCCCTGGCTTCTGCTTAAGTCAACCCACACCAGGTGTTCCTTGTGAGGAAGGGTGGGGCAACCTCCCGAGCAATCTCACAGACCTCCTTTGAGCTTGCCCCCACTTTCCGTGCTCTGGGATCGAGCAGGGGAGGCAGCTGTTCCTCATCATGGGATCTGCTGCCCCTCAACAGCACTGTTTGTCTGTAGGTGATCCTCCCCCGTGTCTGTGAGGGCAGGCAGCTCTCCGTCTAGTCAACCACCTCCCCCAATGCCTGAGGGGCCTGGGACAGCATCGGCCTCAGCCCCGACCTCTCCAAACATTCCAAGGGAGATGTACTATCCTCGTTGGACACACCTGGTTCAAACTCCTCCTCTGAACTGGGATCCGATGGGGCCATGGCACACGGGGACATAATTTTAGTTTACACTTAAGGATCTTTGAGGTGCATAAATACCTTAGGTGTGTTCTGCTGCCTGTGGTTTTGAAGAAATTTATTCTTTCTCTCATGTTTATTGCTCTAGAGTGGGTGTCGGCAACCCACGGCTCCAGAGCTGCATGCGGCTCTTTGAGCCTTCTGCTGCGGCTCCCTGTCCCATCACTAGCTGGCCCCACCCCTCGCCCTCCCCTCCCTCGCCTGGCCTGAGAAGGTAAGGGCGACGGCTGGGGATGGAGAAGTGGCTGAGGCTGATTCTCTGGCAACTTACTCTTGCTGGAGCTTCTTCCGGCCCTTGTTGGTGCTGGGCATGCCTCGGTCGCTTGGGGAGACACGCAACCTGCTGTCCGCCCTGAGACACTGGCCTGACCTGGCTGCAACCGATGCCGGCCTCTAACATGAGGGCTGGTGGGGTGGGAATGGGATCTGGGAGGAGCGGACGTCAGAAAGGGTCTCTCTCTCTCTCTCTCTCTCTCCCTCCCTCCACCCAGAGGGTATGCACACGTGGAGAGACCCTCCTGAAGTGAGCGGCTAGCTGCCCCATGTGTGCTTTTGCTGCGCTTTGGCCAAGGAGGGTCTCCCTGCTCACTTGAGGGTGTCCCTGTGCGTGCACACCCTCCCGGCCCCACAACAGTCAGCCAGGGGGTCGCAAGAGGAGAAGGAGGGGGAGGAGGAGGGTCACCTGAAGGGAAGCCTCCACAGCAGCTGGTGCTCATTCCTTAGCCAGCCCAAGGAGAGAGAGATACAGAGGGAGAGAGAGATACAGAGAGAGGGGGAGAGGGGAAAATGGAGAGGGGGGAGATATACAGACAGATACAGAGGGGGAGAGAGATACAGAGAGGGGAGAGAGATACAGAGAGGGGAAGATAGGGAGTGGGGGGAGAGAGATACAAAGAGAAGGGGGAGAGGGTGGGAGAGAGGAAGGGGAGAGAGACAGATACAGAGGGGGAAAGGGGAAGAGAGGCAGAGATACAGAGAAGAGGGAGGGGGGAGAGAAGGGTTTTGTGGCTGGGTAGGTCATGTGACTGGGTGGGAGTGAGTGACATTGAGTTGGCCACACCCACCCAGTTTTTGTGACTCCAGGTTTTTTTTTCTTTCTGTGGGAAACAGGTCCAAATGGCTCTTTGAGTGTTTAAGGTTGCAGACCCCTGCTCTAGAGTCTAGTCTAACATTCTTTTAGGTTTTCATCATTTTTATTTCAGTTTTTCTGTCTATTCATTTTCTGTTTAAGTCACATCTTTTTTTTCTATTCATCCTTGGAAGTAAAGTCCCAATTTATAGCCATGAAACTTTAATGGCAATATGATGTAGAATTTTCATCCCATTAATATTTATCTCTAGCCCATTGTTAGCTTATTGCCTAGAATTTCAAGGAATACATGATCTCTGGTAGCTGCCATTAAGGAGGACATCTGTTCACCAAAACAACAGCTCCAATTTCTTTAAAATTGTTGAAGGTCTATCCTTCAGGTAAATTACATGAGATATTATATTAGGGTTCATGAAATCATAGTTTTGAAGAACATAAACTCCATACTTTAAGAATATATGTACCATATTGTTCTTGATTTAGGATTCCCTCCTTTCTAGACTATAGCAGAAACCATTTTCTGGCAGTAATATTTTGTGTTTTCTGATCAGTCCATATTCACTGCTTGATCTTTTTGTGCTATCCTCTAAATCAGTGGCCCCCAACCTTTTGGGCCCCAGGGACTGGTTCTGCAGAGAGAAGTTTTTCCGTGGACTGGAAGGGGTGTGGTTTCACATGATGTCTGCATCCCACAGATGGGTCTTTGCTTGTTTGTGCAGCCCGGTTTCTGGCATGCTGCAGCCTGGTGCTAGTCCACAGACTGGAGGTTGGGGGCCCCTGCTCTAAATGCAGCACTTATGAACATTTCTTTTTCTTTCTTTAGGCTGAAAAGCCTCGAGGGTTTGCAAGAGGGTTTGAGCCAGAACGGATTATTGGTGCCACAGATTCCAGCGGGGAGCTCATGTTCCTAATGAAATGGTAAATTTGTCCTTTAATTTTTGAAGTTCTCATTGCACTTTTTCAAGCTGAAGTATGACATTTGCTTGTATAAATGTTGAGGAAATGCTGTGGCTTAATGTCTGTGTCAGAATATGGGAATATAACAATAGCAATAAGACTTATATACTGCTTCACAGTGCTTTACAGCCCCCTCAAAGTGGTTTACAGTCAGCATATCACCCCCAACAATCTGGATCCTCAATTTACCCACCTTGGAAGCAGTGGTGGGATTCAAAGAATTTAACAACTGGTTCTCTGCCCTAATGACTGGGTGGGTGTGGCTGGGTGGGCATGGCCAAAGTTGATTGGTCTCACCCTTAGGAAATTTCTCCTTAGTCCAATTCACAATAAAATAGCACAATAAAATAGCACTGTTCCAATATTTAGAATAGAATAGAATAACAGAGTTGGAAAGGACCTTGGAGGTCTTCTAGTCCAACCCCCTGCTTAGGCAGGAAACCCTACACCACTTCAGACAAATGGTTATCCAATCTCTTCTTAAAAACTTCCAGTGTTGGAGCATTTACAACTTTTGGAGGCAAGTTGTTCCACTGATTAATTGTTCTGTCAGGAAATTTGAGGGGCTCCTACAAAAATGAGGGAATCAATCTATTTTCCAAAGCACCAAAAGGCACAAGAAAAAACAATGGATGGAAACGAGCCAAAGAGAGAAGCAACCTAGGACTAAGGAGAAATTTCCAAAGGGCAAGACCAATCAACCAATGGAATAGCTTGTCTTCAGAAGTTGTGGGCACTCCATCACTAAAGGCTTTCAAAAAGAGTGAGGGAAGTACACCCCAAAAAGACAGTGCCAGGAACCACTAAAACAATGCAGAAAACTTAAAACAGCTACTCCAGAGGTGGTATTCAGCAGGTTCTGACCAGTTCTAGAGAACCGGTATCAGAAATTTTGAGTAGTTCAGAGAACCTGCCAATACCACCTCTGACTGGAGATTTTACAGTATCCTTCCCCTGCCACGCCCACCAAGCCACACCCCCAGAACAGGTAGTAAAAAAATTTGAATCACACCACTGAGCCATTCCCCTTTTTAAAAAAAGTCAATCCCAAAGCAAATGCAGCAGCTGAGAGGGAAACTAAGAGCAGCTGCTCAGGCTAACTGAAAGCCATTAACCCTTCCAACTATTATTCTATGTTCTCTATGTTCTAAATTGGGTGCTTCACAGCAGAAGCAATACAGCTGGCTGGACCACACATGCATTAAATTTATGGCCTGTATGATCAAGCTGCATCATTGTCCCCTCCTGTATCTTTTCCCCCAGGAAGAAACAAGAAGTAGCCAACACTGCAGCAGCTATAAAAGGTCTTGGGGAACTCCAGGGAGTATCAGCTGATCACAGAAGTGTTACTTAATACTCTTTACAATGAAAATGTTTGTAAACTTGTCCTCCTTCCTGAAGGGAAGAGGTTAATCCCACCCCTAAATGGGTGATTGATGGGTTTCCCTGCCCCAATCCTGTCAGTCTCTGTTGTTTATTGACTTGATTCAGCATGTATTGGCTGCATTCCAGCTGCAACTGATAACTGGTTGTCTGTCTGCAGCTATTTTTAGCCTGTTCTCTGAACTGCATAAGCAATTGACAGTTGGGAGAACAGGTGAGAAACAGCTGAATCCCACCTGTGCTTGGAAGGATGGAAGGCTGAGTCAACCTTGAGCATGGTGAGACCAAATTGCTGGCAGCCAGTGATCAGCAGAAGTAGCCTGCAGTACTGCATTCTAACCACTGCGCCACCACAGCTCTTCCTTATAATTCCTTAGTATAGTATTCAGTTAACACAGTGGTTTCCAAAGTGGGCGGTACCGCCCCCTGGGGGGCGGTGGGATGCCTTAGGGGGGCGCTAAGAGGCAAGGGGGGCGTTCGAGGCACCAGCCCCGCAGGGTCACCCATTGACTGTTGCACTGGAGCTGGCGCCTCGAACGCCCCCCCGCCGCCTGTTAGCGTCCCCAAGGGGGCTGGCAGGGGGGCATTCGAGGTGCCGGCTGTTACACTGCTCCGGAGCCGGTGCATCGAATGTGGCAGCGGTGACACGTTACATGCTGCCACAGCTACATTCAACATACCGCCCCCCTGCCACCTCTTAGCATCCCCAAGGGGGCCAGCAGAGGGACGCTAAGAGGCGGCAGGGGGGTGTTCGAGGCGCCAGCTCCGGAGTGGTGCAACAGTCAATGGGTGAGCCTGCAGGGCCGGTGCCTCCAACGCCCCCCTGCCGCCTCTTAGCATCCCCAAGGGGGCCAGCAGAGGGGCGCTAAGAGGTAGCAAAGGAGCGTTAGAGGTGCCGGCCCTGCAGGCCCATTGACTTGTACCGCACCGGAGCCGGCACCTTGAATGTGGCAGCACGTTGGGAAAAGCTGCCACCATCGCTTTCCCAAAGTGCCGCCGCTGTCGCATTCTGTCTGTTCATCCATCCATCCATCCATCCAAAAGGTCTGTCTGTCTCCTTGCCTACCTACCTGCCTGCCTGCCTGTCTTTCTGTCTACCTACCTACCTGCCTACCTACCTATCTACCAATATAGATCTACCTACCTACCTACCTATCCATACATCCGTCCAAAAGGTTTGTCTGTCTTCCTGCCTGCCTACCTATCTATTTATCTACCAATATATCTATCTATCTATGTATCTACCTACCTACCTACCTGTCTCTCTAGGGAGGGAGGGAGAGAGAAAGAGGGAGAAAGAGAGAGAGAGACACCTGATGCATCAGATTGAAATGAGGCCTAGTTTAGACTGAGGCCCTTTTCTACATTGAAACATCTTTGGCTTCTATTAAAGGTTTTGTAGATGAAACATGGTCAAGACTATCAGGAAGCGCTCAGATTTTGTTGAAGCTTTAAACAGGATCCATTGGGCCAGATCTCCACCCTAAAAATTTACTTTTCCCCAATGTATTACAGTGCCAATTCTGAAGAAGGCAAAACCAAAATGTACTGGTAAATTACAAGGAAAACACACACACACACACACACACACACACACACACACCATTCTAACCCTGCTGCAGCAGGTGATTGGACTAGAATAGATATTTCATTATCTTTCTCCTCCTTCCCTCCCTCCTTCTTTATTTCTTTTTCTTTCTGTCTGTTCCTTCCATCTCCCCCTTTCTTTGTCCCTTTTTTCTTTCCCTTTTCTCTTTTCTTTCTTCTGTCTTTCTCTCTTTTTTTCTCTCTCTCTTTCCCTCTCTCAGGCTCACCCCATTGACTTGGTGCACTGCTCCGCTGGGACTTGCTTGGGCAGGTCCCTCCGATGCAGTGGGCTCAATGGGGTGGACCTGCGGGGCTGGCACCTAGAACGCGGCAGTGGCAACACTTTTGAAAAGTAGAGCAAAGCCAGAGGTCAGTAATTTTGCTGCAAAGAATCACAAAAGCTTCTTGGTTTTGCACAAGAAGGAACACACATGTCAATGCAATTCAGCAACATAAAATAAAGAAATACAAATAAAGATCAACAAGAATCGGCAAAGCATCTCTGATTAGATTCTATTCACTACTAGAATCTAATCAGAGATGTTTTGCCGATTCTAGTCCAATGACCTGCTCCAGCAGGGTTGGAAGGGAGTATGCGTATATGTGTGTGCATGGCTGTCAAAACTCCAAAAACAGGTCAAGTAGTTCTGGGGAGGCCAGTCATAAATTAGAACACTTGCTAAACAACTGGCCATTAAGTGAGGACCACTTGTATTTGGTTTGCCAGTCACCTGGCCACACGCACCCAGTCACGTAACCACCAAACCACACCTACCTGGTAACATGACCAGCAAGACACGCCCTCAAATTAGGCCACACCCACAGAAATTTGAATCCCACCCCTGGGTGGGGGGCACCGAGGATGAGTTTGTAGCACCAAGGAGGCAGTGGACTGAAAAAGTTTGGGAACCACTGAGTTAACAGTTGGCTATTTTTGTTGTTTTAATCTTGTTTGCCTGTGGCAGGATGTAAGCTGTTGAATTTGTTGACAGTCAGCATGGCATATAAACTTGTCTGCCTATATAAGGTGTCCTGAATTTGTTTACTTGCTTAGGATTAAAACTTGAGGTGGATAAAGTCTTTTGATGGTACAGGATTTTTGTGTGCTTTAACTGTGGACTGTCTCTGATCTGGCTTTAGATTTTCCATTAAAGAAAGGATGGTATATACATTCATTTTGAAAAACAGAATTGTCTATAAATTCTGAAAAGTGATTTCTCAATTTGGAGTTCAGCCACCTTTCTTACAATAATTGTGTGGTAGGGTTAAGTATAAATCAGTGGAACATTCATTGAGTGCATTATGAAGCATTTCCTGTTCTGGAAGATACACATCTTGGCAACCCCAGAACAGCCAGATAAATGTGATGTGAAGAAGAAACTTCTTTCTCTGGAATGAAATATTATGTGTGCAATTACAAACTTGCAACCTCCAGTTTTGCTAAATTATAGGTACAGGTGAAACTCAAAAAATTACAATATCGTGCAAAAGTTCATTTATTTCAGTAATGCAAGTTAAAAGGTGAACCTAATATATGAGATAGACTCATTACATGCAAAGCAAGATAGTTCAAGCTGTGATGTGTCATAATTGAGATGATTATGGCTTACAGCTCATGAAAACCCCAAGTCCACAATCTCAGAAAATTAGAATATTGTGAAAAGGTTCAATATTCTAGGCTCAAAGTGTCCCACTCTAATCAGCTAATTAAGCCATAACACCTGCAAAGGGTTCCCGAGCCTTTAAATGGTCTCTCAGTCTGGTTCAGTAGGAATTACAATCATGGGAAAGACTGCTGACCTGTCAGTTGTGCAGAAAACCATCATTGACACCCTCCATTAGGCGGGAAAGCCTCAAAAGGTAATTGCAAAAGAAGTTGGATGTTCCCAAAGTGCTGTATCAAAGCACATTAATAGAAAGTTATGTGGAAGGGAACAGTGTGGAAGAAAAAGGTGCACAAGCAGCAGGGATGACCGCAGCCTGGAGAGGATTGTCAGGAAAAGGCCATTCAAAAGTGTTGGGGACTTTCACAAGGAGTGGACTGAGGCTGGAGTCAGTGCATCAAGAGCCACCACACACAGACGGATCCTGGACATGGGCTTCAAATGTTGTATTCTTGTCAAGCCGCTCCTGAACAACAAACAACGACAGAAGCGTCTTACCTGGGCTAAAGAAAAACAGAAACAAAACAAAAACAGAACTGGTCTGTTGCTCAGTGGTCCAAAGTCCTTTTTTCTGATGAGAGCAACTTTTGCATCTCATTTGGAAACCAAGGACCCAGAGTCTGGAGGAAGAATGGAGAGGCACACATTGCAAGATGCTTGAAATCCAGTGTGAAGTTTCCACAGTCTGTTGATTTGGGGATCCATGTCATCTGCTGGTATTGGTCCACTGTGCTTCATTAAGTCCAGGGTGAACGCAGCCATCTACCAGGAGATTTTGGAGCACTTCATGCTTCCTTCCGCAAACGAGCTTTATGGGGATGCTGACTTCATTTTCCAGCAGGACTTGGCACCTGCCCACACTGCCAAAAGCACCAAACCCTGGTTCAATGACCGTGGGATTACTGTGCTTGATTGGCCAGGAAACTCGCCTGACCTGAACCCCATAGAGAATCTATGGGGCATTGCCAAGAGAAAGAGACATGAGACTGAACAATGTAGAAGAGCTGAATGCCACTATTGAAGCATCCTGGTCTTCCATAACACCTCAGCAGTGCCACAAGCTGATAGCTTCCATGCCACGCCACATTGAGGCAGTAATTGCTGCAAAAGGGGCCCAAACCAAGTACTGAGTACATATGCATGCTTATACTTTTCAGAGCTCCAATATTGTTCTATGTACAACCCTTGTTTTATTGATTGCATGTAATATTCTAATTTTCTGAGATTGTGGATTTGGGGTTTTCATGAGCTGTAAGCCATATTCATCACAATTATGACAAATCACGGCTTGAACTATCTTGATTTGCATGTAATGAGTCTATCTCATACATGAGTTTCACCTTTTAAGTTGCATTACTGAAATAAATGAACTTTTGCACAATATTCTAATTTTTTGAGTTTCACCTGTAGTCCTTGACTTATGATAAATTGTTTAATAACTGTTCATGGTCTTAGAATTAATAACTGTTATGATGGTCTCAGAAAGGGTAAAGCACTTCTGGCCATCATGAAGCACTGCACTGCCCTCATGTGATCACAGTCCAGGTGCTTGGCAACCTGTTTGCACTTACAACTGGTTGCCAAGCACCCTGTCATGTGATTTCCATTTGCAATCTTCTCTGCCCGCTTCCCCAGAAAGTCAATGCAGAAGCCAGCAGGGAAGGTTGCAAGCTACTTCTGAGAGTACTCCCTCTCATTTCTGAGGACTTATTGAAAGAGTTCCCTAGCAGGGGAGCAATCTCAGTTCTACATGGTGCTGAGATTTCTAGCCCAACAAAGGATTTCTCCTCTCCTCTGTCCACTGGGAGGAAATCCTTCGTTGGGCTGCAGAAATGGAATTATTCAGGATTCCACCAATGGATGGAGGGGAAAGGAAATTCTTTGTCAAGCTGCAGGAACCTGAAGATTTTAGCTCCATCCCTGCAGTCTAATGAAAGACCCCCCCCCTCCCAGGACCTTCCCAGGGCCTCTCCCACCCTCTGAGGTACCCCATGCTCCTTACCTGGGACTCCGTCCATGTAATGACATCAGTGATCATTTAATGACAGCAACTGGGAGTGCCAGGATTGTGTTCTGTCCTAGGCCTCACCAAAAAGCACTCAGTCAATTTTGAGTCCCGGCAAAAACCTCTTTATTTACAATAATGTGAATTATTTCATTCACAGTCAGCCAACAGCTTGGCAGTCTGGCAAAGGTAGACTAATTATCTCAGACCTTTATCAATCCTGGAATGCTGCCCGGTAAATAGTTCCACACTCACTCTTGGCAGGGAAGGCTGGGTTTTCAGACAAATCTCCATGAGGCTGGAACAAATGACCGAACGAGCGAGTTGTTTCCTGCAAAAGCCCCCTCCCCTTTTGTTCTTCTTTTAATCCTGATGGGAGGGGCCATTCATCGTCCACCTGTGGCCTTGCTCCCACGTCAACCCTGAGTTCTTAACTGATCCTTTCTTTTAGCAGCTCTGCACATGTGCAGGCTGGGAACTGGTTCCAACTGCTCCCCCGCCACTGCCAGCCTCCCCTGGCCCCATCTCTGCCTCTGATACAGATCCCTCATCCAAGCCTTCCTC
Organism: Pseudonaja textilis; assembly: GCF_900518735.1. The sequence goes on from NW_020769559.1 coordinate 280,511, forward strand.
GGCCTCCAAGACTGGCCCAGGTTCCTCCCCAACCTCCTCACTACTGTCCAACTCTGCTGCCAGCTCTGCCAGCCGCCGGTGGGCCACAACACATTGAAACAAACAGTCACAGTGTTTCACTTAAGCATTTTGCTGAACCACTGAGATTCCATTCCCAATTGTGGTAGTAGCTTGACGACTACCTGGACATTTTGTTTAACAACCATTCAGAGTTATGACAGATCTCCTTAGAGTCCTAGCATTGTGTGGCGAGGTGAGCTGCTGTTACTCACCTTAGCTTCTGCCCACCCAGCAGTTCAAAAGTATGCACTATGTGAGTAGATAAATAGGTACCACTTTGGCAGGGAGACAAGTTGGTGCTTCACGTGGACGGTTAGAATCCTGTTGGTGCTGAACCTTCCCGATTGTGATGCCCATTTGCGAGGTGGCTTCAGTGGAGGGAAAGGGCCCTGGATGACTCGGCAGGAAAGCCGCTCATCTTTCTGGTGCAGAGCTAGCTTCACCCCCAATGGCACACCTTGTAAAGTGCACAAGCATGAACCAAACAGGGCTAGCAGTCTTAGGCAGCCAAACTACTACTCTGGATTAGCATTGTAGTCTCCTGGCTAATGTAACATCACCATACTATAAATAAACTAATGTTTTTTTGGAGATACAGTGGCCACAAGCACAGTCTTTTGAATACATTTTGGGTGCTTGGCAACTGGCTCATCTTTATGGCTGTTTGCAGTGTCCAACGGTCATATGACCACGATTTGGAACTTTTTTGCCAGTTTCTGGCATTCGTTTCTGATCTGCAGCAAAATTGCCCATTGTGGAAAATGGATTTGCTTAACAGCTGCAGTTAAAAAAAACAGTTGTATCTTCAAATCTGGTAACATGCCTTAACTGTAATTTTGGACTAACTTGCAGGTAGTCCTCGAGTTACAAATGTAATGGAGCTTGCCAATTACATTCATAACCTGAGGATTTGTTGAAGTAAATCACGTAAAATGAACGTGAAAACTCCCTGCTTTCACCCATGCATTTGCTAATTGAATGTGTGGGTCGTTAAGTGCACATAAGGTATCTCAGGGTGGGGAAGGCCATGGGGGGCCTAGTGCAGGGACAAGACCACTGAGTCCAAGCCACTAAAGTCATCCTCCCACCCACTGAAAGATCCCATGCTCCTCTTCTCACCCCTTGGGGTCCCAAGCTGCTTGGGCTTTTCCTCCCTACCCAGTCATCAACCGCTTACTTTTGGCGCCACGTTTGATAGCCTTGCGCTGCCCACGCTCACCTCCTGTGTGGCCTTGGGTGCCAGAGCCCTTGTCCAGCCAGGTGGAGAAGCGCCAGACTGGCCTCTCCCCTTCCCTGCTGAGCCCCAGTCTCTCTCACAAGCGGGTGCGGTCCTGCCCCATTGCTTGCTGTAATGCCAAACCTGCCTGGATTTCGCAAATTGCACCACCACAGACCTGGAGAACTTGGGGCGCCACCCCCCTGCTTCCTTCATTTGCCAAAAGCACTCCTTAAAACTTGCAAGAGAGGTTTCCAAACAAACCTGCTTTCCAACTCTGTTGCATCCTCCCCGCAACTCAAGATGCTCTTCTTTCACTGGATAAATGGAAAATCTGGGTTGCAAATGGAAGAAACCTGCAGGGAAACCAAAATAGTTTGTGGTGGTTAAAAAAAGGTAAAATCAGACCTTCCAATTTCTCGCAAGAAAAAAGATCTCACAAAGTTGGAAAGGCTGATGTTACTTTTTTTTCATAAGTGAGAATGATTGCTGTAATACTGCAAAATATGTAACTTTGGGACCCGGATGTAAGTACTTTTGACGGGGATGTCATAACTTCAAACAGTTGCTAAGTGAACTGTCGAGAATTACCTGTATGGTCATAAGTTGAGGAGTGCCTTGACAGGTTCTAGCAACCCTCATTGTTAGGCATGCTGAACGTTGGGAAACAACCAGACAGGTGAGGAGGAGGGATCAAGTGCAGAGTTAGTCTCTTACATACTTGCAGGTGACCTAGGACTGATACTCCCACCAAGTTCCATGGAACTTTATCTGTTTGTTTCCAAGGGAGTGCAAGCAGTCTGGGGAGATAGTCATAGGTAGAATACAATAGTCAACTTGAACTTTTCACATGTGGATCTAGTTGTTTGTGCCTGACATTGAATGGGCTGTTTGGGCTACTATTTTTGCTATCCATGGAGGGTCACAGTCTATTTCTGTGGTCTAAAAGGACAGTTATAGGTGCAAATGTATTGTCCATCAGAGGTTGGCAACTATGCCATAGTATCCTTGTAGTTTAGTGGGATGTGCTCATCCATCTCCACAATTAGGAAATAGAAGATCCAGCAAGTTATCTTTTAAATTAGACAAAAAAATGAAATGGTTGTACCTGCTACCAGAAAACATTGGTTTTGATATACCTTACAACTTTAAACAATAAATTCCATCAAATTATCACAAGTGTCATTCAGGTAACATGGCACAATCTTTGATCATCTGTATCTAAAAGGGTTTTTAATACCAATAGATCTTCTTTATCACTCCCTGTGAGATAAACACTAACATTTTTTTCTCTTGATTACATAGGAAAAACTCAGATGAAGCTGATCTGGTTCCTGCCAAGGAAGCTAACATCAAGTGTCCACAGGTGGTCATCTCATTTTATGAGGAAAGACTCACATGGCACTCTTATCCCTCGGAGGATGATGATAAGAAGGATGAAAAGAATTAAGTGGCTTGCCCTTCTGTCCTCATCCCTCCTTTGGCTGACTTTTGTATTAAAAAAACAGACTATGGGTTTGAATATGAGGGAGAAGTGAAGAGACACTTGGCTGAGGAGGATGCCCTCTGTAGAAATAGGACAAGATCTCTGCTTGGGTGTGCATGTGCATATTCATCTGTCACCTTGATTGGAGGAATGAAGGCCACCAACAAAAACAGCAAGTGCAGGTGCTTGTTCTGTAAAGATTACCTGAAATTTGCAACCTTTCTCCCAAATAGTATTAACAGCTTTTTTGTAGTTTAGCATGAGTGTGTTTGATTCCTTTTTTGCTATTATTTGTGTATTGTTGAGGTGGGAAGGGAGGGTATGCGTCAACTGACTTGAGACAAAGATTGGTTCACAGTATTCTATAGCCAGTCATAATTCTTAAACAGCTGCCTCTTACTGCAATTAAAATAGGTTACTCTTAAGACACATTTCCTCCAGCATTTTTATTAAGTGTCAGCCTCAAGATCTCTTTGGGTACCCTAACTGCTATCTATCTCATTTATTTCTCCCATATCTTCTCTACTGCTAGGCTTACTTCTTTCGGCTGTCATTAGCAACGGGGGGAGGGGTAATTGTGGGGGGGAAGAGAGCTGGAGGTGTTTTGCATTCCTTTACTGTGGGCAGAAAAAGGAGGGGGTGTATGATTTCTTCTTTTCAACTTTCCATTTCCTTGCTAGCCTCTATCCCTTTTTGCGCAGCTGCGAAGTCTTATCAAAATATGTCAAGGTCAACGGACAGAGGCCTCATCACCACCTGAAGATGCCCACATGATCATATTCAGAACTTTTAATTGGAAGAGACTTCTGGATTTCGGGGGGTGGGAACAATTCCATTTCTTTGTATGTGTGATCTGCGCGCCAAATTCTCAGTTTCGGAATTCCATTTGTAGCTTCCTTTTCATTTTCCAGTAAAAGAATAACTTTGCTCTAATCCATGGAGTCTGGGTATTTCTTTCTTGGATTTTGAAAGGAGCACACACTGACAAAGTGTTAGCATTAACAGCTGAGACTGTAATCAGCTAATACAAGAATTATTGTCACACATTTAAAATTAGGGAAGAGGAAAAATTAACACCTTGTCCTAAAATAGCCTTTCTTTTCTGTGTCCTTTTAACTTCCCCTTTCCACAGAACTAGGATTACTTTACTTTCCTGTATGTATTTGAACTTGAGAATAGTGAGGGGTGGGGGGAGGAAAGAAGTGAAATCTACTTACCTACAGCACCAATAAGTTGCAGAATAGTCTAAACAATTTTGTCAGACCTGAGCATTTGTCTTGGTCCTCCACTGATTTTATTTTTAATGTAATAGACTTCTGTTTTTACAAAGGACATAATTTTACCTCTGAATTTGCCTGAGTCCCAGTAAGCCACCAACTTCTTCACAGGGCAGCATGTTTGTAGAACTGTATTGTACAAATCTTTTTTTAAAATAAAGCTTGTGTTAGGCTTCTGTGAAAATGTCTAAAACTTAAGTGTTTGGATTTTAACTTCATACTGAACTGTCCTTTTGTCTTAATAAAATTTTTGATTTATAATCCTTTTTTATTTTTTATTTTTTTTATTTTTAACAACAAACATAAACAAACACAAAACAACAAATAAAACCATCTTTCCATTGTATAGTGTGTTGGTTGGTACATATCTTTTGTGCACAATATCAGCAGTCTTTCCCTTCTACATTGAAATTATAATTCATATATATATCGACTATGCCTACTATATTGTTATTAACACCTTATCAGACTTATAAATTCACATTCTTTTTGAGCAAATTTCAACTATTATATGACCTAATACGTAATATTCATTTCATTATGATCGATTGTAACATATCATTACCTTATCATTACTATCATGTTATATTTATATTTTATTTCCCTATTTTCTTATCTAGCCATTGATAAAATAAATCCCAGATTTTATAATATTCTTTGTCTTCTTGCTCTCTAATTGCTAATGTCAATTTACTCATTTCTGCACATTCCATTATTTTCTTAATCACCTCCTATTGGAATTTTTTCACTTTTCCAATTTTTGGCAAATACAATTCTAGCTGCTGTTAATACATTAACAATTAGATATATCAATTCTTTACTATATCCTTCAGGTAAGATACCCAATAAAAATATCTCTGGTTTTGGAGAGGGGAGGAGCTGGCGCCGTGATGGTACAGCTTGCAATCGAGCTCTAAGATTGCTGCTGATATCTTCGCCCCTGGCCGGTCCAAACAGACCTAAACCATCCCATAGGGACAGTTATCGTGAGGGGTATACCCTGTGGATCCCAGGGACACCACAAAGTCCCTGGATGACCCAGGAGAAGTCCCTTTTGCCAGCGGTGGAGAGGCAGCCCCTAAGCTGCTGAAGTCGGGGCAGCTCCGGAAAGGAAGAGGCTGAAAGAGAAAGTGTCGGCTGGGTGAGAAACTTTTTTTTTTCAATACTTTGAGGCTTGAAAGGACACTTTGATTATAAGAAGAAATCTGTGAGATTTTTGACAAAACTGAATAAGCAGCGTTTTTTAAGGGAGACGTCAAAGCGAGGGTTTATTTTTATTTTATTTTTTTGCTACCGGACTTCATTGTTACTTAGTAGATAACCGAACTGAATTTTCTTTTATATATATATATATATATTCTTATTCTCCCTATGGATTTTTAATTTTTTTTTCTAGGCTAGAGGCTCCCTTTGGTTATTTTTCTTTTTGTATATATAGGTATATATCTCCCGTTCTTTTTTTAACTTTAATTACGCTTTTCTGGGAGGAGGGGGGAAAGTGAGAATTAAGAAACTTTGTAACACTGCCAACTAGAGGCTTGAAAATATTTCACTTGAAGTGGAGAGAACCGTGAAAGACTCCTTCTCAAGGACATTTTAATTTGATAAGATAGAGCGAAGAGCGCAGCAGAATGTTATTACAGGTGCTCTTCTGGATTTCTATCAACAATTAAATATCTGTGGTTTGGCTTTGAAGCTTGTGGGGAAGGGAAGAGAGTCATAACAAGAGCCTTGGACAATTAAACAGAGTGCAGTGTGTTGTTTCTTTCTTTTTAATCTTTTTTAGTTCCGCTACCCCTCCTTACCAGTATTACTGTAAATTTTTATTATAGCAATGTATTTTTTTTTAAGGGGAAGCCTTAGAATTTCTCATTTTTATTTTTATTTTTTTTTCCTTTATCATTGGGATTTTTGCTTTTTCTATCTATGTTCTTGGATTATTTTGCTTCCCTTTTTCTTTTTTTTAATTGAGATCTTCTAGTTGGATTAAGGTGTGAAGAACCTGAAGAAATCTTTCTTTTGCTCTGTCCTTTTTTATTACTATTATTATTGGGTCTTCTTTTTATTTTTATTTTTTATTGTGGACTATTTCATAATTGGATTAGGGTCTGGAAGAACCTGAAGAATCTTTTCTTTTTTCTTTTTTCTCCTTTACTATTGGGCTTTTTACTATTGGACCTTTCCATTCTGGATTATAATTGGCTACTTTTCTAATTGGATTAAAATTTGAAAGAACTTGAAGATTTTGAATTACTTAAAATGAGTAGGAAACTCATACCTCCGGGTGCTTCTACATCTACTTCTGCCTCCCCACCATCTGGAGGACAACGTTCAATTCAGGTAATGTTAAAGCAAGACAAAGAACAAGAAAAAGTAACCTTACAGATGATTATGCAAGGAATCCAAGATCTTAAGATAAAAACAGACACCATTGAACAAAGAACAGGGAAGACTGATGAAAAAGTGGAAAATATTCAACAGATGATGGTGAAGTACGATGAGAGACTCCAAAAAGTCGAAGAAGAGGATAAACAAAGAGAGGAGAAGATTGGAAATATTGATAGCAGACTAACAGTGGTTGAACAAGATAAAAGTGGGATGCTGAAGTGGGAGATGGAGAGGTCAGAATTCTATCTCAGATTTCAAAATATAGAGGAAGAAAAAGGGCAAGATTTGGCTGCGATAATGATAGAAATCCTGGCTGACGCTTTGGAAATAACAGAGGAAAAGATGATGGATGGAGTAGATGAGATATACCGAGTTTTTACAAGATATGCGATGAGAAACAACCTACCCAGAGAAGTTCACATCAGATTTACTAAAAAATCCATCAAAACACAAATTTTACAAGCGGCAAGAGAGAAGACGCTGAAATATAAAGGCAAAGAAATCCTGGTCTTAAAACAAATACCCAGAAGAGTGAGAGAGATGAGAATATCGATTTTTGACCAAAGTGCTATTGAAAAAGGAGGTGAATTACAGATGGTTGATCCCTGAAGGACTGATGTTTACATGGCAAGAACAGAGACACAGAATTGATTCAATTGAGAAAGCAGAACTTTTCTACGCAGAATTTTTTGGAAGGAGAGAGGAAGAGGCAGAAAAAGAGGTTTCATTAATTGAATTTCAAGAGGAACAAATGGAGACTGAAAAAGAAGAAGGTGCAGTAGGTGGATAGATGGATATCAAAGACCAACGTGAACCAAGATCTACGAGAGCGGCTAAACCCAAATATAAAATATAATCATGGAAGAGAAAAAACTGATTACAATGAATATAAATGGACTGAATTCAGCCGCTAAGAGAAGGAAGATTTTTCATAAATTAGGGAAATTAAAGTTTGACATAATTTGTTTACAAGAAGTACACATTAAAAAGCAACATGAACAATTGTTAGTACAGCCAAAATTAGGGAAATTATTTACTTCTCTGACTCAATGTAAGAAAAGAGGAGTGGTTTTATATATTAAAGAGGCCACCCCAGCAAAATTGATTTACGCTGATGAAGATGGAAGAATATTAATGGTGGAAATAATCGACAATAATATAAAAATACTCTTGACTGCAATCTACGCTCCGAATGATAAACAAGAAGAATTCTATAAAAATTACATATGAAAATGACTGGACTGGACTATGCTAATATAATTATGATGGGAGACTTTAATGGAATTGTGGACAATAAACTGGACTATATAGCAACAACAGCAAAGCACAATAGAAAGATTCTTCCTAAATCTTTTTTTAAAATGACAGATGAACTAATTTTAAAAGATGTATGGAGAGAAAGAAATGCTAAAACCAAACAATATACTTTCTATTCAAATAGACATTTATCATGGTCCAGATTAGATATGATCTGGATCTCAACAGAATTAATATCTAGTGTTCAAGAAATAAACATTGAAACAAGTACTTGGGCAGACCATAACCCATTGACAATTAAATGGAAGGGACAAAAAAAAAGATTGAGGTGGACGTTAAATAATAATATTTTAAAGGAGAAGGATTTTATACAATGGATTGAGAAAGAACTGGCCTTTTTCTTTAAAGAAAATAAAAAAGAAGATACTTCAATGCAGAATGCTTGGGATACAATGAAGGCATATGCTAGAGGCTTGATAATAGACTACATAAGAAAAAAGAATATTAGAAAAAGGCAAGCCACTAAAGCCTTGGAAGATGAGTATAAAAGACTTGAAAAAGAACTACAGAAAATGCCACAGAAAAAAGATATCAAACTGAAATTGGACATAACTAAACATAAAATGGGCTTAATAGAGAAAGAAGAACTGGCACAGAAAATTAGGAATGCTAAACAGAATTACTTTGAAGATGAAAATAAGCCAGGTAGATGGCTAGCATATAAACTGAGAAAGGAGAAAGAGTCAGGGAAAATATTGCAGTTAATAGATGACCAAGGCCAAGTTTGTTATGGCAATAAGGAGAAAAAGGAAATTATTCGAGATTTCTATGGACAACTATACAAGAAAGAGAATGTTGATGAGGAAAAAGTCAAACGGTACTTACAGAATGCAAACTTACCTAAGATATCCAAAGAGACTGAAGAAATGTTAGAAAGTAATATAACAATGATGGAATTAAGTCAAGCACTTAAGAAACAAAATAATGGGAAAGCACCAGGTCCGGATGGGCTGCCTGCAGAATTCTATAAAATATTACAAAAATCATTGAGCATTCCATTGTTAGAAGTCATGAATGAAGCTATGTCAAAGAAGATGATACCTAAAACATGGTCAGAAGCTTACATTACACTTATTCCAAAAGAGGAGGCTGATCCAGTGCAAATTAAGAATTATAGACCGATTTCTTTATTAAATGCAGACTATAAAATCTTTGCTTCAATATTAGCAGAAAGACTTAAAAAATATCTGAATAATTTTATCCACTCAGATCAAAATGGATTTCTGCCAAAGAGACAAATTAGAGACAATATGAGAGTAATTCTGGACACTTTGGAATATTATGAGGCACATCCTGAAAAACAAATGGCTTTGATATTTTTAGATACCCAAAAGGCATTTGACAATGTGAACTGGAGATTTATGTTACTCCTATTGGAACAGATGGGTTTTGCTAGAAGATTTATCCAAGCAATAGAAGCTATTTACCATGAGCAAACAGCAAAGGTAATGATGGAGGGAGAATTTACAGACTCTATTAATATAAGAAAAGGCACAAGACAAGGATGTCCCCTTTCTCCTTTACTATTTGTATTGACTCTGGAAGTGCTGAATAGAAATATTAGAGAAGATAAAAGTATAAAAGGAATGAAAATTAAAAAGGAAGAATTTAAATTGCAAGCCTTTGCAGATGACTTAGCCTTTATTTTGGAAGATCCTTTAGAAACAGCTCCGAAGCTATTGGAAAAGATAGAGACATATGGTGAGGTGGCTGGTTTGAAAATAAATAAAGATAAAACAAAGATTTTGTCAAAGAACATGTTACTAAGACAAAGAGAAGAATTGGCAGATCTGTTGAAAATCCAAGTTACGAACAAGGTTAAGTATTTGGGGATATATTTGACATCAAGATGTAGTACATTAAAAGAATAATTATATTAAACTTAAACAACAGATAGCCTTAGATTTGAAGAAATGGGAAAATTTACAACTGTCATTAATAGGGAGGATTTCAACAATCAAGATGAATATTTTACCCAGAATCTTATTTTTGTTTCAAACAATACCAATTAGGCTCGGAAAAGACTATTTTGAGGACTTAAATAAAATTGTGTTGAAGTATATATGGCAAGGTAAGAAAGCGAGGATAAAGCTAAAGCTTTTGCAAGATGCTAGAACTAGAGGAGGTTTTGGCCTGCCTAATTGGGAGCTGTACTACCAAGCTGCAAATTTGATGTGGGTTAAGGAATGGATAACGTTAAGAAAGACTAGATTGTTGACACTAGAAGGCCATGATTTGTTGTTGGGTTGGCATGCTTTTTTATGGTATAAGGGAACCAAAACACAGGGCTACTTTCGAAGACATATACAGGAGTCTTTGTGGTTAAATTGGGAGAAGATAAAAAAACAATGTTATCTGAAAATTCCAGTTTGGTTATCAACGATAGAAGCATTTTCTTATCCTATAATTTATAAGAAGGAACAAACAGTTAGATATGGGGAATTGTTAGATGAAAAGGGTGAACTTAAATCGATACAAAATCTAGAGGAACAAGGTATAAAGATGAATTGGTTTTCATATGTGCAAATACACTCAAGGTATGATGAAGACTCCAAAACAGGGATTTTATGATAAACAGACTGATTTAGATAAGATCTTGACAGGTACTGATGAAAAGGTGATTAAAAAACTATATGATTATTTATTGGGAATTAAGCTAGAGGAGGAACAAGTTAAAGAAACTATGATTGCTTGGGGGAGGAATTTTGGATATGGGATTGATTTAGAGAAATGGCAGAAACTATGGTCGCAAAATTATAAAATGACAATGTCTACAGCGTATAAAGAGAATCTGTATAAGATGTTTTACAGGTGGCATTTTCCCCCGACAAGGATAGCAAGAATGTTCAAGAACAAATCTGAAAAATGCTGGAAATGTCATCAGATACCTGGCTCATACTACCATATGTGGTGGACTTGTGAGGATGCTAGAAAATACTGGACTAAAATCCGCATGTGGTTGGAAAAAATGACAAAGAAACACATAGATTTGAAACCGGAGTTGTTCTTATTGGGAATCGTACCAGATGTATACAGTAAAGACTTGAAATATCTGATTGTAAATGTATTAACTGTGGCTAGGATTGTATTTGCTAAAAATTGGAAAAATGAGAAAATTCCTTTGCAGGAAGAAATTATTAAGAAAATATTGGAATGTGCTGAGATGAGTAGATTGACATTTGAAATTAGAGAGCAAGAAGATAAACAATTTTATAAAATTTGGGACCTTTTCTATCAATGGTTGGACGATGAAATACAACAATAGAATATTTAGAATGTTAGATAATAAGGAATATCTTTGTTTTTTCTTTTTCTTTTGCTATTTGACACCACATCTATAAAGTGTTTTTTTTAGGATAGAATTGGTATGATTATATGATTTGTTATAGAATAAATTACCTAAATTATAGTTATCTCATAAAGTATGAATGAATAAAAGTATAGTCAAATGATTTTCTTTAATAATGATATGAGGATATATAAGTTTGGATTGATAATAAGAGTTATTATGTAACATAACTGTAATTGAATTGACTACGAAATGAATGCACAAAACTGATGAACCAACCGACACACTGTTTGTATATAAGTACGGAAGAGAGCTGATGCTTTTATGTTTTGTCTGTTTTGTTTGTTTGTAAAAGAAACCCAATAAAATTGTTTTTTTTTTAAAAAATATCTCTGGTTTTAAGTCTATATGCTGTTTTGTCATTTTTTCCAGCCATGTATGAATTTTAGTCCAGTATCTCTTGGCTTCCACACATGTCCACCACATACGATAGTATGATCCAGGTATCTGATGACACTTCCAACATTTCTCTGATTTGTTCTTAAACATCCTTGATGCCACCTGTAAAACATCTTATACAAATTCTCATTATATGCTGTTGACATCGTTATTTTATAGTTTCGAGACCATAATTTCTGCCATCTTTCTAAGTCTATCCCACATCCAAAAATTTTCCCCCAGACAATCATTGTTTTTTACTTGTTCTTCTAATTTTACTCCAAGTAAAAATCCATATAATTTTTTTATCACCTTCTCATCTGTACCTGTCAAAATTCCATCTAATTCAGTTAAGTTCGTTATAAAATGCTTCTGTCCTATGATCTTTATCATATCTAGAATGTATTTGCACATATGAATACCAGTTCATCTCTATTTCTTGTTCTTCTAGTTCTTGCTTAGATTTGAGTTCACCCTCTTCATTTAATATTTCATCATATCTTACTGTTTGATCCATTTTATAAACAATTAGATACGCAAATACCTCTATAGTTGACAACCAGACTGGTATTTTCATGTAATGTTGTTTCCTTACTTTCTCCCATACTAATACTAGAGCATCACGAATATATATACCCATGTGTATTACTTTCCTTATACCATAAAAAAGTGTGCCGTCCCAGTAATAGGTCATGACCTTCTAATGTTAACAATCTAGTATTCCTTAAGACAATCCATTCTTTCACCCACATCAATGTTGCCGCCTGGTAATATAATTCTCAATTGGGTGGACCAAAACCACCTCTTGATCTGGCATTTTGTAACAATTTTAATTTAATTCTTGCCTTCTTTCCCTGCCATATATACTTCAGTGTTGTGACTCGGAGGTTTGAACCTGCTCTGTCAGAAGACATAGGCTCGAGTGATGAGGAAGATCTGGCATTAAGGTTTGAGCCTGCCTTGTTGAGTGACATAGACGGGAGTCAGGAAGAAGAGGAGGACTTGGCTCTGAGATTTGAGCCTGCTTTGCTGAAAGTTTCGGAGTCGTCTTCCTCTCCAGAAACTAGGTGGGCCACTCCTTTATTGGTGCGAAATAGTCCCTTACTAATGGACTATCAGGGCTTTTGGCACCATCTATGCTCGATGTATGAGGACCCCATAAAAGCTCAGACCGCTGCCAGACGTTTAAAGGAACTTCGCCAGGGGAAACGCCCCTTGCAGGAGTTCATTTCAGAGTTTCCGTCTGCTTTGTATGGATTCTGCGTGGAATGAGGCTGCTCAAATGGATGCCTTCCAAGATGGTTTGGCAGAGGACATACAAGACAAGTTGGTGCACGTGGAGCCGGCCCTGACCCTTGATGCTCTGGTGGTGCAATGTTTGCGCATTGACGCCCAGCTCAATGGCGCAAGACTAGACGCCCAGTTCCGGAGCAGCCATCCACCTCAAGGCCACAGCATCCTGTACAACCAGTGCCCCAGGTCTTTCACAGTGCCGTGGCCAGGGCCGAGAAGCCGATGGAGTTGGGTGCGGTCCGACCTTGTTTGACGGCCCAAGAACGTACCCAGAGACTTCAAGGAGGCTTATGTCTGTATTGTGGGGGGCCTGGACATTTTGTGAATTCATGTCCTGGTAAACGATGGGGGGGCACGCAAGCCAGTGCCCGAATCAAACCTTGTACAGTCGGAGAAACAGGGCAGGCCCGGCCTCGGGGAAACCCTAGGTCAGGCACGTATTAGTCAACTGCCCGAAGTGTCAGAGGTGAACTCTGGTCCCCCTCAACATTTACTTTTAGACACGAAGGTTTTCTTGCAGTCCCAGTCGGAGGGGATTCCTGCAGTTGCGTTGGTGGATTCCGGGGCTACTACCAGTTTCATGGACCAGGCCTTCGCAACTCATTTTGACGTCCCTTTGGTTGCGGTGGAGCCTCCAATCAAGGTGGAAATGATTGATGGGCGGGAACTTCGGGCTGGGCCCATTCGTTTCGCCACCCAGCCGTTGCGCCTGGCTATTGGGGACCATGAGGAGGTGATTAGTTTTTACATCACTGCGGACCTCCATCTCCCTTTGGTCCTTCATATGGCCTGGCTACGGTTACACGATCCTCTGGTGGCTTGGGCTCAGAACGCCATTTCGTTCCCGAGCCTCCAGTGTGTGGATCATCTTAGACACACCTGTGCTGGCCAGGACATCGCCGCCCCCGCCGTCTCCGTACCTCCTGAACTATCTGACTTCTCTGATGTTTTTAATGAGAAGGAGGCGGATCGGTTACCCCCGCATCGACCCTATGACTGTCCCGTGGACCTTCTGCCCGATGCCCCACTACCCAAGGGACGCCTGTATTCTATGTCTGAGCCCGAATTAGCTGCTCTTCATGAGTTTTTGGAAAAGAACTTGGCCCAGGGGTTTATCTGGCCATTGTCTCCTCTTTCCGCTCCCATCCTTTTCAATAAAAAGAAGACGGGAGATTTGCGTTTGTGTTGTGACTACCGCCGGTTGAACGCCATTACGGTGAGGAATAGTTATCCCTTACCGCTCATTCCAGAGTTAATGGAGCAATTGCGGGACACCACTATTTTCACTAAGCTCGATCTTCGAGGGGCCTACAACCTGGTGCAAATGCGCAAGGGGGACGAATGGAAGACGGCATTTGGTACCCGTTATGGCCACTTTGAATATACCATAATGCCATTTGGGTTGACCAATGCCCCCGCGGTTTTCCAGCATTCGATGAAAGATATATTACGGAACATGCTTGATCGGTTCGTGGTGGTGTACCTGGACGACATTTGGATTTATTCGAGGTCCAGGGACAGCCACCTTCACCAAGTTCGCCAGGTATTACAACGTCTTCGGGAGCATAAACTCTATGCGAAGCTGGAGAAATGCCTCTTTTTCCAGACTTCCATAGAGTTCTTGGGGCATATCATCTCTCCCAAAGGCATTGCCATGGACCCGCGGAAAGTAGAGGCTTTGTGTAATTGGGAACCCCCTCCTCGAGTGAAAGACGTGCAAAGTCTCTTGGGGTTCGCAAACTATTACAGGTCCTTCATCCCAGGTTTTGCCAAGCTGACGGATCCCATCACCCAGCTCCTTCGCAAGAAGGTTCCATTCCAGTGGGGGCTCCCACACCAACAGGCCTTTGAGTCCATCAAGAAGGCCTTCGTTGCAGAACCGATCTTGAGGCATCCTGATCCCCATCGTCCATTTGTGGTAGAGACGGATGCATCCAACGTGGCTATTGGGGCGGTGTTGTTACAAGCTCCACCAGATGGCGCACCTCTTTTTCCATGCACATACTATTCACAGAAACTTACTACTTCTGAGCGCAACTATACAATCTGGGAAAAAGAGTTGCTGGCCATCAAGGCTGCGTTTGAGACCTGGCAACATCACCTTGAGGGAACTCGGCACAAGGTGGAGGTTCGGACAGATCATCGTAATCTGGAACACTTGACCACTGCGAGGAAGTTGAACCAATGACAGATCTGGTGGTCATTGTTCTTTGCCAGGTTCAATTTTTCGGTCACTTACATTCCCAGTGGTCAAAATCTGAGAGCAGTTGCCCTGTCCCATAAACCTGAGTATCTTTGTCCTGAGAACCCTCTTCCTACACGTAAGGTGCTGCCACTGGAATCTTTGGCCGTTATTCAGGAACCGGTGGATTTGAGGGCTTGGGTATGAGAGGTGCAGCGCTTAGACGCTTGGTCGCAGCAGAGAATGAGGGAAATTGGACCTGACTCCCCATGGACTCTGGAGGAGGGCTTACTACGACATCGGGGCCGATTGTATGTGCCCACCAGGACACTTAGAGCCCTCATCATGACTCAATGTCATGACAACCCAGCTGCTGGCCATTTTGGGTTCTTTAAAACCCTTCATCTGGTTACACGGACTTTTTGGTGGCCTCGAGTCCGGCATGACGTCTTCGCCTACGTCTCTTGTGTACCATGCCGGCAAGCGAAAGCCACGTCGGGTGCGCCTCCTGGTCTCCTTCAACCACTGCCGACTGCGGACCGACCATGGGGGGCAATCTCCATGGACTTTTTAACACACTTGCCCTCTTCGTCGGGTTATACGACGGTACTCGTGGTGGTTGATATGCTAACCAAGATGGCCCATTTTATCCCCTGTCGGAAGTTACCATCGGCTCGTACTACCGCCCAGTTATTTCTGCAATGTATTCAGTTTGCATGGCCTACCAGATAGGGTAGTTTCAGATCACGGTGTCCAGTTTACCGCTCAATTCTGGAAGAGTCTCATGACTGCACTACGGGTGCAGGTGTGTTTGGCATCAGCGCACCACCCGGAAACCGATGGCGGGACTGAGAAAGTAATTGGCATCCTCGCCCAATATCTAAGATGTTTTGTCAACCATCGACAGAACGATTGGGTGACCTACCTTCCTTTGGCGGAGTTTGCCTTTAACAATTCCCAGCACACCTCCACTCACATGATGCCTTTTTATGCAAATGTGGGCTACCATCCGAGGTTTTTCCCATTGTCGATCTTGGATTCCTCGGTTCCAGAAACATGAGACTTTTTATCTGAACTACATTCGGTGCACCAATTGATTTCACAACAATTGGAACGAGCTAAGGCAGACTACAAAAGATTCGCGGATCGTTCACGTCGGGCGACGCCTCCGCTGGCTGTGGGAGACAGGGTGTGGTTGTCCATGAAGCATCTCCGGGTTGATTGTCCGATTAAAAAGTTGGACCATCGTTTCATCGGTCCCTTCCCTATCGAGGCGGTCATCAATCCCGTTGCATATTGGCTCACCCTACCGCGCTCCATGCGCATTCATCCTGTCTTCCATCGTTCCCTTCTGGTTCCTGACGCCCCATCGTGTACTCTCCGTTCTCCCGCTGGTACGATTTCTCCATCTGTACCCAGCGATGATGCCGATGCTGATGACACGGTGGTCAGCATTCGGGATTCTCGCTGGCTGAAAGGATGATTTCAGTACTTTGTCGAGAAGCTAGAGGATGGATCAGAGGTTCTTTCCTGGGTGGATGCTTCCACGGTTCACACCCCGGACCTTATCTGGAGATTCCACGAACGGTTTCCATTAAAACCTCATCCAGATCGTCAGACTCAGGGGAAGGGCCCTGCGGTGAGGGATAGTGTTGTGACTTGGAGGTTTGAACCTGCTCTGTCAGAAGACATAGGCTCGAGTGATGAGGAAGATCTGGCATTAAGGTTTGAGCCTGCCTTGTTGAGTGACATAGACGGGAGTCAGGAAGAAGAGGAGGACTTGGCTCTAAGATTTGATCCTGCTTTGCTGAAAGTTTCGGAGTCGTCTTCCTCTCCAGAAACTTCCTCCCTGATTGTGCCTCAGGTGTCGGCAGATAATCAGGAGAGTGTGCCGGAGTCATTAGCTGAAGATCAAGCCGAGAAATGCTGGTCTGATGCAAGGCAAAGGCGCAGGCAGAAACGTGACATACAACATAAAAAGAAAAGAGACTGACACACCCCTCAGGGAATATAAGGAGGTGTGTTAGCTCTGAATCCCTGTTCAGGTCAAATTGTCTATTGGAGTTAGCAGTTCGGATGAATTATTCTGTGTGGCGGTCGCCTCTGATTTATTGCTTTGCTCGTTATCGGACTTGGTAGGCAGCTTCTGAGAAAATTGCCAAAGACGAATTCAGCCAAAGGAAGTTAACTCTGTCGTTCCTGTTTCTGTCTGTTTAAGTATTTTCCTTTGGAAATTTGGACTCTCACCTTGTGGCTACAGGTGAGACAGAACACTTCAGTATTATTTTATTTATGTGTTTCATAATATTCCAAAGTGTTCAAGATTATTCTTATATTTTCTTTGATTTGCCTCTTTGGCAGAAATCCATTTTGATCAGTATTAAATTGTTCAAGTATCTCTTAAGTCTTTCTGCCATTATTGAGGCAAATATTTTATAATCTGAATTCAGCAGGGAAATAGGTCTGTAGTTTTTAACTTGTTGTAGGTCAGTGTCCTCTTTTGGTACAAGAGTAATAATAGCCTCTGTCCATGAGTTGGGTATTTTAGTTTTTGACAAGACTTCATCACTTCAAGCACTGGAATACTTAAGGATTCCTGTAAAGTCTTACAAAATTCCGCTGGTAGCCCATCCGGGCCTGGAGCCTTTCCAGTATTTTGTCTCTTTAACACTTACATTAGTTCCATCATTGTTATTTTCCCTTCTAACATTATTTTAATATCCTCAGATATTTGTGGTAGTTCTGCTCTTTGCAAGTATTGTTTAACTTTTTCTTCATCAATATTCTCTTGATTGTATAGTTTTTCATAGTATTTCTGTACTATCTTTTTCTTTTCATCATTTCCATTACAAATCTTTCCTTGGTCATCTATTAATTACATTATCTTTTTCATTTCTCTCTCCTTTCCTCTTCTTTTCTCCTTTATAATATTGATACTATCAGTCAAATCTCCATTTATTTCTCCATTTACTTTTGTTGATTATTTATAATATATTGCCTCGATTGTTTGACGGGGTTGGACTAGATGACCTAATAAGGTCTCTTCCAACTCTGATTATCTGTTATCTGTTTTAATAAATCTTTCTCCAAAGCCCATCTCTTCCATTTACAGCAACATAAGTTGCCAATTTACATTATCAAAAGCTTTCTGTGCATCTAAGAACACCAAGGCCATTTGCTTCTCTGGTTGTGCTTCATAGTATTCCAATGTAATCAATATTATTCTCATATTGTCTTTTATTTACCTCTTAGGCAAGAATCCATTTTGATCTGTATGTATAAAATAATTCAAATATCTTTTACGTCTTTCTGCTATTATTGAGGCAAATATTTTGTAATCTGCATTCAGTAGGGATATCGGTCTATAGTTTTTAATCTGTTGTAGATCAGTATCTTCTTTTGGTATAGGAGTAATATATGCCTCTGTCCATGAGTTAGGTATTTTAGGTTTTGTCAAGACCTCATTCATTACTTCAAGCATTGTAGTGCTAAAATATTCCTGTAATGTCTTGTAAAGTTCTGCTGGTAAAGCATCTGGGCCAGGTGCTTTCCCAGTATTTTGTCTATTTATCGCCTCTGTCAGTTCCACCATTGTTATTTTCCCTTCTAACATAATCTTAATTTCATCAGGTATTTTGGGAAATTCTGCTTTTTGCAAATATTGTTTTACTTCTTCAATATTCTCTTGATTGTATAATTTCTCATAATACTTCTGTATTATTTCTTTTTTTCCTTCATTCCCATAGCAAACCATTCCATGTTCATCTATTAATTGTGCTATCCTTTTCAATTCTCTCTCCTTTTTCAGTTTATATGCTAAACATCTACCTGGTGTATTTGCATTTTCGAAAAAGTTCTGTTTGGCTGTCCTAATTTTTTGTGCCAATTCTTCTTTTTCCATCAGCCCCATTTTATGCTTAACTATTCCCATTGACTTTTAAGATTCTTTTTTTGCGGGTATCTTTGTAGTTCTTTCTCCAGTTTCTTGTAGACCTCTTCTAAAATCTGTTGTGCTTGTCTTTTTTTGATATTCCTTCTTCTTGTATAAGTTATAATCAGATCTCTGGTATAGGCCTTCATAGTGTCCCATACATTTTGTAATGAAGTTTCCTCATTATTTTCTTTAAAGAAGAAAGCCAGTTCTTTTTCCATATTTTTAATGAATTCTTTTTCCTTCAAATTTGAATTGTTCAGAGTCCATCTTGACCTTTTCTTTTGTCCCTTCCATTTGACCCATATTGGATTATGGTCCACCCAAGTACTTGTTTTGATATTTACTTCTTGTATATTTGAGATTAATTCCGTTGACATCCAAATCATATCTATTCTTGGTCATGATAAGTGACTATTAGAATAAAATGTATATTGTCTATTCTTGATGTTCAATTCTCTCCATATGGCATCTTGAATACTCATTTTCTCTACCATCTTGAAAAAAGATTTTGGCAATGTCTTTCTATTTTTTTAAAATTTACTTTCTGTGTTTTGTAGTCCAACTCTGTATCCACAATGGCATTAAAATCTCCAAGAATACATGTATTGTCCTACTCCAATTCAATTATTTTCTTATGTAGTTTTTTGTAAAACTCTTCTTGCTTATCATTTGGTGCATATGTTGCTATTAAGAGCATCTTTAGATTATTGTCTATTATTTCCACCATCAATATTCGTCCTTCTTCATCTGTGAAAATTAATGTAGCTTTTATTGTATTCTTAATTTATAGGACTTGTCCTCTTTTACTTTGTTGTGCCAATGAAGTATATAAGTTCCCAATTCTGGGACAATCCAAAACTTAAGCATGTTGTTTTTTAATGTGTACTTCTTGTAAGCAGATTATATCTAACTTTAATTTTTCTAGTTTATGAAAAGTTTTTTTCCTTTTGATGGCCAAATTCAGTCCATTTATATTTATTGAGATTAACTTATTTTCATCTTCCATTGTTTGCTCTCGTTCTTTGCTCTCTTGCTTCTTTTAGTTCCACCCTTCCACCTGTTGCTCCTTCTTCTCATATCCTTTCTTCTCTTTTCTCTTTTTCTCTTTCTTCAGCTGTCTCCTCTTGAAGTTTAATTATTTCCTTGTCTCTTGTTCTCTCTTCTTCTTTTCCTCTAAAATATTCATCATAAAATTGCTCTGCTGCTTTCTCTATTGGATCCAATCTGTGTCTTTGTTCTTGCCAAATGAACATCAAGCCTTCTGGAATCAGCCATCTATAGTTCACTCCTTTCTTAATTAGAATCTTTGTCAAGAATTGATACTCTCTTCTCAAGTCTCTCACTTTTCTCAGTGCTTGTTTTAAGACTATAATCTCCTTTCCTTTATATTTCAATGGGTCATCTCTTGCTTTCTGTAATATTTCTGCTTTGATTGCTTTCTTGGTGAATCTCACATGGACTTCTCTGGGTAGTTTATTTTACATGGCATATCTAGTGTACATGTGGAATACTTCATCAATTCCATCCATCATTTTTTCTTTTGATATCTCCATAGCTCCTGCCAACACTTCTGTCATTATTTCTGCAAAGTTTTCTCCTTTTTCTTCAACATTTTGAAATCTTAGGTAGAAATCAGCCCTGTCCATCTCCCACACAATCATTTGCTTTCCCTTATCTTGCTCCACTGGTGTCAACCTGTTATCTATTTCTCTTACTTTTTTCTCTGTCTGATCTTCCCTTCTATCTTTTGCATTCTTTCTTCATTCTTCACCATCATCTGTTGTATATTCTCCATTTTCTCTTCCATTTTTCCCATTTTGTCTTCCATGCGCCTGCCTTGATCTTGTATTGCTTGCATTATTATTTTTAATTCTTGCATTGAAACCTCCTTTTCCTTCTCCTTCTCCAGTAATGAGAAATCTAATGCAGGCATTTTCGTCAAAAATAATTTTATTATATATCAAATTGGCAAGGTCTTGGTGTATATCTGGCTCTGACCGCACCCAGGATTTACACCCAGTAACAAGCAAACTTTCAAAACTACCCCCCAAAGTCACATTCCCCAATCAGCTCTCAGTCCATCAGAACCAATGACTCTAAACTCCACCTCCAACCACCTGCAGTCACACCCTCAGTTCACATGGGAAAGAATGTTAGACTACAACATCCCCCCTTATCTCTACAACCCCGCTTCCTACTACCAGACTGTGGTGAGCCTGAAGCAGTGTTAAACCCCTAAATAGAATGCCTAGAAAAAGCAAAGAATAAGAAATGGCAACGCTAAAACATGGCTACACCTATGCCAGCTTCAGGGTTGACAGAGACATCACCTTGCTGACAAAAGGTCCATGTAGTCAAAGCTATGGTTTTCTTAGTAGTAATGTACGGTTGTGAGAGTTGGACTATAAGGAAGGCTGAGTGCAGAATTGATGTTTTCAAACTGTGGTGTTGCAGAAGACTCTTGAGAGTTCCTTAGACTGCAAGATCAATTCAGTCAATCTTAAAGGAAATCAACCCTTACTGATCTTTGAAAGGACAGATACTGAAGCTGAAGCTCAAATACTTTGGCCACCTAATGAGAACCCTTTCCCAATGAGAATAATTTGGGGTTCTAACTCAAGCTGGGGTTGCACAAGAACAAATCAAAGTGAAGTCCAGAAAGCTATGAGGAAAGGAGACTTATTTATTCCCCAAACCAAGAGTTTTGCCTATGGGGAGTAGGAGGTCACTACAGAGAAAATGAGGCAAAAAATTGCTGTTTTATATGGGTGCTTGTCCTTAGTGGAGGTCCTGAGGGGTGTGGAAGTGTATATGTGTTGATCTCAGAGAAAGGGTTGAGTAAATCAAGCCATATGGATTGAGTGTCTTCATTTGAACTGTGTTATAATTATGTTTACAATGTGTTGAGTTTTGTGTTTGTGTTTACAATTTGAAATAAGTTTAATTCTTATGTTTGCTATGAGTTTAAAGGATTTCAGAGGCTGTTAATAACTTTGTTGGAGACCTGGGTTAGTTAACATGATTACCTATACAATATTTCTAACACATTATACAAATGTATAAATTCTTCCCACAGCCCTGATGTTGGGAAAGATTGCAGGCAAAAGGAGAATGGGATAGCAGAGGATGAGATGGTTAGATAGTGTCATCCAGGTAATGAATATGAACTTATGGAAACTCCAGGAGATGGGGGGGAACATGCTATGGTTCATGGGGTTACAAACGGTCAGACATGACTTAGCGACTGAACAACAAATGGAGAGATGACTGGATTCAAAACCTCAGCCTCTATTTACCCATTGCAACAATAAATTGCACATTTGTCTCATGCCTTTTCCTCCCTCAACCTCTGCTTCCACTAATTTGCTAGGGATTGTTGGAAGAAATACCCTTCTGGGTTCAGTTCCAAGTGGGGAAAAAGACACTGGAGACATGCGGGCTGTTTAGAAGGTTGGAGGCTGTTTAATGGTAGACAGCAGGACCACAGGGCTTGAAGCTCCAGAGTGAAAAGGAAGGATGATCACATGCTTCAAGGTGAAGGAAGAGATCAAGAAAAAAGGCTGAGGTGCTGAGAGTGCCTGGGTTTTATAACCTTTGTTGGGATTTGAATTGGAGCTTGTATTCTGATTGGTTGTCAGACTCCCATGGGGCATGCAGGGGCAACTGTAGGCTGTCCTGAGTTCCAGGCTTGGTTGAGCCTTGCTGGATGATTACGCCCTTAAAAGGGCTGTTGGCAATTGCTATAGCTTTACCTGCAGATCTTTGTTATGTAAAGTATTCTGGCCCAGGCCTTAATGGACCACCCATTAACAAAGGTGGGGGTGAGTTTCTGCTTCTGAGTTTCTACTCTTTTTAGAGGAAATATTCTTCCTTTTTAATATTTCCTAGGCTATTTCAATTTTCTAGGAGAGGGGTGGGTGCTAACTTCCTACAGGATGACCGCTCTTGGAAGGCAAATGCAATCCGCTGCCTTTTAAAATGGCTTTTCAACTGTGTGCCACATTTTAAAGCCCAGACCCAGAAAATGTTGGGTCGAAAGGGCAGGACCACCGGAATCTGCTAGTGCTGCTTTGGGATGGGAGGAGTGTTGGAAATAACTCAAAATCAATGAAAGAAACTTGGATCTTTGAAAACAAAGATAATTTATTTTCTAAAAAAATAGATAGTTTGCAAAGCGCCAGTGACCTTTTAGAACCTCAACAAGCAGCTTCAAATCAAAAGCCACACCTTTGAATTCCAAAATATACTTTATATACAGTTTCATCATGATGCCCAAGTTCCCTCCTTCTTGAGACGCATTCCCTCCCAACTTCAAATTCATTGGATATGCCCTCAGGTGTTGCAGCTAATCCTAGGATGTCTCCAAGGAAAATTCTCTCCTTCCGTTATGGTCTCATCCGTACCGCTCGGTACCTCTTAGTTTGGCTGCCTACATGGCATCTTTCCTTAGGGTTAAGGAATGTAGCATTCCCTCATCAGGGCCCCTTTCTAACTTCTGAAGATGCTGTAGGAAGTTAATACCCACCCCATTCCTAGAAAAATGAAATATCCTAGGAAATATTAAAAAGGCAGAATATTTCCCCTAAAAAGAGAAGTAGAAACTCAGAAGCAGAAACTCACCTCAGAAGCAGAAGCTCACCCCTACCTTTGTTAATGGGTGGGCCATTAAGGCCAGAGTATTCTACATAATAAAGGCCTCTGCCCATCTCACCACATGGCATCTGGGAAGATTGCCTCAGCCAGCACTCAGGTGAAGCCACGTGGTCCAGACAGCCTACAAAGTTAGCTAAGATCCCCACCCCTGGGAGTCTGACAGCTAATGGGATACATTACTTGCACAGGAACAGGAAACACTAAGGTGGGGCCCAACAGAGGTTATACAACAAAGGTACTCTCAGCCCTTTTTCACCCAGAAACTCCAAGGCATGTGATACTGTCCACCATTAAACCATCTTTCCAAACAGCCGCCATGTTTCCAGTGTCTTTTTCCCCACTTGGAACTGAACCCAGAAGGCTATTTTTTCCAACAATACAATTTTACAGTTTCATCTTATACTACTGAGAGAAAATTTTAAGTTACTCTTTTATAATGAACATTATATAGCAAGATTTGAAAACTCTTTGGTTCATTTTGTGTATGAAATAAACTAGAAGATTCTTTTCTTTCATTCCTTTTTGATGTGCCCCTGCTAGCTTCCTCCCTTTTTTGAACCCCCCCTCCCTTTTTTGGTTTCTACTGAAAGAACTTTTCACCTAAGCCAAAGGAGGCGCTAACATCCTGGCCCTGGTCATTCACATATAGATGATACATTCCACAAAGAAATGATACATTGTTAGAACAACAGGAAGATCTGACCAGGCTAGGGAGAATAAATAAGAACATACATCAAAGGTAAAGCTTGGCAGCCCAGGAATAAATAGAAGATAAAACATTGAGGCCCATGAAACAATGTCACGATGACTCCAAGTTGGTAGTTTAGCATGTAGAAAATAAGGGGGTGCCAGGGGAGGGCTTTCTAGGCATGACGTGTTCTGTGTAAGGGTATAAAATGTATTGTTAAAATAGAGAAACTTGCTCTCCTTGTACTCAATCCAATTGGGAAGGGTCTTGGAGGCTGCGCTTGCAACCGCTTTCCTTTCCTACAATAAACCTTTGAAATTGTGAACCAGAGACTTGTCTTTGTGTTGTGAGTATTTATACCATTATTTGGGAATTTTAAATCTCACAATCTCATTTTTCCAAATAGATTATTACAACCCCCCAAACATAATAGCAAAATATAAAAGGCATCATAATACATAAGAGAAAAATATAAAAAGGCAATGGAAAAACAGCATGTATATACAGGTAAAACTCAAAAAATTAGAATATCATGCAAAAGTTCACTTATTTCAATAATGCAACTTAAAAGGTGAAACTAATATATGAGATAGACTCATTACATGCAAAGCAAGATAGTTCAAGCCGTGATTTGTCATAATTGTGATGATTATGGCTTACAGCTCATGAAAACCCCAAATCCACAATCTCAGAAAATTAGAATATTACATGCAATCAATAAAACAAGGATTGTACATAGAACAATATCGGAGCTCTGAAAAGTATAAGCATGCATATGTACTCAGTACTTGGTTTGGGCCCCTTTTGCAGCAATTACTGCCTCAATGTGGCGTGGCATAGAAGCTATCAGCCTGTGGCACTGCTGAGGTGTTATGGAAGACCAGGATGCTTCAATAGCAGCCTTCAGCTCTTTTGCACTGTTTGGTCTCATGTCTCTATCTTTCTCTTGGCAATGCCCCATAGATTCTCTATGGGGTTCAGGTCAGGTGAGTCTGCTGGCCAATCAAGCACAGTAATCCCATGGTCATTGAACCAGGGTTTGGTGCTTTTGGCAGTGTGGGCAGGTGCCAAGTCCTGCTGGAAAATGAAGTCATCATCCCCATAAAGCTCGTTTGCTGAAGGAAGCATGAAGTGCTCCAAAATCTCCTGGTAGATGGCTGAGTTGACCCTGGACTTAATGAAGCACAGTGGACCAACACCAGATGATGACATGGCTCCCCAAATCAACACAGACTGTGGAAACTTCACACTGGACTTCAAGCATCTTGCACTGTGTGCCTCTCCATTCTTCCTCCAGACTCTGGGTCCTTGGTTTCCAAATGAGATGCAAAAGTTGCTCTCATCAGAAAAGAGGACTTTGGACCACTGAGCAACAGACCAGTTCTGTTTTTCTTTAGCCCAGGTAAGACACTTCTGATGTTGTTTGTTGTTCAGGAGCAGCTTGACAACAGGAATACAACATTTGAAGCCCATGTCCAGGATCTGTCTGTGTGTGGTGGCTCTTATTGCACTGACTCCAGCCTCAGTCCACTTGTTGTGAAAGTCCCCAACACTTTTGAATGGGCTTTTCCTGACAATCCTTTCCAGGCTGCGGTCATCCCTGCTGCTTGTGCACCTTTTTCTTCCACACTGTTCCCTTCCACATAACTTTCTATTAATGTGCTTTGATACAGCACTTTGGGAACATCCAACTTCTTTTGCAATTACCTTTTGAGGCTTTCCCGCCTTATGGAGGGTGTCAATAATGGTTTTCTGCACAACTGTCAGGTCAGCAGTCTTTCCCATGATTGTGCTTCCTACTGATCCAGTCTGAGAGACCATTTAAAGGCTCAGGAACCCTTTGCAGGTGTTACAGCTTAATTAGCTGATTAGAGTGGGACACTTTGAGCCTAGAATATTGAACCTTTTCACAACTTTCTAATTTTCTGAATTTGTGGATTTGGGGTTTTCATGAGCTGTAAGCCATAATCATCTCAATTATGACACATCACGGCTTGAACTATTTATCCCCATTTGTGAAACCTTTAAGCATCTTATATACCATTTTATTTTTGAATTTCCCTGATTTCTTACAGGAGGGAGGGCGGGGGTGATCTTCCACTCCCTCTGACCTATCCTAAAGTGTTGGGCATGATCTCATTAGGCAGGTTTCACTTCAGGCCGGGAAAAATTTGCAAGCTGTCGGTCTCCATGCGGATAAGGAGAGATCTTGGAAAATCTGACATTTGGCTCTTCCGACTCCCTCTCTATAGTGCGAACCGTTGCTTCCGCTGACGCCAGGGCCGTGTATTGTAACGTAAACTGTGTCCGTCATGTGGGGCATTGTGGGAGAGGGAGAATTGTCCCGTAGGAAGTCAGGTCGGAGGAAGGAGGAGGAAGAAGTGGGCTCTAGAAAGTTTCCATTTTGGCTGAGCAACCGCTGAAGACACCCCCCCCCCCCCGCTGGATCGTTGTTCCGTCTTTTCTGTCACTTGCTTCCTAGTTCCAACGTCACCAAGTGAGGTGGTCTCTGTGTGGCAAACGCTCTGCTTATATCCGGGAGCGGCTGAGGGAAAAGGATGGCTGCTGAGAGCCGGGAGGAACAAGGTACAGAATGTATCCTTTTCCTCCTCATCTTCCTCCTGAATCGCATGCTGCCATGCCAACGGGGCTACCTGTGGGAGGCACGATTAGTTGTGGAACCATCTCACTGTCGGCCCATGTCCCACGATTAGTAGTCCTTCCCTGCCCCGAGGTAAAGCTCGTTTTTCCCTCATTAAGGAAAAATCTCCTCCAGGGTTTAAGAGTTGACGCTAATTGCCACCTTCCCTCTCCTTGAAAAGGAGTTGGTTTCGGCTTCTGGATATTAACAGACGATGGTTTTGGAGGGTCCGGTCAGGAAATCGGGTGGAAGTCTAAGAAAGACTCATTTCATTGGATGGGACCCAGCTGCAAGGCGAGCATGGTTGGAGTCTGAAAAGTCGGAAAGAGTTAAAAATCTGTAGGGCATAAATTACCGTCTTACTGATTCTGGTTTTTATTACCTGTCTTTTGAGTGTAAGGATTGTTTCAGTAATCATAATTTACCCACAAGGCGAACCTGTTCTATTATCCATGTATGGAACTGAAGCTGAAATGATAAAGCCATTTTTTGAGGTAGATTTGGAATACAAGAATCTGAGTTTATAGCTTGCATGTGCAGCTGCTGTGGTATATCAGCGTTTTGATTTCGTGTAGTTTTTAGGGGAAACTAAATGTTTGCCCTGTTTACATTCTACATGCTACATACAATAAACTACACGCTGGGAAAGAGCTACCTTTTCTGGAACATACGGAAAGATGCAGTAGTCAGTCATACTCTGCTAGAGAGAAGTTCCCTGAGGATGGGCTCCAGCTTGGAAGATTAAACCTCTGGTCTGGGTGACCAACCTAGATTGGATCCTGCAGTATGCAGTATGGTGTAGCTAAGATTGTGGAGGCCTGCTTGAAGACCAGTCCTACCCACTGAAGCTCATGAAGTGGATTTTGGAAAATTTATCAACACAGTCTGTCTCACACAGTTATTGTGAGGCTAAATGAACAGAGATCCATATGTAAGCTGCTTTTAACTCCTGCAGAAAAGGTCCCTTGTTCATCTGTGTTTGAAAATGTGGATTTCTGGGAGAGTCAACATTCATTTCAATGACATTACTGAATTAGATGATACAGTAGACTAGCAGGTGTTGGACAGTATCTGCTTACAGAGTTTGCAGTTCTACTTTGGAAACTTAAGAATGGTATGAAGTACAAGCAGAGAATCTCTGCTATGTCTTTTCTCAGTCAGGTGGCTGTCCACTACCACCTGATCCAGTACACTGTCTACTACTGATCCAGTACACTAGTACTGGTAGTACTGGAGTAGTACTACCTGATTCAGGGGGAAAAAGTGACTGCTTACGTCCCCCCACCCCCCACACTATGAACTTTAGACAATTTATATGGCTGCCCACCTCACAAAAGTGACTCAACATCATGCAGGAATTGAAACATTTTACATTTTGTTTAATGTAACTTTTGTCATTAGTTCCTTAAACCGAGAGTTTAAACTTTACCGAGAGTAGAAGACATAGACAACACTGTCTGAAGATGTCCTGGACATTCCATCAAAAACTGATCTGGCCCTTAGGAATTTTAATTGTTTTTTAATGTTTTTGTTCATAATTTGCAAGCCTAAATATGCATGGCGAAGAAATGTCCTTGATTATATAAAATCTTACCTTCAGTCTTTTTCCAACCTATATGTTACATATTGTGTACATTCAAATTAGTGAACGTTCTTCTAAATCAGGGGTGTCAAACTGAAGGCCTGCTGGCTGGATCCGGCCCATGAGGTGCTTAGATCTGGCCTGTGGGGCTGCCCTGGAAACAGCGAAGGACTGCCCTGCAGTGCCTCTGCGCGGTCCCCCTGAGCTTCATTTTTTACTGTGATGGCCTCCTGCAGCCCTCTGCCAGTGAAAATTGAGCCCATGCAGGCCATGTGCAGCCCTCCTGAGCTCTGTTTTCGCTGGCAGAGGGCTGCAGGAGGCCATCCTGGCCAAAAACACCTCAACAAGTGACGTTCAGCTGGCCATGCCCACCCCAGCCACGCCCACCCTGGCCATGACCCCCCCACCCCCAGGGCCCCCAAGGTCAAACACAACCCTGATGTGGCCTTCAATGAAGGGCTACCAGACCGCATGGTATCAGATCGGTGGGTACAATTTACGGCACGTTTCCAGGTGGTGCCGCCATGTCTCAAAAGCGACCTTAACCGCCAAGAGCTCCTTGTCCCAAATCATATAGTTGTGCTCTGGAGCCAACAAATTCCGGGAATAATAAGTGCACAGGAACAAGGTGCCTGTGGGAGCATAGGCCTGGAGGAGCACTGCACCAACAGCCACATCGGAAGCATCTGTTTCCACCACAAATGGCTGGCCTGGATCAGGGTATTTGAGGATAGGCTTGGAAGCAAAGGCGACTTGCAACACCTCAAAAGCTGCCTGCTCCTCAGCACCCCAATGGAACTTCTCCCCCTTCTTGAGCAGATTAGAAAGGGGAGTGGTCAAGGCAGCAAAGCAGGGAATAAATGTGTGGTAGTAGTTCGCAACCCCCAACAGTCATTGTACATCCTTAACCCGCTGTGGAGGTTCCCACTCCTGCAACGATTGAATTTTTTCCGGGTCCATTTCCACCCCAGCAGGTAAAATAGGATGTCCCAAGAAGTCAATCGTGGTTTGTGAAAACTGACACTTCTCACGTTTAGCAAACAGGTGGTTATCACGCAAACATTGAAACACCAGCCGCATATGTTGCCAATGTTCCTGCAGGGAGTCTGAATAAATTAAAATGTCATCTAAATAAATGACCACGAATTGATCCAACAAATCACGGAAAACATCGTGCATGAAATGCATGAACACAGCTGGGGCATTGGTTAATCCAAAAGTCATCACGGTATACTCAAAATGCCCGTACCTCGTCCGGAAAGCTGTTTTCCACTCGTCTCCTGCACGAATGCGAACCAGATTGTAGGCCCCTGCAAATCCAACTTCATAAAGATCTTAGCTTGACGAAGCCGCTCAATCAGTTCAGGGATGAGGGAAAGCGGGTACCGATTCCTCACTGTGATTGCATGCAACTTGCGGTAATCACAACACAAACGTAGCTCCCCCGATTTCTTTTTTACAAAAAGCCGGATAAACCCTTTCTGGAGGTTCTTGTCAATAAAATCCTGCAATGTGGCCAACTCCGGTTCCGACAGGGAATATATCCGACCCACCGGCAATTTTGCATCGGGCAACAAGTTGATTGGACAGTCATACGCCTGATGCGGAGGCAACTGATCCGCCTCCTTCTCCCTAAACACATCACAAAAAGTCCACCAACTCCACAGGTAGATCCAGGTCCACAGGCGTAGCCACACTCCCTGCACAGGAGCGCAAGCAATGGTTGGCACACTTCCTATCAAGGAACTGCACAGCTCCAGACAACCAGACCATCTGTGGATCATAGGCCTGTAGCCACTCCAAACCCAGCACCATCGGAAAATGAGGCACTGCGGCAACGTAAACACGGTTTCCTCCACATGCTTCCCAATACGCATGCAAAGGAGTTTGGTTGCAGCAACCACAGGTCCCGAACGAAGGGGCCGACCATCAATTGTCTCCACCATTACTGGTGGGGATACCTGTTGCTGAGGAATGAACCACTGCTTGACAAAATGAGCATCTATGAAATTGGCCGTGGCCCCTTAGTTGACCACGGCTTGGATCTCCACCGCTCCCACACCAGGCACGAACACAGTTGCTTTCAGCACAAGATGCTTCACCAATAACAATTGTGCAGATGTTGAAGATGTCAAAGGTGGCGAGGGTGGCAAGGTTGGTGAAGATGGCGGATCTTTGGACTTTACACCCCAACCTACAGACCCCCGTAGGCCGAGCGATGCTCGTTTCCTGCCACCGCAGGTGTTACTGCTGTGGATGTCTTAATAGGACACTTGGCCGCAAAATGGGCTTGATTGCCACAACAGAGGCATAAACCATCACAACGACATCTATTCTTTTCTACTTGAGTCAGGCGAGGGAGGCCAGCCCCCAATTGCATGGGTTCCTCCAAAGGCACTTCCACGAAGGGTGCCATCTTGCTGGAAACAGATACGGTCTCTGTCCATCGTCGCACCCGTCGCTGCTGAAGTCTAGCATCAATACGAAGACACAAATGCATGAGCTCCTGAAGGGTTTGAGGGCATTCAGTGTGCGCCAACTCATCCAGGAGCTCCGACTACAAACCCTCCTGGAACTGGTCTAATAGTGCTGCCTCATTCCATTGTACATCCTGAGCAACCACCCGAAAACTAGCAATATAATCCATGAGTGAGCCGTGCCCCTGCTTCAACTCTCTCAAATGTCTGTTTGCTGTTTGGCTTCGAACAGGGTCCTCAAACATGGCCTGAAACTGATGGCAAAACTTGGCGTAATTGTCCAACACCTGGTTGGGCTGCGTCAGCAGAGACGTCGCCCAACGTGCTGCAGAGCCCGACAAACTAATCAAAAACCCACCTTTTTCTGGTCAGTGGGAAAGTCCTCAGGCTGAACGCTCATGTAAAGCTGGCACTGCCCTAGAAATGCTGGAAATTGGGCCAGTGAACCATCAAATTTATTTGGCACTGCCACTGGGCATTTTCGGCGTGGCTGGGCAGCTTGCATTTGTGCCACCTGTGCAGTCAAAAGAGCCACTTGCTGGGTTAACTGGGCAATCTCTGCTCTGAGCTGATCCATGGTCACCCCACAAAAAGCAAAAATAAGTTGAAGGGGTGGCTGAAGTCAAAATGTGATGACCTGTAGTCTCTCAAAATAACCCCAAACCCAAAACATGTATTAAAGTCTGGTAAAGCCTTCAAGTTAACTTCACTGTTTTATTAGGCACAGTTTAAAGTCACAAAAGTAAATAATGAGGCAAACAGAAAACCGAAACAAACTGCATTGATGAGAGTTCCGAAGCAAGCCAAGATAACTAATTATAAACTCCAGGAAAATAACCAAGAAAAGTCCATGGGAAGAACGCCAGCAAAGATAAGCTTCTTTCAAGGTGAACACTAAATTGACTTCAGCAATTCTAACTGCGCAGTTGCAAACATATACATAGCTCCCAGCTACAAGCCACGAGGAGGATCATGGTAATCTCCTCTGGAGTAGACCTCGCTTTTCCTTGATCCTCTCATCCCTGCATGACCTAGGATGGATAGGGGATGGGCCTGGATCCTCCTCTGACTGCTCAGCCAGCCTCTGCCCTTCCCCAGCCTCCTCCGCCACCTCTGGAGCCACACTCCCACTCCCTGTTGGCTGTTCCTCCTCTTCCTCAGAATCAGACTTCATCAGGGGCATGACATAGACAAGTAAAATATTGTTATAGAATTAATATCATGGTGGATGAATATTATTGTAAACATTGTAATTATGATTTCCTAAAAATAATTGTACCCAGTCAGCACAATGATTGAAATTGAATTGTTACATGTTATATAAATAAAACAAAAAATTTGATAAAAAGGGAAGATGCGTTTATATTTGCTCAGCCATTTCAGGCTACCAGCCTTACTAAGTGTAGCTATGTTATTTTGGGCAACTCTTTTTTTTTTTTGTACTCTTGTTACACAGGGGGCAGGGAGACCACAGCTCTTTATATAATTTGTCAATTTAGTAATCCAGAAGGTTTGTGATTGCAATTTTATCTGCTCCAGTAGACATAGCTTAGGGAGTCTATCTGTCTCCATTTCATTAATTTTGAGGCAGTAGCTGTAAGCTCTAATTTTAGACAGTGCTTGAATTGTGTTGATTCCCAGTTCTGCTCTGACTGCTGCAGCAGATGCCTTAGGGTCCACACCCAAAATACATCTTAGGTGCTGAGACTGTGCTTGCTTTAAAGCTGTAATGGGGTGTAAACCCCAAACCTCAGCTCTGTATAGGAACATAGGGATTATGTTAGCTTTATATACTTCGATTAATGGTACTAGGGAGCCTGGATAACTGTGATTCTTTAATTTGAGTAATAGATTCAAGCGAACTTTTACTCTAAGTGTGCTCCATTGGTGGTTACAAGCCCAAGATCCGGTCTTGGAAAAAGTTATGAAGGTGCTAACCTGTTCAATTTGTTCCCTGTATAGTTGCCATCTTTGTCTCTGGTTATGTTTAACAAACACCATAATTTTTATATGGATTTGCTAATTGAGTTATTCTGGCAGTAGTAGCTAAATATTGCCTATGCAATCCATCATCATAGGGTCTTTCATTAATCCTGGCAAGCCTCTCCACTGTAACCTCTCTGTCCTGAGGCCCCCAGTCCACATAGGCTGGCCAAACTTCATGGGTAAGGCTTTGGAATGTGAGCTTTGCTATTTACTTCTTCATCTAGCTTATTAATATGTTTTCCCATTAGAGACTTTAGTTCTTTAATCCCTCTGTTTGCTTCCAGGAGCTGGTCAAATATGGCAGAGACTCTTTGTGCTGTTAGTAGGCAATTCTTGGCGACCAAATCCAAGTCTCCTTTAAAATTGCTCCTACTATTATTCTTGTCCCCCCCAGCTCCTACTGTAGCTGGAACTCCCTCCTCCACAGAGAAGCAATCATCCTCTTCCCAATCCAGTAAGGGGCTAGGTTTGTTTGACGGGGGAGAAAAGAGAAAAGGAGTCTTACTTGCAGTGTCTGTTATCTGGAAAAAGTCTTTTATCTTGGGTTGTCTTGATGTTGTCTCCAAGAGAGGTTTGCCTGTTACAATTTGTTGCCTGACTATCACAGGTCTATTAAAAAGTATTTATACGGAAAAAGTAAAAGGTTGAAACAATCTTATCAATCCTGGTTCATTGATAAAACCACAGAAGGAAAACATTCACTCTGTTGCTGCTCCTCCATGTTAATCTCTAAAAACAGCATATAAAAATTAAAAATTTTAAAAAGAGGCAAGAGTGATTAAACCCTGTTTAGGTAAGGCCTAAAAATAATTGAAATATTAAAACATTAAAACTACATAGATTAAGATTTTAAAAACTAACAAGTAGTATTAGAAACCAGGTTTTCTATTTGAAAAGTAAAAGCATTAAATTGCACCAGGCTGCTCTGGCTAAAGTTTCTTCCTTGTCGGTGGCTTGGGAGGGACTGAGAACCAGATGAGTTCATGGCTACCTGAAATGTGCTTGCAGAGGCTGCTGGACACAGAGTGGGTGGCCCCATGCCTCTGCCTCCACCTGCAAGGTGGTGAGGCAAGGGTGGCACGCTGGGGCCCCTGCATGCTCTGCCCCTGCCATCCAATGTCATCCTCCAGCTCCGCAATAGACATGGGATGACGCTCCCATGGCTGCCCACCCACTCCGTCCCACCGTCTGTCTTTGCTTCCCATGGCCATGACAGGGCAGTGCGTCTGGTGGGACCATTTGCCTGCCTCCCCCCGTGCTTCTGCCTCCACCTGCTGCATGGAGGGCCGGCCTGGCGGTCACAGCTGTCAGACTCACCTGCGCTGCACGGGTTGCACAGCTCCAGAGTGCATCATCCAAGGGGCCAGCAGGCTGCAGCAGCTGCCAGACACCGTCAGCCTCCACATGCTCGCTGCCTCTTGTGCACATGCAGGGGATGGGGCGTGATCACACTGATGCCATATTTTCCCCAAAATAAGGCCTATTGCGACTTTTGGAGCTAAAAAAAAAATAAGACCATGTCTTATTTTCAGGGAAACACAGTAGTTATTTAAAGAAAGAACTCAGTTTCCACTTTGATTCTATATAAACTTGAATGGAATGGAAAAGGCATGGTACTAATAAAAATTTGTAGGATAATGGCCCGTTGTAGCTTTCTATTAATTTTTTTTAATTATACTTTATCATACTGTATATAAATATCATTTTTAATGT
This sequence comes from Pseudonaja textilis, assembly GCF_900518735.1. The sequence continues at coordinate 315,131 of NW_020769559.1, forward strand.
CTTCATAGATGGTGAATTGAATGTTCTTGATGATATCTTGACTGATGCACCTGGTCATGATGATGACTTGTATAACCCTGAGAGTGAGCAAGATAAAAGTGAAAAGAAGGTTATGCTACATTACAACTTACCTCTGACTCCAGAAAGCTGGGTAACTGGATTTTGGAGCCAAACTTGATATGACACCTGTTGGATAATTTACCATTGTATAAAAGGCTTTGCATATAGTCAAGGCCTTAGAGTAGTATACTGGTGGCAATACTTGCTGAACATTTTTTTTTCTTTTTTTCATTTCCTAAAAGCAATTTGTGTTGTGAATTCCCTATGAAATATTCTCTCTTCCCATTACTCCTATCTTTTCAAACACATCTTGGCCTATTTAGCGTATGTTATCTTAACACTCCAGTGTGCGCTAAAACAGTGGTCCCCAACCTTTTTGGTATAGGGACGGATTTTGTGGAAGACATTTTTTCCATGGACAGGGGTGGTGAGGGAGGAAGGATGGTTTCAGGATGTATTTGCAGCCGCTCCCCAGTGCTAGTGTCACTGCCTCAAATCTACCTGGGATCATCAGACATTAGATTCTCATCAGGAGCGTGCAACCTAGATCCATCTCATGCAGTTTTCAGTAGGGTTTGCACTCCTATGAGAATCTAATGATTGAGAATCTGATGATTTGAGGTGGAGCTGAGGTGGTGATGCTAATTCTGGGGAGCAGGTGTGCTCGTTTGCCCGCTACTCACCTCCAGCTGTGCAGCCTGGTTCCTAACAGACCATGAACTGGTACTGGTCCATGACCCAGTGGTTCGGGACCCCAGTGTTAAAAGATTATTATAGAATATTGAAGATGAAGATTGTATTCTTCATACTTTTAAATGTTCTGAACAGTTATTCAGACACTGTCAGGTAGTGCTCCATTCAAAATTCAAGAAAGAAATACTTAGACTC
>NW_020769559.1:316088-354708 GCF_900518735.1 Pseudonaja textilis
TGGTGATGAGGCCTCTGTCCGTTGACCTTGGCATATTTTGATAAAGGTTTGCAGCTGCGCAGAGAAAAGAAAGCTAAGCAAGAAATAGAAACCTACGCAAGAATTTATACTCCTCCCTCATTTTATACAACACTAGAATGTAACACCTCCAGCTCGCTTCCCAGACTTTAGCCCCTCCTCCCCCCGTTACTTATGGCAGCCAAAAGATGCAAAGCAATAGTAGAAGATCTTGAAGGCTGACAGACACCTTATGCAAAATAATATGTAAAATATAATAATATTGTAAGTACCATGTTTTCCTGAAAATAAGACCCAACCAGAAAATAAGCCCTAGCATGATTTTTATGGTGCTAATATAAGTCCTATCCAAAAAATAAGTCCTGGTTAAGATCGTCAGCTCTGGGCATTTGTGGACAGCATAGGCGGCTAGCGCGTGCGGGCCGACTGTCCAGCAGGTGAGTCCCAGTGCTGCAACCACCAGGACAGCCCTTCCAAGCAGCAGGTGGAGGCAGAGGCACGGGGGGGAGGCATGCAAGCAGGCAAGCGAAGACAGATGGTGGGACAGAGTGGGCGGGTAGCCGCAGTAGGCTCGTCCCACATGTGTGGCAGAGCTGGAGGACTTTGGATGGCAGGGGTTGAGCACACGGGCTGCGACATGGCACCACCCCCACCCCGCCCCCTGCCTTACCTGATCCGTTTGGTGGTGGTGCTGCAAAACCTCACCAACAACAAGATTGCCAACAGAGATGCTGAGAAGAAGGAGGGGTAGGAGAAGGAGGAGAGTAAGGAGAGGAAAGGAAAAGCAGAAGGAAAAAAGCGAGGCCAAGAAAGAAGAGAAGAAGTAGTATTTGTAACCAGGTTTTCTATTTGTAAATTAAAAGCTTTAAATTGCACCAGGCTTCCCTGTCGGTGACTTGGAAGGGACCGAGAACCAGATGAGTTCATGGCTTCCTGAAATGTGCTTGCAGCAGCTGCTGGACATGGAGTGGGCAGCCCTGTGCCTCCACCCACAGCTGGTGCCGTTGCCAAGGTGGTGCCATGCCATGGCCCCTGTGCGCTCGGCCCCTGCCATCCGTTGTCCTCCAGCTCTGCCACACATGTGGGACAAGCCTCCCGTGGCCAGCTGCTCACTCCATCCTGTTGTCTGTCTTTGTCTGCATGCTGAATCGCGTGCCTCCCCCCCGTGCCTGTGCCTGCTGCTTGGAGGGCTGGCCCAGTGGTTGCAGCGCTCGGACTCACCCGTGCTGCATGGGCTGCAGAGCCTCAGAGCGCGCCGGCCAAGGGGACAGCGGGCTGTGGCTGCTGCCAGACACCCTTGGCCCCCATGCACTCACTGCCTCTTGTGTTGTGGGTGGGGTGCCCAGCCAGACTGATCACCCCGATACCGTGTTTCCCCAAAAATAAGGCTTAGTGTGACTTTTGGAGCAAAAAATAATAATAAAAGACCGGGTCTTATTTTCAAGGAAACACAGTAATTACTGTTCCTTAGTAAACAAATATAGCTAATAATTTAAAGTCTTTGAAGGCAGGCATGTAGGAAATGTTCCCCTGTTGTGAAATGGGAAACAAAGAACATTCTGTTTTAGAACATTTCCTGTATTTTTCATCTTTATCCAGTAATTTTCAAAATAATACATTAGTTCCTTAAGCTTTAAATAGAGATCCTAGGATTTCGCATCAACTGGCCAGAAGTTAATAGGTACAGAATTATGGATATAAAAAATTTAGATTAAATGTCTTTTTATGCTTTGCCCTATGCGAAATGAGAAAACATTTTCTTTGCCAATTTTATTACATTTTACAAAGCATACACAAAAAACCATTAACTAAAATAAAAAAATACAATAAAGAACAAAAAGAGAATGGGGATAGAAGTGTGAAATGGTATGTTTTATCCCTAAACTCTAACAAAAAGTTTCTAGTCTAAATTGTATATTTTCAGGTTTTCTTTAAATTACATTACTAATTTCCATCCAATGTTTTTTAGCTCTTTTGCAAGTCCACCAAAGGTGATATTTGAGTGTAACATTTCCAGCAACTATTTGGGGATCCTTTATACATTTTAGTCAATTTATCTGGGGATAATCCAGTAGGCACCACATAAATGCTATGCATAGAATAACCCAAAGCACACATTCTGGTGATAGAGAAGTTCCCTGAGAATGGACTCCAGCACAAGTCCAAAAGACAAAACCTCTGGTCCTGGTGACCGACCCAGATTGGATCCTGCAACATTATCCTGGAACATGTATATTTGCCTTCATTCATGAAGATTTTTTTGCCCTGGTTATCATGCAGTTTTTAACTAGTTCATCTTCTGTTTCCAATTTTAACAAATGTTTATACATTTTAGCCATAAGTTGTTCATCATTTGTACACAGTTCCGTTTCAAAGATAGTTTTAACATGTTTGGAATCATATACTTTATCAGCTTTAAATCTCCCTGTGATTTGCAAATACAAAAACTGTTGACAATTGAAACCTTCTAATGCCAAGTGTACTCTGGATTTTAATTTAATATCATATGTGGAGTAATCCAATAAATCTGCATACTTTAACCATTTTTGTCTGACCCTCATTTTCTTTCTCTAATATGCTTTGGGGGGAAGCCATAAAGGTACTTTTGGGCATAGTCTCATTTCATATGTATTCCAAATTCTCAAAATGACTAATAAAATGGTTTCTAAAATCAACATTAACTTTATCATACCTTAGGTACACATGCCTTCTAACATTTTCTGAAAGTATTTGCAACTAGCTTTTTAACATTTAAGTAACTACTAATAACTTTTTTTTAAGGATCTAAAAGGAAAAATGAGGGGATGGAAGTAGCTGAAACTAAAAAACAAAAACCATCTGCACATTCCTCAAGGCAAATGTTACCCAAACTTCCAAGTTCTATTGGCAACAACAAAAGAATTGGGAGCACAAAAGGAAAGCCAGTATTGGAATACAAGAGTGAGGGCTATCGAAGGTCTGACAGAAGTAAACCTTCAGATGGTTGTTAGGAATAACAAGGGTACCTAACATAGTTTGGGTAAAATAATATATATAAACTATGATTGTAAGTTTAAGTGTATGTCACTTTAAACTGCAAAGCATGTAATTTTGGGTGCGGTGTGAAACCGCCATAAGAGGGAGCAAGAGAACCTGTTTGATTGCTGAAGATTCCTGATGATTGATGGTTTGATGGATTGATGGTTTGCTAACTGCGTGTTTTCCCTACTGCTGAGTTGCTGAAGGAAGAGAGGAGTTTTGACTTCTTCATATCTCTACTGCGAGGAGATATATTACTGGACTGATATTTGTAAGTTTACTGACCTCTTTTTCAACACTGGAATTTGCAACTGAATAATCCCTGGACGGACTGAACTAGTGAATGATATATGGACTGTTTGACTATGCTATAACTCTTACTGGAATAAACTATTTAACTAGCACTGTGTAGCTGTTTTACTGAGTTTACTGAGCTACAAAAACGTTTATCTCACATATTTTGCCTGCCTGCCTGACTGCCGTGCAGATTCTGCTAGGGTGTATCCCTAACAATGGTGATAGAAAGATACGTATGACAAGCAGCTCCTCCAGTGATCCCTATGAGGGACAGCCTGAAAAGGCATGTATGAGGAAAAGGGATGTTGACAGAAGGGCTAAGTCTTCTACACCAGATGCTTCTGTAGTAAGTAATGGGTTGTGAATCTCTCTGTACTTAGGATCTTTCCTGCAATAATATGTTGCTTTATATTATTAGTTCCTTAGGTATTTCAGATGTTTACCTTCCTTGCTCAGTTTAAAGCAGGGGTCGCCAACCTTTTGGACCTCAGGGACCACCAATCTCATAATTTTAAATCCCAGGGACCACTAACCAGTTCTGTGGGTGTGGCCTAATTTGTGGGTGTGGCTTGGTCATGTGACTGGCTGGGCATGGCTTGTATGTAAATATTATAAATATTTATATAAATATTGAATTTTTTATAAAAAAAGAGCAACTTTTACCCAAAATCAGGCAAAGCAGGCAGGCAGATTGAGTTGCTCACAGAATCATTCAGTGATCTATCTGCCATCGGCTAGCTCAGTCTGTCACATAAAATTTGCTAGCAAGCAACCTCACAAAATTAACTCACAACACACCATGTATGTAAATATTGAATTTTTAATATAAAAAGAGCAATTTTTATCCCAAATCAGGCAAAGCAAGCAGGCAGATTGAGTTGCTCACAGAATCATTCAGTGATCTATCTATCTGCCATTGGCTAGCTCAGTCTGTCACATAAAGTTTGCTTGCCGTGAGTCTGCACTGAATAATAGAACCTTCAGTCCTAAGGGACTGATATAAAGACTAGCTAGAAAGCAAGAAATCCAACCATTTCCTGCTTCCTAGCTAATCTAAATCTCCCAGCACAGCAGAACAGCTGATGGTTGGAAAAATAGCAATTTAGCAGGCAAGTTTGCCAGGTAAGGAATGAGTGGGCAGGGAGGGTTCCCGCGGGCCATGTGGGTGGCGTAGCCTTGTGTTTCTGCACAGCCTGGATTAATTGTTTTTTGGCGGGGTGCTTTGGGAGTGAGATTTCTCTGTGGCCCACCAAAATTTTCTCGCGGCCCACTGGTTGGTGACCACTGGTTTAAAGTACACCGTGTGCACAATTATTAGGCAAGTTGTATTTTGGAGGATTAATTTTATTATTGAACAACTACAGTGCTCTCAGTCAATCTAAAATGTTGATAAACCTCAAACCTGAATATTTAAGAAAGTAAAAGTGAGGTTTTGGCTTTATTAAGAGAATATCTATGTGTGCACAATTATTGGGCAACTATTATGCAACTAAATGAAAAAATGAAAATTTGCCCATCTCATTCATTTATTTGCATCTGTTGTGAGGATAATAAAGAACTCAAAATGTACAAATAAACATTTCTGACATTTCAAAGTAGTCCTCGAGGTACAATCCTAATGGAGCCTGCCCATTAGGTTCCTAAGTCAAAAAATTAGTCAATGAATCAGACTCAATTTAAATTTTTTTAAAATCAAATTCATTAATTGAATCAAATGGCTCATTAAATGAATGAAGATCTAACTTACTTCCCGCCTGGCTGCCAATCAGCTGTTTCTGCCACTGATCAGGTGTTTCTGGTATAGCCGAAGTAGGAACTAAATTGCCTCCAAGCAGACTCACAGAGCTCTCATTTTGCAGTTTTTTTTTTAAAAATCCACTTGCTGCTAATTAGCTCGAGCGTCTTCAGACAGCTGCTCAGAGGTGGGGATGTGATGGTAATTTACAGAACTCTCAGATTGCAGTTGCTTTAAAAAAACCCACCTGTCACCACCCAGGCACCAAGGTAGCTGGGAATTTACAGAACTCTTGGCTTGCAGTAGTAACAGATATGGAAGGGACCTTGAGGTCATCTAGTCTAACCCACTGCTCTCACAAGAGTATTTCTGATAAATGCCTGTCCAGTCTCTTCTTAAAAGCCTCAATTGATGGGGCACCAACTTCTGGAGGCAAATTAGATTTGAAACCTCTTTTAAAAAAACACTGCGCTGATCAGCACAAGCCTCTCCAGGCAAAATCCAAAATGGGCTGCTGTGGGGTATTTACATAACACTCCTATTGCAGTTGCTTAAAAAAAACTTGCTGCTAATTAGCTTAACAGTCTCCAGCCAGGCACCCAGAGGGAAATGGGGGAGGGATTTACAGAACTCTTGGCTTGCAACAGTAAAAGAGATGGAAGGGACCTTGAGATCATCTAGTCCTGTGATGGCGAACCTATGCTACGTTTGCTGGAAGTGGCACGCAGAGCCATCTCTCAGGGCACGTGAGCCATTGCCTGTTACTCTTCTGGGTTCCGGCGTGAAGCCCGGCCAGCTGGTCTTCACGCATACGGGAGCATCAGAAACCAGAACAGCAGCTCCCTGGCACACATGCATGAAGCGGCCGGCTGGTCTTCGCATGTGCATGCACATTAGAAACTGGAAGACCAGGTGGCCAGCGCACATGCGCGCGCCAGGAAGCTAAGCTTCTGGTTTCCAGTGCTCCCGCACATGTACCAGGGAGCTGCTCTTCTGGTTTCTAGTGCTCCTGCATGCGTGAAGACCAACTAGCTGGGCTTCGTGCTGGAACCCAGAAGAGTAGCTCTGTTTTCACTGGCAGAGGGTTGCAGGAGGCCGTCTCAGCCTAAAATGGAGCCCGCAACACCTCCAACACAAGTGATGTCATGCTGGCCACACCCACCTCAGCCACACACACCCCGCCCCCCCGAGGTCAAACACAACCCTGATGTGGCCCTCAATGAAATTGAGTTTGACACCACTGCTCTAAAGGAACCCCTGTTTCTGGGGGATCACCTGTATAGCCACTCTTCTTTTTGATAACAGTCATAAGTCTTCCATTCATGGAGTCTGACAGTTTTTGTGCAGCAGCAACCACGGCCTCCCAGACACTGTTCAGAGAGGTGTGTTATTTTCCTTCACTGTAAATCTCCCATTTAAGAAGGGCCCACAAGTTCTCAATAGGGTTTAGGTCAGGTGAGGAAGGGGACCGTGTCATTATTGTTTCATCTTTAAGGCCTTTACTGGCTAGCCACGCAGTGGAGTACTTCAATGCTTGCGATGGAGCATTGTCCTGCATAAAAATCATGGTCTTCTTGAAAGATGCAAACTTTTTCCTGTACCACTGCTTGAAGAAAGTGTCTTCTAAAAACTGGCCGTAGGTTTGGGAGTTGATTTTGAGTCCATCTTCAACCCAAATACCAGCCCATACCTGTACACCACCTCCACCTTGCTGGCCTCTGAGTTAAAGTGGAGCTCTGTGCCTGTTCCTGATCCAGCCCATCCATCTGGTCTGTCAAGAGTCACTCTCATCCAGTGGTGGGATTCAAATTTTTTAACAACCAGTTCTTTGGGCATGCCTAGGTGGGCATGGCCATGTGCCTGGGTGGCCGTGGCTTCTTTTTTTTTTTGCAGCACCCCCCACACTCTGTTTTGGAGTCTCCTGGGGGAGCGTTTTTGCTCCAAGGAAGGAAAAAAAACCCCTACACACACCACCACCACCCCGCCCCTTTTTGCCTCCTGGGCCTCAGGGAAACCTCCTGGGAGAAGCAGTAAGATGGCGAGGGGGATCCCAGTACAGCTGATCATTAGAACAGCTGATCATTGGGAAGGGAGAAAAAAAGAAATACCTTAAGGAGTGACTGGGCCGGGGAGAATGCAGTCAGCGATGTTGGGCATGCGCACGATGTCACGCATGCATGATACTGACTGGCGAGGAGAGGGGCGGAAAGGAGTGGAGCCAGCCAGGGGCACGATTTGCCGATTCTCCGAACTGCACAGAATCATAACAACCGGTCTGAACAGGTAGAATCCTACCCCTTCTCTCATCTCATCAGTCCATAAAACCTTTGAAAAATCTGTCTTCAGATATTTCTTGGCCCAGTCTTGCTGTTTCAACTTCTGTGTCTTGTTCAGTGGTGGTTGAGTTTCAGCCTTCCTTACCTTGGCCATGTCTCTGAGCACTGAACACCTTGTGCTTCTGGGCACTCCAGGTAGGTTGCAGTTCTGGAATATGACAGCACTGGAGGATAATGGGTTCCTGGTAGCTTCACTTTGATTCTTCTCAAATCTTTGGCAGTTAATGTGCGCCTTTTTTTTCAACACATTTTTTGCAACCCTGTTGATTATTTGCAACAAAACATTTGATGGTTCTGTGATCACACCCCAGTATCTTAGCAATTTCAAGTGTGCTGCATCACTCTGAAAGACTTTTTACAATTTTTGACTTTTCGGAATCAGTTAAATCTCTTTTTTGGCCCGTTTTGCCTGAGGAAAAGAAGCTGCCTAATAATTATGCACACTTTGATGTAGGGTATTGATCTCCTTAGGCCACACCCTCCCTCATTACACAAATACACATAACCTGATATGCTTATATCCACTAGGCATTCAAGTTTATACAGCTTGGAGGTGGGAAATATGCATAAAAATGATATGGTCAAAATACTCATTTGCCTAATAATTCTGCACACAGTGTAGTAACAATATTTGGCTTTTACCATGTTTCTCCAACAATATGCCCCCCCCCATAGGAAGGGCCAGCATGGTTTCTAGGCATGAGGTGAAATTAAGCTCCTCCCCTGAAATTTGGGCCTATTTAAAACATGCAAAATGGGAGGCAAGGGCAGGGGGAACTTGCCATTAGGAGCGGCCCACAGGCAGCTGCGCCTTGCCACCAGCTGCTCCTAATGGCCGATCATGGCGGAGTGCGGAGAGCTCCCTACCCCCGCCAAGCACCTTTGCTGCAGACCCGGGTATGGTGCTGACTGCAGGACAGGTCAGCAGGTGGGCGGTGGCAGCATGGATGTCGGCCTTGGCAGTGGCGGGGCAGTTTGCATCGTGGGACCTTTGTTGGCCACCGCTGCCACTTCCTCCATCGCTGCCGCTTTCCCTTCTGCCCTCGCCGCAGCTTATGCCATGTTCAGAGTGCTGCCATTGAGCAAGACGCAGAGGCCGGAGTCCCTGCTGGACATTGCGGCACGGCGGTAGCAGAGAAGTGGCCCTTCCAGCGGGTGGAGGAACAGTTCGAGCACATTGCTCCACCACCAGTGTTTCAGCCGCTTCTCGGGCAGGGGAGCCACCTCTGTAGCTTCCACAGTTCCCACCGGTGGTGGGGCCTCTCTCACCAGTGCCGTCTCCAACAACAGCAGCAGCAGTGGCGGGACAGACCCCACTGCTGACGAGAACCACCTGCCCTCCCACAGGGGCATCGCTTTGCTTGATGGCAGCTGCATCAACAATGTCCTGCAAGTCAGTGAGTCATTCGGGCTTCAGTGGGTGGAAGCGGCTGCGGGAGGGTGATGCCATCGTTTCTCTCCCCCCCCCAAAGACGCCTCACTTTGCTTCCTGCCCCAGAGCTTTGGGTCAGGGTCTCGTCACCTGTACAGTCGGGAGCTCTCCTCTTGCTCCAGCTGCCCAACCCCCCCCATGGACCTTTTCCCCCTTCGAGCAGAGGCAAACCTTCCAATCCTTCCAATCTAAACATAAGAGAAAGGGAATCATCCTACAGACGGTTAGCACCCCCTTAAATGCACTCCCCACCTTCATCTCCTTGAAGGACAGAAATAGGATGGAAATCCACCTCCTGGATTTCTCCTGGCAAATCCCAAAGACACTCTTCCCTCTCTCCCTTCCTTCCTCCCTCCCTCCTTCTTTCCCTGCCAAGCTTCCCAGAGGATTCTCCTGCTGATTTATTCATTCATTCATACTTCTACGGGGTGGGTGGGGTTCAGGCGGCTGGAGCAAATGGAGAGTGCCCGACTGTACAGGTGACGAGACCATGACCAGATCCTCCTGTCGGCAGCGGGATCTGTCCTGCCACTGCTGCCACTGTTGCTGGAGACGGTGCTGGCGAGAGAGGCGCCACTGCCGGCGGGAACCATGGAAGCTATGGAGGCGCTCCCCAACCCGAGAAGCTGCTGAAATGCTGCCAGCAGAGGAATGCTCTCAAACCATTCCTCCACCTGCTGGAAGAGCTACTTCTCCACTACTGTCGCGCCGCGATGTCCAGCAGGGACTCTGGCCTCTGCATCTTGCCCAATGCAGCACTCTGAACACAGCATAAGCCGCGGTGAGGGCAGAAGGGAAAGCGATGGCTGCAGAGGAAGCAGCAGCGGTGGCCGATGAAGGTCCCACAACGCAAAGTGCCCCACCGCCACCGAGGCCAACATCCACGACAACGCCCTCCCACTGACCCATCCTGCACCCAGCACCATTCCCGGGTCTGTAGCAAAGGCACTTGGTGGGGGTAGGGAGCTCTCCACGCTCCGCCATGATTGGTCGTTAGGAGCAGCTGGTGGCAAGACATGGCTGCCAATGGGGCACTCTAGGCGAGGGTGAGCAGGGGAGGGGGAATTAAGTCACCCCTGAAAGGACAGCCTAGCCATTTTTTCAGGAGTCAAAAGAAAATAAGGCCCAGCCTTATTTTCTGAGAAACACGGTAATTTTTATTCTGTTCTCAACTGTGTTTAAAGAGACATTTGTTTTTTTAAACTGAATAAATAATACATTGCAGTCTCATCAAATAAGTCTTTAAAGCAAGTGCTTAGAGCTCTTTATCTTAAAATAGGCATTGATTGGTGATTGTGTTCTATAAACAAAGACTAAAGCATGATGTGGATAGATGGCCAAACAAGTCGAGCCACTCTTCAAAAGAAGAAATAAATTCTGAGGACTATGGTTCAGACCGTGAAACAGGTAGTAGTGGTTCCTCTGATCCAGGAAATACTGAAAATGAAGAAGAGGAAGAGGAGGAGGAAGGAATGGAGGAGGAAGATGAGGAAGACAAAGAGGAAGTTGATGGAGAGGAACAAGAGGAAGTAGAAGATGGAGATGATGAGGAAGAAGAGTATGATCGAGATGAAAGAGAGCAGAAGGAGGGAAATGATTATGATATGCGAAGTGAAGCTAGTGATTCTGATTCTGGATCTGCATCCTTTACTGATGGGTCAGTCAAAACTGGTTCAGGCTCAGATATATCAGGTAGGAAATATATAAATATATGTTGTCGGTAATTACTAAATCAGTAATACTGAAGTAGTTCAAGATAACCTGTGGGTGGCGGGGGTGGTGGTGTCTGGCCCTAAAGTCAGGTTTGTGTAGTCTTGTAACACCATGTCTAGGTCATCTAGAACTACTTCCAGTTTGGAGGATTTACTTCCAGATTGATAAATTGTGAGGGGAAAATTAGCATAGTCCCAAAGAGAACAGAGAATTAAATATTTTCTCAAACATTCTATTCCTGAATCAATGAGGTTGAGTCAGTCTATTAGCCATATATGTAGTACTCAGCTAATGACTACTCATTCAGTGACTGCTTGAAGTTACGGTAGTGCTGAACAGTGGTACTTATGACTAGTTTTTTTTTCTGTACATGCATTTACTAGTTCTTATTTTGTATAAACAATGTGATCGGAATAATCACATATGACAAGTAATTTGATTGTGTTTTTCAGTGTTTAATCTCAGCTATTTCAGTGTTGCTTGAATATATCAAGCTTTAATTTCACTTTGGAGGGAAAAGATCTAAATACTTTTCACAGTGGGAAGGTGAAATAAACACCTACCATTCACTCTTGTTCTGAGTGTTCAATATTTCTGATGCGGAATTTGTAGCCATCAGCCTCCAAGAAGTTTTCCTGACATCTTTTGCTGCTTGATTCTTGTCGGCTGCCATAGAAACAGGGGGAGGGGTAATTTGGTATTTGGGGAGGAAGATTGCTGGAGTGCGAAGACGTTCCTGTGTGAACTAAAAAGGAGGGGATGCTTTCCTGCTTACTGCGCAACTACATAAACTCTACTAAGGTCAACCATCTTGGCATACCAGATGAGTGAGAAACAACCTGAAGATGTACCCCACATGACATTATACACACCTCAGATTGGATGACCAGTCTGGACTCCTGGGGGAGGGAATTTGGGATAACTTTCAATATGTAATTTCCGCACCTATTTGCCTCAGATCTCGCTTTTCTTTTGTTGCTATCATTTCAAAACCAGTAAAAGTACTTTTCTCTATTTTAATGGAGTCTAAGGATTTCTTCTTGGATTTTGAATGGAGGCACAGCTGACATAAAGCAAGATCTCTCTTTACCAGCCCACCCAGAGATTAACCTCTGCCGTGGGATTTGAAGAAATAATGTCTAACCAAGGCAGTGATCAAGAAGATTTGGCATCTGTTGGATCTATTCCTTCATAGCTCCTTTGCAGTCAAGGGGAAGCCGAGCTGCTGTCTGCATTGCAGATTGAGGAGAAGCCGGTGGTTCATCCCAATTGGTCTTTGAGAGTAAGACAGATGGAAATACTGGAAGAGCTCCCCGCTGGGGTAACGGCTGCCAGACACCAGCGGGGAGAAGCTACCTGGCAGGAGGAAGACAAAGAAGACCTCCTGCTGACCCAAGCTTTGCATTTATTGCATGAAGCTCTAGAGAATCGGAGAGCTAGAGAAGAGACTGGTGAAGCAATAAGGGGGGGCAGAAGCCTCTGCAGCCCCAGAAGTGTTTCCCATAGCCCAGCTGAGGCCAGTGCAGGCTGCAGGAATGCCAGTGGCTGCTATAATTGATCTGGCCAGAAACAGATGCAGGGGTGGCCCCAACTGAAGTAAGCCTCCACATACCGCTCCAAGAGAGACACCTAAAGCTCAAAAGAGTGGGTCAGTGGTTTCCAGTTTGAAGTCTCTTCAGCGACAGACAGAAATCCGCGATCGTGCGTGGTTTCGGTCTGGGCTCGCCGCTGGAGCACCCTGAGCTGGCTGGTTTTGGGGCTAAGCCACCCCGTAGAGGTGGTGAAGAGGGGGGAGACCACCAGCAGGGTCGAGGAGAGCCGCATCTCTCCTCCTCAGCTGGCCATTACTCCCTTTCCCGAAGGCGGTTGCAGTGGTAGTCAGAAATGGCCACCACAAAGAAGAACTCGACCGGAAAAGAATGTGCAGGAGGAAGATAAGAAGGGAAAGTTTTGGCTGACTGGGTTAAATTGTGAAAGCAACAACTAAGGTACCCTGGAATTTAAACTTATAAAAAAATAACATCGCTCCCAAAGAAGAGTCGGAAGCAGCGAAGGAAAGTGAAAAGGGAAAGGTTTGCCTTTTTTTTTTCTTCTCTCTCCTTCCCTATACTGACAACTAAGAGACTTAAATAAGAAATCGGAAAAATCCGCTTTGATCAATAGGCAATTAAGCTGAAAATAAAACAAAATGCCAAAGGGATAATAAAGATTTCTGGACACTAAAATAATTTTTTTCATAAGCAGGAAGGGAGAGAAAAAAATAAGGGCAGGATCTGGAAGAGGGAGGAGACTGCCTGGAATTAAAAAGAATCTACAGTAAAACTTCAACAAGACTTCTAAAAGATACATTTTAACAGAAACTTTGCAACTAAATAGTAACCCCAGGAAGAGAAAGTGAAAAAAAAAGAGCAAAAAGAAACAGCTTGCGTGTATTTGGATTATTTGGTGATCTTTGGATTCTTGGTTATTACATTTAAATGACTAAAATTAATCGGGTGGTTGTTTAAAAATTTATACAATGGCACCACTTCTGAATGAATTGAAAATGGAACTTAAAAAGTACAAAGAAGATGCACAAGAAGGGAAGGGTTCTTTTGGCTTCGTTTTTCAATTCTTAGAAATGGAGATTTGGAACTATGAGAAACAACAAGAAACGTCTGCAAAACAAGAAGACTGGGACAAAGAAGAAGCCATCTTTAATGAACAAGCACTTTTATGTGGAGATGAAAAAGGAAAGGGGGGGAAGAGAATGGAGAATTTAAGATTTAAAAAAACAACCAAAGAAAAGAAAAATAATTCAAAAAATAAGTATAATACTGGAAAGCAACAGAAAAGGGGAATACAGAAGAGAGAAATAGAGGTAGAGAGACAAGGGGGTAAAAAGGGGAGAGAGAAGAAGAGAGGGAAGAAGGAAAGGAAAAGAAGTTACAAAGGACCGGAGCAAGATATAGAGAAACAGGACCTATTTAGAGATAATGGGTGAAAATCTAACTGAAAAAGGGATTCTGTAAAGGTACATAAGATTGTATTGTTACATTAGTAATAGAAATAACTTTAGAAAATTGGAAACAATGTTTGATTAAAATGAGGGATAAAATAGTTCATGTAATTTAGTGAAATGTTTATTAATAAAATAAGTGAAATAAAATAAATGAGAAAATTGAATTAGGAAGGAACAGAAACATTTTAATTAGTTAATGTTTTATAAAATGTAAGTGAAGGGGGGGGGAATTTACTATGGAAAGCTTATAATTGTTCCCATAGAAGTATGATATTTAATTGAAAAGTAATGTTAAAGATGTTAAGACTTAAATGAATATTAATATTAATGATAGAATTGAATTGGAATGGAATGTTGTTTTAATTATATACATTTATAATTTTTTCTTTTTTTAAGAATACAGTGTGTATTTTAAGAATGTACCAAGCAGAATCCGAATGGAAGTTATGTATTATATTGAATGTTACAACTTTAGGGAAAAGATATAAAGGCGTCATACTCCAATCAGTAACTACAGGATAAATTTTGTTTAATGAGAAAAGATAATAGATAATTGAAACAGGACAGACAAAAAAATATAAATACAATGATTTGAATTGAGATGAGATAATTAAAATAAAATTGAGAAAATTAAAAGAGGGGAGAAGCTATGCAGAAAATGTAAAATAGTAATAAGATATGGAATAGAATATAAAAATGAGCATGAACTTGAATTTGTGGCTGTACGAAGAAATGTAAGCCGGGATTACGCTACTTTCAAAAAAGATGTTTTATTTGTATTTTTTTTCTTTTTGTGAAAACTCAAATAAAATTTACAAAAAAAAAAAAAGAGTGGGTCAGTGAAACTCAAATCCACAGCATGCTTCTGATGCATAAAGGAGGGTTATCGAGCTGCTGATTGCTGCACTAAACTGAGTGTCAAAGGAACATCGGTCGGAGGGAAGAAAGTCGAAAAACCTCCAGCCAAGCAGTGTGAAACGGCCTTGAAGGCCTCCTCTTACTTGGATTACCCTGGCTTCAGAAATGGAACCCTCAGGTGGACAGGAGGAAGTCGTTGAGTTCGCTCCTCCGGGAAAAGAGGAGTTGGGAACTCCGACCACTTCGGGTGAGAACAAGTCTGATTCCGACGACGACCCCCTGGTAAGTCAACAATTGGGCCCCATGACCATCCCAGTGGAATTAAGGGTGCCTTCGTACAGTGGCCAGGGGAAGATGTTAGCCCTGTTGGACTCTAGGTGTACCAGATGCTTAATTAGCTCAGAGGACATGGACAAACTGGGGTTGAGACTAAGAACGTTGAAAACACCCATAGCATTTTGCCAGTTAGATGGATCGGTGGCTGGGGGTGGCCCAGCTCATTTTGTAATGGAGCCAGTGGAAATGTCGATGGGGAAACACCAAGAGACATTGTGTTTTATCGTGGCCCCGGGGATGGAGAGCGCCCTGTTAGGAATATAAGTCACCTAACAGGTATTGGGGTTGGAAATATATAAACCAGGATAGACATTTTAATACTGTCTCTTTAAGAAAATGTAAAACTGTAATTGGGTGTGGTTTCTCAAATGGCCATAAGATGGAGCCAGAAACCTGGGTTGTTTAGTCTTAGTCTCAGAAGAAGTCTCAGTGATTCTCTGTTTCCTTCTGTTGGAGAGTTTTGCCGTTCCTCTTAATTGACTGATATTCTTGGATTTGATGTAAGTCTGTTACTGAACTGTTTTTGACACTGGACTTTGTTATTGGATTATCCCGGGACTGAAAATTGACTGCCTTACCTGTGAATGACTTTGGACTGCTTATCTTGAACTTTGCTTAAAAGTTTATGGAAGTAAAAACCTACATTTACTGTACAGTGTATCTGTGTGCTGTGTGTGTATTATTCAAACACTTCTCTCACTATGTCTCCCTGTATGCACTCATTCTCCTAATGGGGAATTACCTCAACACCCCCTCTTACTTCCTGGCTTCGGAAATGGAACCCTCAGGTGGACTGGAGGAAGGGTCTGCTGAGCATTTGTTCCACCCAGCTGCAGGGGGGGAAACCCCTAGTAAGGCCCCAGGACACCAAGGAGCTGGCATCAGTAGCAAGTGAACACATTGCGGGCAAGGAGAAAATTTTGAAAGAATATTGGGACCTCAGGAAGGATTTTAGTGAGAAGGCTTCGGACATGCTCCCACCCCATTGCTTCACAGATTGCAGCATAGAGATCCTTCCTGGAGTGAAACTCCCAAAGCAAAAACTGTATTCGATGACACCACAAGAGCTGGAGGAATTGCTGTCTTTTATTGATAAAAACCTAAAACAGGGTTTCATTCAACCTGCTAGGCCCCGAGTGGTGGCCCCAGTGTTGTTCCAAGAAAAAAAAAGATCGCTCTTATTGTTTATGCATGGATTATAAAAACTTAAACACCATTTGCATGGAAAACATTTACCTGCTCCCCTTAATGAAGGACATGTTAGCTCATCTAGCCAAGGGACAGATTTTCACTAAGCTTGATTTGAGAGAAGCTTGCTATAGAGTTCAAATTAAGGAAGGGGATGAATGAAAGACTGCATTTAATTGCCCTTTGGGTTGCTTTCAATTTAACGTATTCCCATTTGGTCTGCAAGGAGCCCCCGCCGTATTCATACAACTGATAAACGAGATGTTGCACGAACATCTATACAAGGTGGTGTTGGTTTACCTGGTGATATTCTTATATATACAGATACCATGGAGGAGCACATAAAGTTGGTGCGATCAGTTTTGAAAAAACTCCAGGCTGCCGAACTGTATGCGAAGCTATCTAAGTGTGAATTTCACCAAGGGAAAATTGACTATCTGTGGTATTGCATATCACATGAAAGGATAGAAATGGATCCAGAGAAGGTCCGAACACTTTTGGAATGGGCTCCCCTGCGCACCAGAAAACAGTTGCAAAGTTTTCTAGGTTTTGCTAATTTCTACCGTCAATTTATCCCAGCTTTTGCAAAGATTGCGTTGCCCATTACAAACCTCCTAAAGACAAAAGGAGAACTAAAACTAAAGCCTAATCGACCTTTGGAATGGTCCATGGAATGCCAAGCGGCTTTTGAGAAACTAAAACAACTATTTGCAGCCGAACCTGTTCTTAAACACCCAGATATGGATGCTCCCTTTGTAATCCAGGCTGGTGCAAGTGACGTTGTTGTGGGAGCAGTCCTATTACAAGCAAATGCAAATGGGACTTTACAACCTTGTACTTACACCTCCCGAAAACTAACTGAAACCGAACAGAGATGGGCTATTTGGGAGAAGGAAGTGTTTGCCGTCCAATGGGCATTATTAACTTGGAGACATTTCCTTGAAGGAGCAAAACACCCCTTTGAGGTGTGGATGGATCACAAAAACCTAGAGGCTTTAAAGACCCCACAAAAGCTGTCACCCAAGCAAATTTGTTGGGCACAATACTTTAAGCAGTTTAATTTTTCATTAAAATACCTGCCAGGGGGAAAGAATTTTATGGCCGATGCTTTATCTAGATTGCCCCAGTAGCATCCAACCTGAAGTGATCTGTCCTATTGTCCCTACTAAGCAACTGGCTGTTCCAGTGGTCACCAGAGGCCAGGGGGAAAGGAATGTTGACCTTTCAAATGATTTAACTGAACAGTTAAAAGGAGCTTTAAAATTCGATGATTGGTTTTCATCCCACTCAAATGAATGCACTATTCGTGATGGCCTAGCATTGGTGCGGGCAAAGTTATACGTCCCTGCTAGTCTTAGAGGAGCCATTCTAAAACATGCCTACGATTCAAAAGTTGCTGGACATTTTGGGTTCGTGAAAACCCTACACTTAGTTAAACGGCACTTTTGGTGGCCATCTTTAAAAAAAGACATAGAAGCTTATGTCGCCAGTTGTCCTGTATGTGCTTCGGCAAAACGACCCCCTGGTAAACCAGCGGGTCTGCTACAGAATGTTGCTAGGCCGAGTGCCCTATGGAAGGAAATTTCCATGGATTTCATTCTGGAATTACCTGAGAGTGGGGGAAATACAGTCATTTGGGTGATTACTGACCTATTTTCCAAACAGGTACACTTTGTACCCTGTGCAAAGATTCCCTCTGGTACAACATTGGCTAAACTGTTTATTCTACATGTGTTATAGGCTACATGGTGTTTCTGAACATATAATTTCAGATAGATGGGTACAATTCACTTCTAACTTCTGGAGAAAATTTTTGAAGTTACTAGGGTCTGCCCAGGGCTTAAGCTCCACCCACCATCCTCAAACTAATGGGGCTTGTGAACAGACTAACTCGGTACTAGAACAATACCTTAGATGTTATGTAAATTATCAGCAAGATGACTGGTCTGATTTATTGCCTTTTGCAGAGGTGGCTTATAACTCCATCCATAGAAGCACTGGATTCACCCCATTTAAAGTAGCTAGTGGTCAGGATTTTGTACCCATTCCAGAGCTACCTCAGGAGAAACCCCAAATCCCATCACTGGCAGAGTGGATAACCCAGCTCCAGCTTACCTGGCCGGTTACCTGTAAAGCATTAGATGATGCTTATCAAACCATTGATAAAGGAATTTCCTATGTGATTCTGTTATTCAAGTATTACCATTGGGGCTTTCAAACATGCAAATGAGGCAACTACAGTGAATTTGTATGTGTAGATTAAGACCTAATTTAGGTATGCAACTATGTTTATAAATAAGAATATACATAATTGCATTACAGCTATGACTGAAAAAGTGTTGATATTCTAAATGAAGGTTAATGTTTTTTTTTAACTTTAAGCACTAGCCCTCACATGCACACACACTCCAGGAGTTTCCCTGAGTTTCAAATGCAGCTCTGGCAGGCAATGTTTCTGGTCAGAGCAAATGGTCTAAACTTCTTGTGCTTTGGGAACTAATGTCATAGTTCTCTGAATTCTGACCTAATGAAGAAAGATTATTGAAGCAGATTTTATACCTTTTGAGAGTCAACTGTATACTTAAATGTTGTGGCTCCGGGCTTGGATTCAGCTCCTGTGACTGATATGAGTTCAAGTGAGGAGGTCATGGCAGAAAAATATGAGCCGGCATGGCTTAGTGATTGGACTGATAACCAGGATGAGGAGATGGACGTGACAAAGGATGACAGACCTGATGTATTAGAATTGTCAGGACCTTTGACCTCCTCTGGTTCCTTATCTGATCAACAGCCGGGAATGGCTGACAGGGAAGTTTTGAGAGAGTCTTCTAGTGGAGATGAGAACTTGGAAAATTTGTGGTTAAATGTAAAAAATAGAAGACGGTTGAGAAGGCAAAATCAGCTGGAGCGAATGAGGAGAGCGAGTCAGTAAATTAGCACGTTGCCTCAATGAGTATAAAAGGACACAGCTGGGCTGGTACATTTTGCCAGGAACAAAGTGACTATTTGAGTGAGGACGTTACAGCAAGGAGCTCTGAGACTGGAGATTTATTGCCAGGACTGGTTTGCCGGACAGAGTAAAGATTTATGCTGTGGTTTCTGCCAGCCGTTATCTTGTAAGACTTCTTTCCGTTTGATTTAATTGTGAAACGGCTGCTTTCTGTTTTGTTCGTTTGAATTTTGAAGGGGAGTCATAACACTTAAATATTTCAAATAATATTTTCTTGCAAATGCTTCTTTTTGGTTTGAACTTTTAAAGAACTGCAATTGCTTATTTTGATGATCTTAGATGAGAAAAAGAAGGCCAGGAAAAGAGCTAGAGGCATCTCTCCAATTGTTTTTGATAGAAGTGGAAGCTCTACATCAGTGTCATATGCAGGTATTCTGTGGTTGCCTTAGTTGATATGATGTGTAGCAAACCCTCAAATACATTGATAAAAATAAACTGTAGGCCATAACAGGCTTTGGACATGTAACTGAACCTGACATAGTTGGTATTTTGGCATGTAACGTGTGAATAATTTGATAAAGTGGCCTTTCTTATGTTAATTCTATTTTGTTGCTTAAATGGAATTTTCACTTCTTAAAACTTGGAAGATGATGATTCATTGACTAGTTTTCTCCTAACAAATCAAACCCAAAAAGAAACAACTAAAAAAAATTAAATCCTCATGCTCATTTAGCAGCATTCTTTTTGTGTGGGTGTGGCTATGTGCACATCAGGAGGAATAATTTGTCATGAATGAAAACAGTATGTGAAATGATTGTAGAATTTGTATTGTATTTCTAGTAAGGCTAGATCTGAACAAATGTGCTTTGGCTAAATACAGGTTCAGAAAAGAAGCATGAGAAATTATCATCTTCCGTTTGTGCTGTCCAAAAAGGTATAATTTAAATTTGAAATTTTTAATACATGCATCTATTGCAAGCTGTTGCATTGACTTTGTTAATTTATGGTAAATAACATAAAGTTCCAATGTATGATGAAATGATTACTAGTGGATAATTCAAATTATTTGCACTGGGTTTTTAATGGGAAAAATATTTCATTACTGAAGTAGCAAACAAACAAGCAATCTAAGTGTTCTTTCTGACGGACAAACTTCATGAAAATGATTTGTCTGGTCAAGGCTATATGTTGGCTATGATAAATAAATTTTCCAGAACATTATTAATGTTGCATTGGTTTTTACCTTAAATAGCTTATTTTGCTTTTAAAGTTTGGCACTGCATGGTATGAAAGTCTGAATTTGGTGGGATTGAGCCATTCACTCATTTGAAGAGCACAGATTTTCTGTTTGGACCATAGGAGCTTTCTTTTATTAAGAAGGAATTTACAGGATGAAACTGCATATGACCCACGAGAGGCTAGTTTTGCCATTATAGCAACTAGACTTTGTACCCCAAATCTTACAAATATTTATGTTTCCTTGGCAAGGAAAGTTTACCAATACAATTATCTATTTTGTTTTGTTTTCCTTCCAGACCAAACTAGCAAACTTAAATATATTCTCTGAGATGCACGATTTTTTCTTATAAAAAGTAACAACCATGAAAATGTATCACTTGCCAAAGCTAAGGTATGTTGGAGTCCACTCCTATGACGCATCAGATAGTTTTTGGTTTGTAAATTATCTGCACATCTCTCCATAGGGTGTTTGGTCAACCCTTCCAGTCAACGAGAAAAAGCTCAATGCTGCCTTCAGATCAGCAAGAAGTGTGATCTTGATATTTTCTGTAAGAGACAGTGGAAAATTCCAAGGTAAGTAAAATAAATATTTGCACTCAGAAATCAAAAGTTATTTAGATAACTGGTCTCATCACAATGTTTTTAAATTCTTACAGGATTTGCAAGGCTTGCTTCTGAATCTCATCATGGAGAGTCTCCCATACATTGGGTGCTACCTGCAGGAATGAATGCAAAAATGCTGGGAGGCGTATTTAAGATAGATTGGATATGCAGGTAAAATGGGTGGAAATTAGAAAATAAAATTGTGTTTGGATAGGCTATTTCTTATAGAACAGATACATAATGTTTAGTAACAAGTAATTGCTTGCATGCCAGAATCCCTACCCAATCTTGCCTGAGCTTAACCCTCCCCCTGCCCAAAAAAAGGGTGGGGTTAGTACTTGGATTAGAGATCACCAGGAAATCTTAGGACTATAGCCGTGATGGCGAACCTATGCCATGCGTGCCAGAAGTGGCATGCAGAGCCATCTCTCTGGGCACACCAGCCGTTGCCCATTGCTCTTCTGGGTTCCAGCACGCTGACCATCTGCTCTTCGCACGTGCTGGAGTGCCGGAAATCGGAAAAGCAGTTCCCCAGCATGCATGCATGCAACGGCCAGCTGGTCTTCGTGCGTGTGGGAGTGCTGGAAACCAGTAGAGCAACTTCCAGTTTCCGGCACGCCCATGTGTGCACGTCCGGGAGCTGCTCTTCTGGTTTCCTGCACACACATTTCGGCACTCGGTGCTGAAAAGGTTCACGGCTACTGGGCTATAGGATCAAATGGGAAGTTGAAAAACATCTCACAAGAGAGCAGTGTGAACAACATCTGTATTGTTACTGTTCTATCACCAGAATAAGATAGACTCGAGACCGGAGTTGAGTTCAGCTCTTTATTTAACTGTCAGTAACTTCAACTAAACTCAAGCCACGGCAGCCTCTTTTATAGCGACTGTTCACGGCTCGCAACCAATGGCATCATTTTAAACCTCCCGCCGTTTAGGGGGCCAATCATAATATGTTGTTAACCACCAATCGCTAGGCGGTAGTGATTGTCCAATCGGAACGTAGTATTACGACTATGCAAATGTCTATATACAACACCTCTCCCCTCTTGGTCCAGTCCAACTTTACGTGACGTAGTCACGCAAATAGGCGGGGCTTTTGTGGGTCCTACTTGACCTGCGCAGCTCAGTCTCTGTGTTGTCTTCAATCAGTTCGGACGGGATCGATGTTTCTCCTGTCCTTCTCTCAGGAACCTCTTGGAAGGGTGAGTCAGCCATGCTGCTCCCATCGGGCCTTGTTAGGTTGGTTGAGCTGCCTTTGCCGCTCCCTTCTAGCTTACTTAGGCAGGTAGAGTCGGCTCGGCTGCTTCTTCCCTGGTTCTCCTCCAGCTCCCTTCTTTCGAACTCGCCTGTTGGTAAGTAGTTTTTATTTGTTTTGGGGCTTTCTGTTGCTGGTTGGTGGCCTGTTTTTAATCGTGTTAAAGGAGGGTCTTCCCTTTGTTTATTATTTAAGGGTTGCCCCCCCTCTCTGGTTTTATTATTACTTATTGGCTGTTTTGTATGGGTTTGCTCTATATTTCAGGGTGTGTCGGTGTTGCGTTCGAGGTTTCGAGACCGTAGTTGGTCTATGTGCCTTTTCCAGGTTCTGCCGTCCATCGTTTCCAATCGGTACGACCAGGGGCCTGTTATTTGTGTTATCGTGGCTGCTAACCACAATGGGTCTCCAGTAAGATTTTTTGCGTATACCAGGTCGCCTGGTATAAACGTGCGGTACTTACTGGAGGAGTCTGGTGGCTTCTCGGGGTTGTAGGTGGGGTGTAGTCTGTCCAAATGTGTTCGCAATTTTCTGCCCATTAAAAGTTCAGCTGGACTCTTGTTTGTTGATGTGTACAGTGTTATATGTTGAATTGTGAGCATTGTATTTATTTTGTCTTTCATGTCACCCCCTTCAAGTTTTTCTAATGCTTCTTTCGTGTATCGAATCATACGTTCCGCCCGTCCATTTGATGCTGGGTGAGCTGGCACTGTCAGGGCATGTCATATGCCTTGTTCTGAGAGGAATTGTTCAAAAGCTAAAGCTGTGAACTGTGGGCCATTGTCCGAGACTAACACGTCTGGTAATCCATGAGTGGCGAAGAGTTTCTTTAGTTGTTTAGTGATGGCTTCAGTTGTTGTTGAACTCATGATGCTGACCTCTAACCAGTTCAAGTAGGCATTGACAATGATTAAAAATGTATATCCCTTTGTGGGTCCGGCGAAATCTATGTGGATCCTTGACCAGGGGCCTCTGGGTGTCTCCCAGTCAAGGACCGGTGCTAAAGGGGGGGTAGGTCTGGACGTCTGGCATTTATTACATGTTTTTACCCATGTTTCAATGTCTTTGTCTATTCTTGGCCACCAGACATAGCTTCTGGCCAGGGACTTCATTTTTACCATGCCCGGGTGTCCCTCATGTAACATGTTCAGCACGTCTTCCTGTAATTTTCTTGGAACAACAACCCTATCCCCCCACAATATACATCCTTTTTCAATTGACAGCTCAGTTTGCTGGGTTCTGAATGGTTTAAAAGTCTCATTTTTGTTGTTTTCCAGCCAGCCCCTCCCCACCCAGTTCAGGAGTCAGGCCATTAGTGCGTCTTTTGTGGTTTCCCTTGCGATGTCCGATGCGGTGATGGGCAGGTTCGATATTTCAATTTGCAGGGTGCGTGTGGTGGGAGCTGGGTCATCGTTGTGGTCTGGTAGAGGTGAGCGGCTCAGTGCGTCGGTGTGGGGTATGGCTTTTCCTGGTCGATAGACGAGCTTGTAGTTGTAGGCTGCAAGAAATTCTGACCATCTTGTCATCCTTAGAGACAGGATGTTAGGGGTGGCCCTGTCTCCTGCCAGGATTCCTAACAATGGCTTGTGGTCGGTAATTAAGGAAAATGTCCTACCATAAAGGTATTCGTGAAAACGTTTTACCCCCGAGATAGTGGCCAAGGCTTCTCTGTCCAGTTGGCTGTAGTTTCTTTCGGCTTTTGACAGCGTTTTGGAATAAAAGGCGATCGGTGCCTCTCTGCCATCAGGTAGTGTGTGGCTAAGTATTGCGCCTACGCCAAATGGTGAAGCATCGCAGGTGACAGTCAGTGGTAGTGTGTCGCTGTATTGGATTAATACAGATTTGGATGTTATTAAGTCCTTAATTCTTTGGAATGCAGCTTCTTCTCGTCGGCCCCATGCCCAGATGGCTTTTTTATCGAGTAGTCTATGCAGTGGTTCCGCTATTGTTGCCTTCTACGGCAAAAAGACATTATAAAAATTAATGAGTCCCAAGAATGCCCGCAAGTCTGTTTTGTTTTTGGGTCTGGGTGCTTCTTTTATCTCTCGTATTTTTTTTTCGGTGGGGTGGATTCCTGCTTCATCAATAAGATATCCTAGGAACTCGACCTGATTTGTGGCAAGTTGGCATTTTTCTTTTTTGATCTTGAGTCCTGCTTCTCTAAACCTTTGCAAGACTGCCCTTAGCCGGTCCTTTAGTTGTTTTTTATTTCCGGCGGATACCAATACATCATCAAAATAGGGAACCACCCCTTTTAGTCCTTGGAGGAGGTGTTCCATCAGGCTTTGGAAAATGCCGGGGGCCACGCTGACACCAAATTGCAATCTGTTGCATTTAAATGCCCCCCTATGTGTTACAATAGTCTGTGCCTCTGCCGTCTTGGAATCAGCCGGCAACTGTTGATATGCCTGCACGAGATCGGGCTTTGCAAAAACTTTTCCTCCCCCCAATGAGTGCAAGAGGTGCTGGACTACTGGAATGGGGTATGCGCTCTGCTGTAATGCGTGGTTCAGGGTGGCCTTAGAGTCACCACAGATGCGCAAAGGGGATGCGTCTGGCCTTTAGCTGGATGGGGGCTATGTTTGGGTTTAGGCTAAATGAGATAGGGGTCCCATGGTACTTGCCTAGCGTCCCATTGAATACGTCCTGGAACTCGTTCATCAGGCTTTCTTCCCAGTCTGTCTCGGTGACGCTGTTGATTCCTGTCACTTCAATCCCCAAAGGTGCGAACCATTCTAAACCAAGCAGGCTGGGTCGGTCTCTGTTGACAATGGTCAATGGAAGAACTTCAGTGTGTTTCTTGAATTTTACCTTGAAATGTCCCAGTCCAACTACCAGAATCTTGTTTCCTTGGTAGTCTTTTAACATCAGGCTTTGCTCTTCGAGTTCTTTTCATCGTATGTCTGGTAGCAAGCTTTTTACTGTGTTCCATGATACCATTGACAGATATGAGCCGGAGTCCACTTCCATTTCACATGGCTCTCCCTCTATTTTGACGTTTATTCAAACCTTCTTAGCATCAGTTGCTCTGGCATTCCCAATGATAATTGTCTGATGTGTTTCTTCCTTCTTGTTGAGCCGCTGACTTCTATTTTCCCAGCTCCAACAACTTCCGGTTTGCTTCTCCTCAGTTCTGGGGTGTGTGTGTGTGTGTGTGTGTGTGTGCTGCCTCGTCTTTTTGGACTATGCTCTTTTTGTTTCGGCAGACCCTTGCAATGTGCCCCCGTTTTTCGCAGTGTCTGCAGATGGCGTCCAAAAAACGACACTCAGAAAGCGGGTGATTTCCTCCGCATCCAGCACACTGAAATTCAGGTTTCCTTCCTCTTTTTTCTCGCTGGTTCCGTTCTGACTGGAGCCTATGTACCTCTTTGTCTTCGTCCTCAGAGTCGGTTGATGACTCGATGTCTTCATGGTGGGTGGTTGTGGTAGTGTGTTTCTGGGTACCTTCCACTTTCTTTTCTCTGCTCTGGCTTGGGCTGTTGGCCATATTCATTTGCTTCATTTTCGCTGCAGATTTTTTCGCTGGCTCAGCTGCGGTTGCCTCAGCGATGGCTTCATTTATGGTGATGTTGGGTCGATTTAGTAGTTTGATTTGGAGGGTAGTGTCTCTCAATCCGAGGACCACATGGTCTCTCATGGCTTCGTCGATGTTGAGAAATTCGCATGCTCCTCCATTGTCCCTTAGTGCTGCTATGAAATCCCCGATACTTTCACCTTCTCGTTGATCCCATTTATAAAATTCGTGTCTTTGAATAAGATTGGAAACAACAGGTGCGTAATGGGCTCTCAGCATCTGGTTCAGGTCCAGCCATGCCATCTGTTTGACATCATGCAGTTTTGCCAATGCTTTGGCCATTTTAAAAATTGTAGGTCCGCAATGCATCAGGAATACGGCTCTCTTCCTTTGGTCCATGATTCCTTGTAGTTCGTTACTCTCTAGGAACATCAGGAACCTGTCAATATATGATTCCCAGTCCTCTTCGGCTGGGTTGAATGGTGCGGGTGGCGAATTATTTCCAGCCATCTCTTTGACTTCTTGGCTCTCTTCGCCACGTGCTTACGGTCTTTGTCCTCTCAATCCCACCTTCGTCGCCAATGTTCTATCATCAGAACAAGATAGACTCGAGACCGGAGTTGAGTTCAGCTCTTTATTTAACTGTCAGTAACTTCAACTAAACTCGAGCTGCGGCAGCCTCTTTTATAGCGGCTGTTCGCGGCTCACAACCAATGGCATCATTTTAAACCTCCCGCTGTTTAGGCAGCCAATCATAATATGTTGTTAACCACCAATCGCTAGGCGGTAGTGATTGTCCAATCGGAACGTAGTATTACGACTATGCAAAAGTCTATATACAGCAGTTACCATTAAAACAATATGGACATGGTCGTGTAGTCTCCAAGAATTGAGCCTGATTCCAGAGAGACTTGACTTTAGATGTGGCATTGAAGGATAAACTCATTTAAATGGCCAGGAGGTAATGCATCAAAGTCTAATATCCCAGTTTTCTTCCTCCCATATAATTCACTATTGTCATGCTTCTGCTGTGGTTTTTTTAACAATATTTATGGGCTCTACATTATTGCTTTTTGTTGTAAAGTTCTTACAGTCTTCTGTTGATGATAGACGACTTCCTTTCCTGCCCCTGGGTGGATTTTGAAGCACATTAAGTGTAAAATGGGAACAGGAGCCAAATATTGTTTTTCTTTTCTCCTGCAGTAGGAAGTTGTTGCAGAAATGTGACTCTGAGGCTTTAAGAAAGATTGTATAAAAATCAGGGATTGCATGTTTTGTCCTTTTCAGTTTGTTAAGATTTAGAATCTCTTCCTTTTGTTCTAAACCTTGGGATCCCTTCCAATTTTTTTTTCACTAGAAATATAACTGAAAATAGTGAAGCTTAATTATATTGGTTTGAAAATGCATTGAGGATTTTGTTGACAATTATAAACAAGTTTGCCAAGTTAAGCTTGGAATTTGATTCTAAAAGATAATGCCTCATACTCTTTCCCCAAACCAAGTAGAAATTTTAGTTCTCTGAAAATAAAAAGTGATCCTATTTCTGTTGATTAGTTTGTCTCTTTATTATGGAGAAAATTTATGAGGTGTCTGACAGTCAACAACAACTTTATGGCACATAATCAGTCAAGCAATCTACCGGTAATTGATTAAGGTGAGAGGAGAACAAGACTGATTATTTTCCTGGCCTCTCCATACCATCCAATATTTTCTTTTCTGTTCCAGACTCTTTTCCTTGCTTAACTTTGTTGTGTTGGAGACAAGAGAAGCACTGGATAACAAAAGTTTTCCAGCATTATTATTACCTCACTTATGTTGGGAAAATTACATTTTTATAACTCTGTTTGCATCCTTCGTTGCCAGACCAAGGATATGGATGATGGGCTCACTGAGTTTGTGGAAATTGGATAAGAACGAAGGACAAAGGAAGGCTTAAATCGGGGTGTCAAACTGGCGGCCCACAGGTCGGATGCATCACACGCAGGCCACACCCACCCCAGCTCCACGAAGACAATGTCGCGATATGTCACGTTATGTGACACAATCAAGTTTGACACCTGTGGCTTAAATTATCTGCCTCAGAATGACTTAATCAGAACTGAAGACAAATTTTGGAGATTGTAATTGTTATGTCCCTGGAACTCTAAGGAGTTCCCACTCAGGTCCGTTCGCGTTGCGGGGGCGGCTGCCCCCTCGCTCATTGGTTGGTTCTCCCCAGCAGCCAGCTATAAAAGCAGGCTGCGGGGTCCAACCAGTCGCTGATCGCTGCAAGCCAGTTCCAGGCTTGGCTAGCACGTTCAGTCCTTTATTATCACAATAAAGTATCTGTTGCACTCATGCTCTGGTTCAGCCTCTCATTACCCAAACTTAACAGTAATATTTGCTTGGTGAAGTGAACATGTGATTTAGTCTCTAAGCTTTGCTTCATTGATTAGATCCATTGCTAGTTGGATCCTCATTGTTTTTTAAGTTGCACTTCATTGTATGAGAAAGTGTGTCATATCATATTTTTAGGTGTGAATTGCCATTAACAAAATCTGCTCACCTGACCAATCCTTGGAATGAACATAAGCCAGTAAAGATTGGACGTGATGGACAGGTTTGTCAGCTGCCTTTGATTGTTCTTCAAATCATTAAGCCCAGTATTTTAAAATATTCTTAATAGATTTTTTATGATACAGTTGTTCATCTTTGAAAGCTGCTTCTGCTAATCTTGTTTTATCATAAATATCTATGATATTGTCACATTTTGGTAAAATATTGCACTCCCAAATAATATTTTATTGAAACATCAGGGAACATACAGCAAGTACCTTTAAAATGAAATATACCATTGTAAGTAGATTTCTATAACAAAGTTTCTTGAAGCCAGAAGAATTGTCATACAACTCTGTAATGAAAGCACTCATAATGAAAGAGAATAAGGATTTAACAGGTATTGAACTGGTGGGAGGGAAGATGATTGTAGTCTGTGTAGAGGGAGGGCCGAAGCTTCCCCCTCCCCGAAAACATCAATGAAGTCTGCATATTTACTTGGCAGATTGAGAATCTCTCTGTGAAGCGGGGTGGGGCTGGTGAGGGACTTTGGAGGGATGATCGCAGTGATAAAGGCATTCAGGATTTTCAAAGGCAATAAATTGTTTTTTCCACTTAATCGTGGGGTCATGGTGTTGTAACCAAGCGGTTCCCAGCACTAGTAGAAGATCGATGTGTTCTGCTACAAAGAGAGTTAACTCTTCAGAATGCTGATTTATTGTTAGCTTCAAAGGCATTCTGGCATGAGTAATAGGGCCAACTTTTAAAATTTGGCATTCAATACCGATAGTCCTCGACTTACAATGGTTCATTTAGTGACCATTCAAAGTTACAACAGCACTGAAAAAGTGACTTATGACCATTTTTCACACTTACGACAGTTGCAGCATCCCACAATTCACATTTGGACGCTTGATAACTGACTCATGTTTATGATGGTTGCAGTGTCCCAGAGTCATGTTTTGCAAACTTCTGACAAGCAAAGTCAGTGAGTAAGCCAGATTCACTTAACGACCATGTTACTAATTTAAGAACTGCAGTAATTCACTTAACAAATGTGGCGAGAAAGGTTGTAAAATGGGACAAAACTCACTTAACAAATGTTTCATTTAGCAACTTAAATTTTGGGCTCCATTGTGGTCATAAGTCAAGGACTACATGTAGTTATCACTGGCAATGGAGACTTCAGGGAAACTGTAGGTATCTTAAGTTTTTGAACTGTGGCTAGGCTTATGAAGTCACAGATTGACCCAGAATCTATCAAAACAGGGATGGCGGTTTCTTGACCACTGGGAAGTGTCAGGGTAGAATCAAATTTTATTAATGTACCTGAGCGTGCAGGTAACTGAGTGCTGTACAGTGCTTGGGTGGAAGGGAACATGAGGTAGCATACTAATGAACAATGAAAAGAAAGCTAGAGTGTCATGCCCCTGGTGGAGTCTGACTCTGAGGAAGAGGAGGAACAGCCAACAGGGAGTGGGAGTGTGGCTCCAGAGGTGGTGGAGGAGGCTGGGGAAGGGCAGAGGCTGGCTGAGCAGTCAGAGGAGGATCCAGGCCCATCCCCTATCCATCCTAGGTCATGCAGGGAGGAGAGGATCAGGGAAAAGCGAGGTCTACTCAAGAGGAGATTACCATGATCCTCCTCGTGGCTTGCAGGTGGGAGCTATGTTTATAAGTTTGCAACTGCACAGTAAGAATTGCTGAAGTCAATTAGTGTTCACCTTGAAAGAGGGTTATCTTTGCTGGTGTTCTTCCTATGGACTTTTCTCAGTTATTTTCCTGGAGTTTATAATTAGTTATCTCGGCTTGCTTCAGAACTCTTATCAATGTGGTTTGTTTTGGTTTTCTGTTTGCCTCGTTATTTACTTTTGTGACTTTAAACCATGCCTAATAAAGCAGTGAAGTTAAGTTGAAGGCTTTACCTGACTTTAATATATGTTTTGGGTTTTGGGTTATTTTAAGAGACCACGGGTCATCACATAGAGTAAGAAATCTGAAAGACTATTTTCAAAAACTCAGTTTAAATTTCATGTTACTAAAATGAATGCAAAGGCCTAAAACAATAGGCTCCAATTTCAAAAGTATGATGTTAAAATATTAATGCCTTAAATGATTTTTTCTGTATAGTATAGTGTACACAGGGAGAGCTGTCTGCGTCTTTGCTGTTCTGCTCCAGTCCCGGGGCCTGTCTGGCAGCTCCAATTTGCATCAGCTCTTCAGCGTCCAAATCCAAGGTGGCAGGGAGGCTGGGGTAGTGACAGGGGAAGTCAGGTTTGGAAGTGGTTGGCTGGTTCTTGAACTGTGCTCTTAGGGCTGGCTCATTCCAATCCAGATCTGTTGCAATGAGCTTGAAATCTTCAATGTATGCTCTCATAGAGTTGTTGCCTTGGTGGAGTTTCTATTCTATTCGAATAGGGTCTCCAAAACACTCTCTAAATCTAGTGAGGAAGTTTGGGTAACTATCCAGGATGTTGTCCCAAAGGTGCTGTTTCAAGAGGCAACTGGACTTTCTGGTGAGACCAGAAAGTCCAGTTGCCTCTTGAAAAAGTAGCTTTGGGACAACCATGACCTGGATGACTGAGAATCTGTATAGACATCCAGGATGTTGGTTTCAATGAGTGGAAGAGCCCATTTGGCAGCAAAGTCGGTTAAAAGCATGAGGATGAAGGAGACTCTTGATCTGTCTGTCGGAAACTCCCCTGGTTGGGTGCTGATGAACAGATTGCACTGTACTAGGAATCTTCTCATCAGGCTCACCAGTGAATTTCTGTGGTAGGCAGCTGGGAGACTTGGGAATGAGCACGGCAGGAACTGGCAGTTGTACCTGGGCTGGTGAAGTAGGTGGTTGTGGTTGCACAGGAATACCTTGTTGAGTCAGGATCTGCATTTGCTGCATCTTTTGTTGAAAATTGGCTGCAAGATTCCTGATTTTGCCTTCAATGGCATCTTGGTGTCTGCTGATAAAGCGAAGGTCTGGCTTGTCTGCTATTGCTGCAGCTCTGGGATCTGAGGTTATGATTAGGGTATTCCGGAGCCCGAAAATAATTTTGGTGAAGGGAATTGGTCAGATTAATGTCAAGAGCCAGGGAAATCAGAAGATTCAGGCAGTTCAAATGAGTATAAAGATTTATTGCAAGCTTAAGCTCTCTACAAGAATCTAACCAACTAATGGTCAAGAGAAATGAGCAGGATTTAAGAAGACATTCAAAGTGGGCTGGACTTAGATCTCTTGTGGGCGTGCAGGGATTCATGACTTATGATGCATTTGACCCCTCTGTCGGGCTCAGCCTGGTCATCTCCTGCACTTTCACATGTTTCTTAAATTAGGTGTTACCACTCATAAAATGTATTCATTTTGTCTTAGAATGAAACCACATAATTAAATATTGATTCCTTTGTGTGGATTCTGACATGAACTTACCAACATTTAATTTTTACAGGAAATTGAGCTTGAATGTGGAACCCATCTTTGTCTCTTATTCCCTACTGATGAAAGTATTGACTTGTATCAATTCATTCATAAAATGCGTCATAAGAGAAGAATGCACTCTCAGTCCCAGTTAAGAGGTCGTCCATCCCATCGAGAGCCAGTTAGAGATGTGGGAAGGTTAGAAACATTCTTTGGGCTGATAATAGGCACATGTGTGAGAATAACATGATGGAGGAATATGATTCATCAAAAAGCTTTCCCTGCAATCAAGAAGAGAGAAAATCCTCACATCAAGCTGCATGGATGGGTTTGTGGCTTCATTGAGGATTTCACATTGTCCCTCTCCCCCAGTTTGTCACTTTCAAGAGGAAAATGGGGACATTTTGCTTACACGGAAAATAACTTCATGTCAATCTAGCTTTGACTTGATTTTTATGCAGATTATTTGGCTCTGTTAAATATGGGTAAGCTGATTTTTTTCAAGACCAGGTTAGGTGGAGGAAAATCAAGCCTGTGTGTTCCAAAATGTGTTAATATCTTGTAAAAGCCTTTTCTTTTAGGTATATCTCTGGATAAGCCTTGTCAAATATGGGACTTTTATCAGGATCACTTATAATTTTGCAGAAGATGGTCGCCTCATTTTGAGGATAAAATATTTTTAATATTTTGCTGTTCAAGAAGAGCATGTTTGGGACTGTTGCAAATTTTATCATCGTGCTGTGGTTAAGCTCATTGCCAAATATTCTTTACATCTTGCTGAGCTTCTGGGAGTCATAGGTTCTCTCCAAAGGAAGTAGCCTTTGGAGACCCGGCAACAAACCAAAAAGAATGGCTGTTGCTGTGTCTGTGTACACAACCTTTCCAGCACCTGTGGACTTAAAAGTGGTTTTAGAGGATCACCATGGTTATTGATCTCTGCTCTATGAACTTACCAACATTCCCCAGAAGGAAGGGTATATCTTGTTACAGACAAGAAGGAGTCTTTGCAAAGGACTGATAATAATAATTTCTATCCAACATGTTTCCCTGATCCCTGTGTAGCCACTTTGCTTTCTGGTAAATCTAAAGCTTTTCTGCTAAAGACTGGTTTGGGCTGAAACCATTTTGGTTAGAGTTTCCAGTTTGTGGAAATGTCCTGTGGTAGGTACAGATATCCAACGAGCCCCCATATCCTTGCTCTTAAAGGACATTGTAACTTGTAGATAGGAGGAATCCTGGTAGCAACCCCCCTTTCTTTGGGCATAAAAGGACTGAGCACCAAGATGGCTTTTGAAATTAAGCCCTAAGAGATTTTCAGTGCAATAAAGTGTTTACAAGTGAAAGTTTTGCAATGGACTGCAAAGTATACATTATAACACCATCACACCTTCTCAAGGCTGCCAGGGCCTCCATTTATGTGTATGGCTTTCAGCTTAAAGACAGTAGTTGGACTACTATATGAACTGTTACTATCATATATTATACCGGTCGTAAGTGCACACTCAAACTACAAGAAAGCGGTATGTTTATTCTTTTCACCAGCTATTTTCTAAATCTCTTTGATGTACATACAGTTGCTTTACTTCTCAGAATTATGATACTTATTGTTAAGAATTATAATTTAAATAAGTGGGGAGGTGAGAGGAATCACTTCATGGTCTACATGTAGTCCTCAACTTACAACAGTTCATTTAGTGACTGTTTGAAGTTATAATGTCACTGAAAAAAGTGACTTATGACCATTTTTCACACTTACAACCATTGGTCCCATGGTCATGGGATCAAAATTCAGACGCTTCTTACAAGCAAAGTCAATGGGGAAGCTAGATTCACTTAACAACCATTTACTAAATTAACAACTACAATGATTCACTTAACAACTGTGGCAAGAAAGGTTATAAAATGGGGAAAAATTCATTTAACAACTGTCTCACATAACAGAAAATTTGGGTTCAATTGTGGTTGTAAGCCAAGGACTGCCTATATTCATGTTTCCCTGCTTTAGAAATTGTGAAGGTGCATTTGGAAGGGAACATGAGGTAACATACTAATGAACAGAGAAAAGCAAGCTAGAGTAAGAAATCCGAAAGACCATTTAAAAAAAAATAAATTTAAAATTCATGTTACTAAAATGAATACAAAGGCCTAAAACAATAGGCTCCAATTTCAAGAGTATGATGTTAAAATATTCATGCCTTAAATGTTTTTTTCTGTATAGTAACTAGTAATTGTGTCTATGCAGGTTGGGATTTACGTGTTAGAAATTGATAAAAGTTTTTTTTACTGACCAAGTAAGACAGTTGATCAGATCAAACATATAAAATGTTCACAAATTGTGTGGCTTATGTTTGCAGGGTAACCTTCAATATAGACATTCTGTAAGCATCAAGTAGATTTCATGCTGTAAGTTTTATGGACACAGGAGACCAACACCCCAAAAAATCAGCGGGGCTTTTTTTCAAAAAGGCACATTAAGATTGGATTTAGGTATGGTTGGATCAAGTTCCCTGTTAAGAATCTAAAATCTTCACATCATAGTATTCTAGTTAAGAACATACATTTTGTTGCTAGTATAAATACAAATTCTTTATGACAAATTCTGTGAAACTCATATAGGGAATTATAGAAAATACACCAAAACTCCAAAAAAGTTGTGGGGTATTCTGGTAGGTCCTTCTAAGGATTTTTTATTTATGTAGGTTGCTCCAAACAGTTCTTAATTATTGTCTAATTTATGTAGGCATCGACCAGAGGATTATGATATTCATAACAGCAAAAAGAAAGCAAGGACTGATTATCCCCCTGAGTTTCACCAAACACCAGGTTAATATCTTACTGTTTAAATGTTTATGCACAAATTTACAGATTTGTGCATTAAAATAGTCATGTGGGAATGTAAATATTAAATTATTTAAATTTAAAGTTGTAAAGTCTCTGATTAAGATAACCAGATATATGAGAATACAATGGAACTCATATAAGAATAAGGGGTGTGTGTGTCCTAAAATAGTTATACAATAGCACAGCCTCTTTGGAATGAATAGAGAGGCATCCTAACATAGTAATATAGAGGCATTCAAAAGAATGTACTAACTCTTCTTTGTAAGTTAAACCAAAAGTTAAACAAAAGAATTAGTTTACATTAGCTGTCTTGTATTCTGAACAGTCCCATGCATTACATGAATGAAAGCAAATATACGTGTCCCAGGATAATGTTGCAAGATCCAGTCTGGGTCGGTCACCAGGACCAGAGGTTTAGTCTTCCAAGACTTCAGACTTGTGCTGGAGCCCATCCTCAGGGAACTTCATCTCAGTCATTACAGAAACTGTCCTATGCGAACTAGAACACTGTGCATTTCAAAACTACACACCTAAATTTTGGTGCCATTACATGGATGTCACATTTGTCATAAACAAAAGAAATGCACCAAGGACTTCCGGCTGACGTCGCAGCCATTTTGGAAGTGAGGAGTGGGTCTCTGCACACCCACGCCAAGTTCTACCTGTTGGAGGGCTCCAAAAGAAGCTAAAACCACCCTGTAGGGGTGGTGAAGAAAAGAGGGGTGCCCTGTAGTTCGGGGAGAGCAGCAACTCACCTGCTGGACTGAGGGCTTCTGCCCTCTCCTTTGACGAGAAGAGGCAGCCATCATGGCTGCCATGAAGCTAGGACAGCCAAGGCAACAAAGAAATGTGCAGGAGCGGTGCAGATGAACAGTGATTGGAGCTGGGTGAGAAGATTCCTTTTTATTTAGACCCTAACTTTAAAGAAAAAAAGAGGAAAATCCAGGAAAAGAGACTCTTAGAACTATCTTTTAAAGCAGCAAACTACCATAGAGATAAAAATCCTAGACCCAAAAGAAAAGGAACTAAGGGGAGAAAAGCTAAAGCCTTTTTAAATCACAGAAAATTGGACTTTTAAATTGGGCAGGCGTTGTTTGGGAAAGGCATTATAAAATGCTGGACTATCTATTTGAATTTATTTGAACAGTTGACTTTTCTTCCATAAATTGAATTAAATTTAGATTAATTAAATCTTGAAGCAACTTGAAACAACTCTGAAACCTAAGCTGAGGTCACCATCTACTGGTGAATGGAATATACCAGACCCCTACAAGTTTAGAAATACCTTTTGATGATAGGATTAAACAACATTCATCTGTAGGACTGTGGTGACACTTACTGTTCTATAACAAGCTACTGTATGATTACTGGAGACTCTACATGAGAATAAGGAAGACCTTTAAGTAAAGCAAAGTGATTTTTGACTTGCGGAAGCTTCCTGGACTACTTAAATAAAATTGATTAATAATCCTGAGATGTAAAGGACTATGATTTTTTTTTTAAGAACAAGTTTTATTGATTTTTGAAGACAAACAAAACATAAAAGTATAAAACCTCCTTTCTAAGAATTACTTATAAATTTTAACAAGGCAAATAAAGCATTATTTTTTAAGACATAGTTCCACATTATCACATTTCCATTTACACATATATATCTTTTCCAAATTTCTCATTATTTCTCCCTTCACTTTTATTCAATTATATTTCTTTCTATCAAGGTTTTATTAATTCTCAATCAGTCACAAAATACATAACATAAAACAAAACATAAAAAAATAAAACTTCCTTAATTGTCATTTATACATGTCTTTTCCAAATTTCTCTCCCTTTAGTTTTATTCCTCCAAGGTTTTATTAATTCACAATCAAACATAACTAACCAAAACACAAAACATAAAACATAAGACTTCTTTTGAAAAGTGGCTTAGCCCCGGGTTACATCTTTTTTAACAGACCTAAATCAAATTCATGCTCACCTTATATACCATTCATATCTTATTAACCATTTTATATTTTCTATATAACTTCTCCCATCTTTTCACTCTCTTAATTATGTTTTATTTATTTCATCTTATTTCAAAATCATTATGCTTGTATCTTTTGTCCGTTCTTTTCCAATCATCTATTTATCTCTTCTCTTTAGCAAAGAATTTCCCCTGTAATCACTTTTAAAGTGTGATGCCTTTCTATCTTTCCCCTAAAGTAAAACTTAAAATAATACATAATTTCCATCCTGATTCTGCGTAGTACATTCTACATATTACATCTTAAAATAAAAGAATAATAAACTTATAGTATAGTTAAGTATATAATTTCCATTCTAATTCTAATTCTAATTAGTACATTATTTTAGAATAAGAAAATAAAATACTAAGTTTATAATTACATTAAGACAATAACGAATTAAACTATAACTAAACATTAATCATTTTACACATTCTCCTTAATATTTTATTAAATATTGAAATCTATCATTATTAAACATTAATATTTTATTAAATATTCCAATAGACTATTTCAAATGCAAATACTACAATACTATCTTATGTACTCTTGCAGAATCTTTCTTTAATTATACACTATCCATTATCCTTTATCTCTAAAAAAAATTTGCTTTTTGAGATCTTGTTCTAGCCCGTGGCTTTTTTCCCCTTTTTCCCTCCCTTTCTTCTCCAGTCTGGTCTTTTTGCCCCCCCCTCTCCTAACCTCCCCCTTTTTAACTTCCCCTCTCTGTTGTAATTCTCTTTTCAATTGCTTTCTAACATTGTACCTTTTTTTCACCCTATTTTTCTTTTTCTTGGTTGTTTTATTAAATCTTAAATTCTCATTTTTCCTTCCTCTCTTCCCATTTTCTTTCTTAATTGAACTTTTTAGTCCATTAAAGATGGCTTCTTCCTTTTCTTCTTCTCCTTCTCCTTCTTCCTCAAGTATTTGCTGGTACGTAGAAACCGCCATTTCTAAAAGGTGGAAGACAGCTCCCAAGGAATCCTAGCCATTTTGCTCTCTTTCTTTTAATTTTTCATATTCCATTTTTAGTTC
The DNA here is from genome assembly GCF_900518735.1 of Pseudonaja textilis. The sequence continues at coordinate 353,405 of NW_020769559.1, forward strand.
ATCCACAGATGGTGCCATTGTAAATTTTTAAAAACAACCCAGATGTTTTCAATCTTAAAGTAATTTCCAAATGTCAAAGTTATCAAACAATCCAAACAAACAAAAATTATTTCCTCTTCTTCTCTTTACAATTTTTCCTCCAGGGGCAAAATCCCAAATGTATTTTAAAAGCCATATTACAGTTAATTGATGGTCTTATAATCTTCAAGGCGTGTCCTCCAACAAAGTTTAAAAAAAAATTTTTTTAGTCCTCTCCTTCCCACTTGTAACAAAGAGCTTATTTTTACCTTTAAAAAGCAGGTTTTTCTGTGCTCATTTGCTTTCTCCGTAAGGAAGGGGAGTGAACTTTCCTTCAGCACTTTCGTCGCTGTAACAACTTCTTTTGGAAACAAATGTATCAATCCGAAAGTCAGGTTTCCAGGGTGTTTTAAAAGTAACTTAATGTCCCGGTTCAGCCAAGAAAACTTCTCCTTCTGGCTCTTCCTCCTGCACAGTCTTGTCCAGTTGAAGATTTCTTTGTGGCTGCCATTACTGACAGCCGCTCCACTGCCTCAGGAAAAAGGAGTCTAGCCGGCTGGGGAAAGGGGGTGCGATATCTCCAAACCCCTGCCCGGATCTCCTCTGTCTTCCACTGCCCCTTCGGGGTAGCGACAACCCCCAAATCCAGTTGGATCGGGGGTACCTCAGTGGTGAGCGCAGCAGGGACCCGCAGAGAAGCGGATTCCTGCCGCCGCCGAAGCCTTGCAACTGGAAGTCCTAAAGGACTATGATTATTGAACTTTATGAGGAGTAACATTGGACTGGAATATATTGCTTTTGGACTTCAGTAAGAGCAGGACTTATTAAATTAAGACAAGATGCTCCATCAGGGGAAAAGGAGTGAGATTTGAAATGGTGTTGATGTTTCAAAGCATTAGGAATGGTATGGAAAAGAATCACAGAGAGATGAAGTACCTAATGCAAAGCATATATGGAAAAATAATAAATATGCTACAACGGATGATGAATGAAGATCAAAGAGTCCAGGAAAGAGAGGAGATAGCAGAAAGAACGGGAAAAAAAAGACAGAATGGACAAACCAGCAAACAAAGCAAGAAGATGGGAAGGAGAAGATGATAAAAATAATAATGACTGAAGAAATAAACCAAGAGAAAAGCATTTTAAGAGATTTTAAAAATGGAATCGGGTAACCTGGAAGATACTTTTGAAAGAGAGATAAGGGCTTGGGTGGATATTTTGGAGACCTGGCAGCTTAGGAGGATAGAGATGGGAGAAATATACAGTCTGAATGGTGAAGATACAGA
>NW_020769560.1:0-119535 GCF_900518735.1 Pseudonaja textilis
TTATCTGACCTCAGCAGCAAAATTAAAAATAATGAAAACCCTACTCTGTAAAACAAGTGACCAAACAAACCAGTATTATAGCCATTGAATATATATCCAGGGGCAATTTTCACATTTCCATCAGCAAAGCTGTGTCCTTATTTTCCCATTCTTGTTAAATTCTTAACTTGGTGCCTTATGTCTCCATTCCAGGGTGGGGGAAGAGAAAACTACAATCTGAACAATCTGATGTTTCTAAAAAAGATTATCATAATAAAATCAGTTATTTTTCTGAATTGAGTAGCTACTGCAGCTGTTTTAATATGATTAGGTCTACAGTTTATTTGTCTTTTTCACTTTATATGAACAAAAGTCATTATATGATGCCACCTCATGGATGAAAAGAGAAATAATAGTTCTCCGCATTCTTCACTGATTTTTAATCCAGGAATCTCAATGCTGGCATATGTTATTGCAAATAAAAAATATGAATTAAATCGTACTCACATACATGAACACACACAAATCTTAATTTGAGAATATACACTATAATTTGGAATGCATTATTGATTGATAAATGTATCTTGGAGGATAATGTATATAATAAAATACATCTGAAAAGGTAGGATATTTTATTTTTATTTTTACATTCTTTAAAACTGTCCTTATGAGCCTCATTCTGAAGTATAATATATAACTACAATGTCTCACAATATTCTGTTTGATTATTGTTATTTTTTTATCCACTCTACTGTTGGAAGAAATGTTCATCTGGGTTCAGTTCCAAATGGGGAGAAAGACACTGGAAACGTGGAGACTGCTTGGAAGGATAATTTAATGGTGAACAGGATCAAATAGGTTTAAAGTCCTGATTAGCTGACTACATAAAGTGTGTGTGTGTGTGTGTGTGTGTGTGGTATTTGTTAGGAATATGAATCACCTCACAGCTATTGGGGTTAGAAATATATAAACCAGGATAAACATTTTTGTACTATATCTTTAAGAGATTGCAAAAACTGCAATTGGGTGTGGTTTTTCAACGGCCATAAGATGGAGCAAGAAACCTGGATTGTTTTAGTCTTAATCTCAGAAGAGAGTGTGACTCTATCTCTATTTCCTTCTGTTGGAAAGTATTGCCATTGCTCCATTTCTTCTAATTGACTGATATTACTGGATTTAATGTAAGTCTGATACTGAACCGTTTTTGACACTGGAATTTGATATTTAGATTATCCCTGGATGAAAACTGACTGATTTTACCTGTGAATGACTTTGGACTGCTTATTTTGGACTTTGCTTAAACCTTTCTGGAAGTAAAAATCTACATTTACTGTACAGTGTATCTGGGCACTGTGTGTGTATTATTCAAACACTTCTCTCAAATACGTCTCCCTGTATGCGCTCATTCTCCTAACGAGGAATTACCTCAACACTGGTTATGGTCCCAGACCATACCAGGCTCAGATAACTGAGAGTTAGTGTGAATGCAGTACTGTATACAGACAGCTGTTTACTGTTTAATTGTGGTTTACTATCCTGGTAAAGATGGCACAAGACACTTCAACAAGTCTATCACTCATAACTCGGTTGGATGGAACAAACTATGTATCTTGGTCTATCAAGTGCAGTCTACTTCTGCATAGAGAAGGTTTATGGAATGTAGTTTAAGACCCACCAGATGTAAATGCTTGGGATCCAGAAAATGAGGACGATGCCAAGAAACTTGCTGACTTTAAACAGAACAGTGAACGAGTTCTTTGTATAATTGGACTAACACTGAGTGACCAGCAACTAGTCCATATTCGTGGAGAAGAGTCTGCTGCTAAGTGTTGGGAGAATTTGAAGAAGATTTATGTTCATGACAGTGTAGGTGCACACATACATCTTACACGTAAACTGTTTAGAGCACATCTTCTGAAAAGTGGAGATATGCTAGCTCATTTAAACTTCATGAAAAGAACTTTTCAAGAGCTACATGAAAAAGAACTGTTATTTTCAGAGCTGCAAGTTTATATCATTCTTTCCTCATTGGATGAAAGTTATGATGATTATGTATCTTCACTGGAAGTCCTGCCCAGAGATAAACTGACATTGACTGATATAATTGGAAGACTGTTAGAAGAAGCAAGAAGATGGCTGGATAGGGACCAACTGAGGAAGGAACAACCACAAGAAGAGAATTTATCTTTAACTCCCTATAATGTTAGGAAATGTTTTTCTTGTGGGGCTAGGGGACATATAGCTAGATTCTGTAAGAAAAGAAAAGAACAGAATACTGGCAAACACCAGAAGGACAAAAAGAATGTTAGTTTAGCTATGTCTAGCAATTCAACTGTAAACCATGATTTGTGGGTTGTTGATAGTGGAGCATCGCAATGCATTACTAAAGATAGAAACAGGTTTGTAAAGATGTCCACAAGTAAACAACATGTATCATTGGCAAATGGATGGAAGATTAAAGCATCAGGTGAAGGTACTGCATATTGTTCTTGTATAAACGAACATTTAACTATGTTATATGTACCTAAACTGAAATTTAATTTGTTATCAGTAAAGGCTTTAGTTAATATTGGTTATGTAGTAACCTTTAGGGGAGATAACTGTATAATAGAGAAAGAGGGTAAAAGTGTTACTGCTACTTTAAAGAATGATTTATATGATGATCAGTTGAAGATGGCTAACTCAGTTTATAACAATGTTAAGCCACATGATGAATGTATACAGTTACTGCATAGACATCTAGGGCACATTAATTTCAAAATGCTCAAACAAACTGTTGAATTGTCAGAGGGAGTAAAATTGAAACCTTGTAGCAAGTATTTACACTGTAATGTTTGTAGTCAAGAAAAGAGTAAGGTTACTCCAGCAAACAGACAATGGGTTTAAGACCAAAGAACCTTTAGAGGTTGTTTTTGCTGACATAATTGGTCCTAAGAAACCAAGTTTAGGAGGTGCCTGTTATATTTTGAGTATTATGGACCATTACTCACGATATGGTTTCTGCTATCTTATGAAAAACAAAACAGAAACATTCCAACATTTCTTTAATTGGCTAAGGTTTGCTGAGAGAAAAATGAAAAATAAAGTAATTACTTTAGTTACTGATAATGGGACTGAGTTTGTTAACAAAAGATTCCAAAATATGTTAAAATTGGCTGGTGTTGAGCATAAACGTTCTGCACCTTACAGACCACAACATAACTCCTTTATAGAATGAAGAGGGCAAACATTACAAGCCATGGCTCGCACTATGTTATCTGATTCAGGTTTACCTGAAACACTGTGGGGTGAAGCCATAATGTGTAGTAACCATGTTTTGAACAACATAGTTAATACAACAACTGGAGAACTGCCATTCACTTGTTGGCATGGCAGAAAGCCAAATTTAAGTTATTTACACACATTTGGAGCTCCAGCATGGGTGCATATTCCCTCACAAGTAAGACTGAAAGGGCAACATAGAGCTAAGAAGTTATTTTTTGTGGGTTATGAGGCCAACCATAGATCATTTAGATTCTGGGATCAAGGCACAACTCATGTTTATTGCAGTGCTAGTGCAAAATTTCTTGAGCACATTGGGTGGGATAAACTTGAACAGGAATCTATCAATGATATTATTATTGACACCCAAATAGTCCCTAAAGATAAAATCAGTAAACCACAAATAGCCATTAAAGAGGAAGAGGAAGCACAGGAGGAAGTAGGAGAACAGGGACAGGAAGAAATAGAAGAACAGAAACAGGTGGCACAGGAAAGTCCACCAGTAAGCCCTGTATTACCAAGACGTTCAACTCGAGTAATACGACCACCTGACAGATATCAGGCTAGTGAATACAGTTCCAAGTAATTATAGTGAACTAAAACTGTATCCTGCTAAGGATCAGGCTGCTTGGCAGAAAGCAATGGATAAGGAACTAGAATCTTTAAAAAGACCAGAAGTATATGAAAATGTTAAGTTACCACCAGGTAAATAAGCCATAGGATGTAAATGGATATATAAGCTAAAGACAGGTGTAGATGGGACTGTTACCCATAAAGCCAGATTAGTAACACAAGGGTTCAATCAGACAGCAAATGACTATGATGAGGTGTTTGCACCTAGTCTGAAGGCTACTACATTAAGGGCAGCATTAGTGTGGGCAGCTAAAGAGAAATACATTGTAAATCATTTGGATGTAGAGACAGCATATCTGCATGCACCATTGCAACACACTATATATTTAAAGAAACCTTTAGGTCTCAAAAATGATAATACTGATAAAACAACTGATTGCTGGAAATTAAAAAAGTCTTTATGGTTTGAAGCAATCAGGATATGAGTGGAACCAATGTATAGTTAAAGAATTGACTAAAATAGGCTTTGTAGCTGGCATGGCTGATCCATGTTTGTTTAAAAGAGAAAGTGATGGTATAGTGTCATTATTGTTATTATTTACTGATGACATAGCATTAATCACCAAAACTGAACAAGAAGCTACTGAGATAATTTCACTATTGGAAAAGAAATTTAAGATAAAACAATTAGGAGAAATCAAATAATATCTTGGTTTTAAGATAGATAGAACTAGGGGAGGATACAAGATCTCACAGGCAGATAAAATTAACCAATTACTAAAAAGTTTTAAAATGGAACTTTGTAAGCTGGCAAAAACACCAATGAGCCAGGAGTTTAGCCATAGTGATGTTCAAAGTCCTGTTTTTGATAAGAACATTTATCAGTCCTTGATTGGTAGTTTATCTTATCTCAGTAATTGGTCAAGGCCAGATATCGCATATAGTGTTAATCAATTAGTGAGATTTAATGCTGAGCCAACTGAAAGGCACTGGCAAGCTGCTAAACGTGTGTTAAGATATCTGAAACAGACAATGCGTTATGCATTGTATTTGGAGCCAAAAGATGAACTGAATTTAACTGCATATGCTGATGCAAGTTTTGCTACAGACATAAATACACAAAAATCTACATCGGGTACTGCTGTATTATTGGGAAAAGCATTGATTGGATGGAGATCTATTAGACAGAAACATCTAAGTTTATCAACAATGGAGGCTGAATTCTCATGTTTGTCTTTACTATGTACAGATTTAGTTTGCATAAACAATTATTGATTGATATGGGAATTGATGTAAAAGATCCTACTGTTATTTACAAAGATCATCAATCAGCAATACAGATGGCTTCAAATATTGCTGTTAAAACAAGAACGAAACACACAGATTTAAGATACTTAAATGTGAGACAATGTGTGTAAAGTAAAATGATTAAGCTGGAATACTGTATGTCAGAAAACAATATAGCAGATCATTTTACAAAGGCCCAAGGCTCTATAAAGCATAAGGCTAGCTGTGAAGATTATGGACTTAGAATGTAAGGTTGTATATATTATCTTACCCAAAATGGGAGAATGTTAGGAATATGAGTCACCTAACAGCTATTTGGGTTAGAAATATATAAACCAGGATAAACATTTTTGTACTATGTCTTTAAGAGATTGCAAAAACTGCAATTGGGTGTGGTTTCTCAAACGGCCATAAGATGGAGCCAGAAACCTGGATTGTTTTAGTCTTAATCTCAGAAGAGAGTGTAACTCTATCTCTGTTTCCTTCTGTTGGAAAGTATTGCCGTTGCTCCATTTCTTCTAATTGACTGATATTACTGGATTTAATGTAAGTCTGATACTGAACTGTTTTTGACACTGGAATTTGATATTTGGATTATCCCTGGATGAAAACTGACTGATTTTACCTGTGAAAAAACTGACTGATTTAACCTGCTTATTTTGGACTTTGCTTAAACCTTTCTGGAAGTAAAAAACTACATTTACTGTACAGTGTATCTGGGCACTGCGTGTGTGTTATTCAAACACTTCTCTCAAATACGTCTCCCTGTATGCACTCATTCTCCTAACGGGGAATTACCTCAACAGTATTCAACTTTGTTCGGGTATTTTCCCACATCATTATAGTTGTGCTTTTAAAGTTGTAGCAACGTTTCAGCAGAATCTCATCTGCCATCATCAGGCTTCTGTATTCTGTATAGACGAACACTATACAGAAGCCTGATGATGGCAGATGAGATTCTGCTGAAACTTTGCTACAACTTTAAAAGCACAACTATAATGACGTGGGAAAATACCCGAACAAAGCTGAATACCATACATGTAAGTACCCGCAAAAACTTAAGAAATTTTCTTAAGTTTTCGCGGGTACTTACATGTATGGTATTCAGCTTTGTTCGGGTATTTTCCCACGTCATTGCCTCCAGTACAGGAACACAATGTTGCCAGCCAATCAAGATACACAAAAAAGCCACAAAACAGACAGAAGATATTAGAAACACCAATCAAGCAGAACACAGCAAACTCCAAGACCAATAAATACAGACCAAGACTCCCAACCAATCAGGATGAAGAAAAAAACATTCTGGCACAGCAGTAGGCTAGCCCCAATTTTAAAACTGAAAACTAAAAGTCTGACTCACAGACGAACACAATACAGAAGCCTGATGATGGGAGATGAGATTCTGCCGAAACATTGCTATGGCGTATCAGAGCCTCTGGCTGAAGAATGTTGGTTTGATGCGAGGCAAAGACGCAGGCAAAAGCGTGAGATGCAACGCAGAAAGAAAGGACAAATCAGAGACTGAGATGAGAGACTGACACACCCCACCGGGAATAAAAGTGGGTGTGTTAGCTCTGGGTTCTTATTCGGGACAACGTGTTATATTGTGAGAGAAGCTTCAGAATTATCCTGTGTGTGGCATCAGCTTGTGATTTATGCTTCCTTATCGGACTTGGCAGACAGCTTGTGTGAGACTGCCAAGAATGTTTTTGGATTAAGGAATTTAACCCAGTAATTACCGGACTTGCCTGCTTATTTGTGTTTCAGTTGGAAATTTGGACTTATTACTTTGTTTGTACAGGTGAGACATAACATTTTTGTCCCAAACCTTAACAAAAGCCATCTTTTGACCAAGATGGATCAACAGCAGCAGCAGCAGCAGCAGTTTAATCAGCTGCAGAACGATAACCAAGTTTTGCAGCAGCAAGTTACTCAGCTGATTAATCAAATCACTCTGCTACAGGCTCGAGCTGCTCCTCCTACCCCTCCCCGTAGGAAATGCCCAGTAGCTGTACCGGATAAGTTCTCTGGGCAGCCTGAAATGTTCCCGGCTTTCATGGGACAGTGCCAATTGTTTATGGCTCTGAGGGCTGGAGGTTTTTCCTGATGACCGGGCTCGGGTGGGGTTTGTAATCAGCCTTCTGTCAGGCTCAGCTGCTAGGTGGGCCACTCCTTTATTAGTGCAAGACAGTCCATTGCTAACGGACTATCAGGGGTTTTGGCGTCACCTGAGACTAATGTATGAGGACGCAATAGGGACTCAGACAGCAGCCAGACGCCTGAAGGAACTTCGCCAGGGGAAACGCCCCTTGCAGTTCATTTTAGAGTTTCAACTGCTCTGTTTGGACTCTGCGTGGAATGATGCGGCTTTAATGGATGCTTTCCAAGATGGCCTGTCGGAGGACAGACAGGACGAGTTGGTTCATGTGGAGCCAGCCCCAACCCTCGACGCTCTGGTGGTGCAATGCTTATGCATTGATGCCCGATTTCAATGGCGCAAGACTCGAAGAACTGTTCTGGAGCAGTCATCCACCCCAAGCCCACAGCGTCCTGTACAACCAGCGCCCCGGGTCTCCCACAGTGCTGTGGCCATGGCTGAGGAGCCGATGGAGTTGGGTGCGGTCCGACCTTGTTTGGCGGCCCAAGAATGCACACGGAGACTCCAGGGAGCCTTATGCCTGTATTGTGGGGGGCCTGGACATTTTGCGAATTGTGGGGGGGCATGCAGGCCTGTGCCCGAATCTAGACTTGATCAGTCGGGGAAAGAAAGTCAGTCTGGCCCCGGGGAAACTCTAGGCCAGACACATATCAACCACCCGCCTGAATAGCAGAGGTGGACTCTGGACCCACTCGACATTTACTTCTAGACACTCGGGTTTTCTTGCCGTCCCGGTCAGAAGGGATTCCTGCAATTGCGTTGGTGGACTCGGGCGCTATGACCAATTTTATGGACCAGGCCTTTGCAACTCATCTTGACGTCTCCTTGGTTGCGGTGGAGCCTCCAAGGTAGAAACGATTGATGGGCGGGAACTTCATGGGGGACCCATTCATTTCGCTACCCAGCCATTGCGCCTTGTCATTGGGGACCGTGAGGAGGCGATTAGTTTTTATATCACAGCGGACCTCCATCTCCCCTTGGTCCTTGGAATGGCCTGGTTACGGTTACACGATCCTCGGGTGGCATGGGCGCAGAACACCATTTCATTCCCGAGTCTCCAGTGTGTGGACCATTTACGACACACCTGTGCTGGTCAGGACATCTCTGCCCCCACCGTCTCCGTACTTCCTGAACTCTCCGATTTCTCCGATGTATTTAGTGAGAAGGAGGCGGATCGGTTACCCCCGCATTGACCCTATGACTGTCCCATAGACCTTCTCCCCGATGCCCCACTACCCAAGGGATGCCTGTATTCTATGTCTGAACCCGAATTAGCCGCCCTTTGTGATTTCTTGGAAAAGAATTTGGCCCGGGGGTTTATCTGGCCATCATCATCCCCTCTTTCTGCTCCTGTTCTTTTCATTAAAAAGAAGATGGGAGACTTGCGCTTGTGCTGCAATTATCGCCGGTTGAACACCATTACGGTGCGGAATAGTTATCCCTTGCCGCTCATTCCAGAGTTGATGGAGCGGTTATGGGAGGCTACTGTCTTCACCAAGCTCGATCTTCGAGGGACCTACAACCTGGTGCAGATGCGAGAGGGGGACGAATGGAAGACAGCGTTTGGCACCTGATATGACCATTTTGAATACACTGTGATGCTGTTTGGGTTGACCAACGCCCCCGCAGTCTTCCAGCACCTGATGAACAACGTGTTCCAGGACATGCTCGATTGGTATGTGGTGGTGTACCCGGTCGACATTTTGATTTATTCCAGGTCCAGGGACAACCATATTCAACAAGTTCGTCAGGTATTGCAACGTCTTCGGGAGCATCAACTCTACGCGAAGCTGAAGAAATGCCTCTTTTTCCAGACTTCCATAGAGTTCTTGGGGCACATCATCTCTCCCGAAGGCATTGCCATGAACCCGCGTAAAGTGGAAGCTTTGTGTAGTTGGGAACCTCCTCGTCGAGTGAAAGATGTTCAACATCTCTTGGGGTTCGCTAATTATTATCGGACCTTCATCCCGGGTTTTGCCAAGCTGACGGATCCCATCACTCAGCTCCTTAGAAAGAAGGTCCTGTTCCAGTGGGGGCCGCCACAGCAACAGGCCTTTGAGGCTCTCAAGAAGGCCTTCATCGCAGAATCTATCTGGAGGCATCCTGATCCACATCGTCCATTTGTGGTGGAGATGGATGCGTCCAGTGTGACTATTGGGGCTGTGTTGTTGCAAGCCCCAGCGGATGGCGCCCCTCTTTTTCCTTGCGCTTACTGTTCTCGGAAGCTCACTCCTTCCGAGTGCAACTATACTATCTGGGAAAAAGAGTTGCTGGTTATCAAGGCTACGTTTGAGACCTAGCAACATCATCTTGAGGGGGCTCGGCACAAGGTGGAGGTTTGGATGGATCATCGTAATTTGGAGCACTTGTCTACTGCAAGGAAGTTGAACCAGCGACAGATTCAGTGGTCGTTGTTCTTTGCCCAGTTTAGCTTTTTTGTGACTTATATCCCCAGTGGTCAAAATCGGAGAGCAGGTGCCCTGTCCCGTAAAGCTGAATGCCTTTGTCCCGAGGACCCTCTTCCTCCACGTATGGTGCTGCCACCAGACTCTTTGGCCATTATCCAGGAACCGGTGGATTTATGGACTCGGATACGAGAGGCGCAGCGCTTAGACGCTTGGTCACAGCAGAGACCTGACTCTCCATGGACTTTGGAGGAGGGCTTACTATGACATCGGGGCCGGTTGTACGTGCCCACAAAGACACTTAGAGCCCTTATTATGCCTCAATGTCACGACAACCCTGTTGCCGGCCATTTTGCATTTTTTAAGACCCTTCATCTTGTCACACGGACTTTTTGGTGGCCTCGAGTCCAGCATGATGTCAACGCCTATGTCGCATCCTGTGTACCATGCCGGCAAGCAAATGCCGTGATGGGTGCGCTTCCTGGTCTCCTTCAACCACTGCCGACTCCGGACAGACCATGGGGGGCAATTTCCATGGACTTCTTAACACATTTGCTCTTCGTCGGGATATACGATGGTGCTCGTGGTGGTTGACATGTTAACCAAGATGACCCACTTTATCCCCTGTCGGAAGTTACCATCGGCTCGTACTACTGCCCAGTTATTTTTGCAACATGTGTTCTGTCTACATGGTCTGCCTGACAGGGTAGTTTTGGATCACGGTGTTCAGTTTACTGCTCAATTCTGGAAGAGCCTAATGACTGCGTTACAGGTACAGGTGTGCTTGGTGTCAGCGCACCATCCAGAGACTGATGGTGGGACAAAGAAGATGATTGGCATCCTCACACAATATTTAAGATGTTTTGTCAACCACCGACAGAACGATTGGATGACTTATCTCCCTCTGGCGGAGTTTGCCTTCAACAACTCCAGCACACCTCCACTCACATGACATCTTTTTACGCGAATGTCGATTACCATCCGAGGTTTTTCCCATTGTCGATCTTGGATTCCCCGGTTCCCGAGATGTGAGACTTCTTGTCGGAACTGCATTCGGTTCACCAATTGATTTCACAGCAATTAGAACGGGCTAAGGAAGACTATAAAAGGTTCGCGGATCGTTCGCGCTGGGCGACGCCTCCGCTGGCTGTGGGAGACAGGGTTTGGTTATCCACGAAGCATCTACGGGTCGATCGTCCAATTAAGAAGTTAGACCATCGCTTCATCGGTCCCTTCTCTATCGAGGTGGTCATCAATCCCGTTGCTTATCGGCTCACCCTACCGCGCTGCATGCACATTCATCCTGTCTTCCACCATTCCCTTCTGCTTCCTGATGCCCCTTCGTGTGCTCTCCATTCTCCCACTGTTATGGTTCCTCCACCTGTACCCAGTGATGATCCCGCTGCTGACGACATGGTGGTCAGCATTCGGGATTCTCGCTGGCTGAAAGGATGGTTTCAATACTTCGTCGAGAGGCTAGGAGATGGACCAGAGGTTCTTTCTTGGGTGGATGCTTCCACGGTTCATGCCCTGGACCTTATCCGGAGATTCCATGCACAGTTCCCATTGAAACTACGTCCTGATCGTCAGACTCATGAGAAGGGCCCTGCGGTGAGGGATAGTGTTGTTACTCGGAACTTTGAGCCTGCTCTGTTAGAGGACACAGACTTGGATAATGAGGAAGAGGAGGATTTGGCTCTGAGGTTTGAGCCTGCTTTGTTAGAGGATTTGGAATTGCCTTCCTCCCCAGGACTTTCCTCTTCAGCAAGTCCTTCCTCCCTGGTTGTGCCTCAGGTGTCGGCAGATAACCAGGAGGGCGTATCAGAGCCTCTGGCTGAGGAATGTTGGTTTGATGTGAGGCAAAGACGCAGGCAAAAGCATGAGATGCAACGCAGAAAGAAAGGACAAATCAGAGACTGAGATGAGAGACTGACATGCCCCACAGGGAATAAAATTGGGTGTGTTAGCTCTGGGTTCTTGTTCGGGACAACGTGTTATATTGTGAGAGAAGCTTCAGAATTATCCTGTGTGTGGCATCAGCTTGTGATTTATGCTTCCTTATCGGACTTGGCAGACAGCTTGCGTGAGACTGCCAAGAATGTTTTTGGATTAAGGAATTTAACCCTGTAATTACCGGACTTGCCTGCTTATTTGTGTTTCAGTTGGAAATTTGGACTTATTACTTTGTTTTGTACAGGTGAGACATTATACACACACACACACACACACACACACACCTTGTCTTGGGTCTTACCCTAGAGCTTCCTGTTCCTATGCGAAGGCAGGTATCTGGTTGCTGTAGGGTCCATGTGCAAATTCTAGGAGTTTGTCTGAGATAAATCTGGTTGAACTGTGGGCTGATGTAATGTCCCCAGGTGATTCTGCAATGCAGTGAGCTCTGCTGTTATATGGATAGAGTGCTAATTCTATCATGTCCCGAGAGCCATGTCTTAATCCGTTCACCCAGGAGCTGAAGTGGGGGGCAGGGAGCTGCAGGGAGCTGCTTTGTCTTTAAAAACATATTTCTGTTTTTCTAATCCAGGAAAATATAATATTCTGCTTCTTTAAAATTTCCTAAAATATTTCATTCTTCTAAGTGGGGTAGGTGCTAGCTTTCTTCACCACAAAGCCTTAGTAAGATCACATCCAGAATACTGCATACAGTTTTGGTTACCACATCCAGCTTTGTTTACCACAATATAAAAAAAGATGTTGAGACTCTAGAAAAAGGAAAAGGAAGAGCAACAAAGATGATTAGGGGACTGAAGGCTAAAACATATAAAGAACAGTTGTTGGAAATGGGTATATCTAGTTTAATGAAAAGAAGTATCCGATGACATAGCAGTGCTTCAATATCCACAAAGAAGAGGGAGTTTTCTCCAAAACACCTGAAGGCTGGACATGAAGCAATGGATGGAAACTAATCAGGAAGGGAACCAACCTAGAACTAAGGACTGTTTTTTTAACAGAACAGTTAATCAGTGGAATTATGCCTCCAGAAGTTGTGGGTACTCCATCACTGGAAGTTTTTAAGAAGAGATTGGGCAACCATTTGTCTGAAATGGTAATTTGCCAGCAGCTGGTGCAGACGGCAGTGGAATAAGACAGTGGGGAAGAACGGGGACCAGTCAGAGAGTCAGGAGAGGACTCGGACGAGGGTCCTGCATCTGATGCAGAGATGAGGCCAGGACCATCTAGGAATGGAGTGATGCCTTTGGAGTCTGGTACCAGTGAGGCAAAGGACCCAGGGGAGCCTGTTCCCAGTGTGCATGTGCACAGAGCTGCTAGAAGGCGAGAGCAGCTGAAACAAAAGGGGCGACTTGGGAGCAAGGCTGGGGGTTGATTAGTCCTCCCATAAGGGATAAAAATCAGGCCAAGATGATGAAACCTTTGCAGGGAGCAAAGTAGTTTGATCGGTTCCGGGTCATCCTTGAAGCTCTTTGTACTTCGGTTGGTTTTTATTGTACTTTGGTTGGTTTCTTTTCTAGTTAATTTGATATGTCTGTTTTGGCAGCACTTCACAGAAGTGAAAGGTGTGTGCTTATCTTGGGGGACTGTTTGAAATTAATTCTGGCTGGGAATGAAAACAATTCCGAGGGTTGCAATAAAATTGGTTTTGTTTTTAAAACAAGTTTGTGAATAATAACCGTTTACGAAGCCTGAGTCAGAACAGGTATGGGGTTTCCTGCCTTAGCAGCAGATTTGACTAGTAGACTTCCAAGGTCCCTTCCAACTCTGTTGTCTGTTTGTTATATTTCTTTAGTTCTATATTTCTTTAATTATGTTACACCATCATAAACATTGTAACCTTTCTATGACTGCATATTTTTCCAATTATACATTGGGAAATATTATTTTATATTTTCACCAGAAGCTCTATTATTTAAAACCTATTCATAATTTTTTCTTGTGACCATATTAAATTTGTCAGCTATTCAATATGCAGTTCCCCAATCTTTTTTGAATTCTTTTATTCTTCATTCCAAGCTTTCTTCTATTTTAGAAAGAATGTGTAATGGCTGTTTCGAAGACTCCATATAAAACATCTTTGTGGATTTTCACTTATTTATAAAATCTCCAATGAATAGCTATTTATTGTGACTGATGTTATCCAAGTTCCATCTGGAAGAACTGGAAATCATGACTGCTTGAAGTTATTCATCAAAAAGTCAGAACTGTTAAGAATACAGAAGTATTGCTGGAAAGCAAAAGAAAGAATATTTCCACTAATTGTTAGCTCACTTTGTGCTAGCGATTATTTAAAAAATGTCTAATCTAGTAGTAGTATAATCTATATACTACTAAAACTCTCAAGTTTGTTAATTTTGTAATCGTCAATCTGATGAAATTGAGAGGCGTAAGACAACTATTATTGAATCAAAATAATTCAAATGGGGTTAACTACAAAATGCTGAGACCAAAGGCTAGTAGAACATACATATTTCCACATTTGGAACAGATGACATGATTTTTGGAAATAAATCTGGAAAATATATACATATTTAATTATATAGTTATTTGGCTGCTTCAGTGAATTTAGAAACAATCCTAGTTGTGTTTTAATGCATTGATGGTTGCCAAACACTAAATCACAAAAGTGAAAGAAAATAAAAATGTAACTATAATAAAGCTTGAAAAATTATCTATGTCTTGACCACATCCTTATAAGTAGTTCTTAGTTAAAAAATCAATCCCTTATTCATAGCCTCAAGTTCTCTTTTCTCTCTCTTTCTCTTCTATTTCACTCAACGGGCCCATAAAATTCAATAAAAGAATACAGAGTATCTTTTTTTAAAAACAATTTCTTTTTTTAACAATTTTCTACGGTAGCTGGAAATAAAGGTAAAAAATAAATATTCCTTTCCTTGATTGAAAGAACAATTTTAAAATATTATTCTAAACATATTAGTTTCACTTAAAATTGATGCTTTTACAGTTCGTAAAGGTAACAAAACAGGTAACAAAAATATAGACAGAAATATACATAGAAAATATTAACATTACCTATATTGCTCAACAAATATTTGACAAGGTGTGAGTTGCAGCAGGTTGGTAATATTAACAAAGAAGGCCCTGAGATTTAGTTCACATTCCAGATATTCTGGAAATCAATTTTGACCGATCACAGTACATAAACTGGTAAGCAAAACATCTGGAAAACTGGTTTGAGGTTTAAGAAAGTTTGGCTAGGCCATCTGTTGATTTTAACAGATAATAGATAATCAAAGTTGGAAGGGACCTTATAGGTCATCTAGTCCAGCCCCCTGCCCAAGCGGAAGATCCTACACCATTCCTAACAAATGGCAATCCAATCTCCTCTTGAAAGTCTCAAGTGATGGTACTCCTACAACTTCCAAGGGCAAGCTGTTCCATTGATTGATTGTTCTCACTGTCAGAAAGTTTCTCCTTATTTCCAAATTAAATCTCTCCTTGTTCAGTTTCCATCTATTATTCCTTATCTGGCCTTCAGGTGCCTTGGAAAATAGATTGAACCCTTCCTCTCTGTGCCAGCCCCTCAAATATTGGAAGACTGCTATCATGTCTCCCCTGGCCTTTCTCTTCACTAGACTAGCCATGCCCAGTTCCTGTAACCGTTCATCATATGCCTTAGTCTCCAGTCCCCTAATCATCCTGGTTGCTCTTCTGTGTACTTTTTCTAGACTCTCAACATCTTTTTTATAATGGGGTGACCAAAACTGGATGCAGTACTCGAGGTGTGGTCTTACTAAGGCTTTATAGAGATGTTAGTACCTCACTTGATCTTGATTGTATCCCTCTATCAATGCAATTTAGGATTGCATTAGCTTTTTTGGCTGCTGCTGCACACTGCTGGCTCATATTTATCTGGTTGTCCACTAAGACTCACAGTTACTAGGATCCCTCTCACAGTTACTGAGCACAGTTATTTTGACTATGAACCTTTCTTGTAGATGACATCTTTATCTCTCATATTAAGGCAGTTCCTCTCACTCTCTCCCATAGCTGCTGTCATACTGCCTCTTTTCTCAGTATCTTATACTTATGCATCTTTAACATTAAGTTGTGTGCAATATATGAAGCTTCCTAACATATTTACTTATGACATTCTGTGTTATAAAATGGAAACTATAACATAGTTGTAGGTAACACAGAATATTCTATTTTATAAAATATTATATTGTAGAACTAGGACAAAGTAGGGCCATCTATGGCCCAGCAGCTAAACAGTACTGCCTGGAAGTTAGGTTATTCCCCAAATGAAAGAGATGGTCCCATAGCGTTGTCAGGCAGGAAACTCCCAATGCTCCAGCTTTTAATGTATGGCACATTTATTTCATCTATATGGGGCTATAGTAAGTGAGAAAAATACAATAATTATAAGTAAAAGTGAACATCATCTAGGAAACTCATAAAATATGTAAATAAGTTACAATAGTTATGCAATAAAAGACTGATTTGGAATAATCTTTGTTCCATTTCCACTTTATTCCACATAATACATCATTGTGGGAATAAACTTTGACTTGGGTATTGGGTAATGATTAGTCTAAGTCCTTATACATACATGCTTGCTTAAAGGTCACTGAGATAGTGTAAGGAAATTAAGAACAAACACTAGAAACAATCAAGTAGCTCAGACAACTGTAAACAAGTCTGTACTATATCTAATTATTGTAATCCACAATGTGACTATACTTGATATGCTAAAAATCTCAATAAAAGGGAGCACTGGAATTTGCTCTGGGCTCTCATCCCGAGAACACTCGTTTGTGTCTCATCTTTTCCATGGGAGACCACCACACGTCATGAAATCAATTCAAAGTAAGTCTATTTTGGCCTGATTACTGGAATCAAATGTCCTCTTGGTTGCTCTGCTTTCTCCTGATATTTTCTCTTTACTGACACAGTGCCACTTATTCATACAACACTGAACGTGTTATAATATGCAGGTAGTCCTTGACATACAACCACAATTGAGCTCAATTTTTCTGTTATTAGTAAGACATGTTTGCTCCATCTTACCACCTTTCTTACCAATCACTGCAGTTGATAAGTTAGTAACCTGGTTGTTAAGTGAATCTGGCTTCCCCATTGACTTTGCTCATCAGAAGGTTGCAAAAAGTGGTCACATAACCCTGGGATGCTGCAACGGTCATAAATATGAAGCAATTGCCAAGCATCTGAATTTTGATCAAAATGATCGTGGGGATGCTGCAAAGGTTATAATTGTGAAAAGCGGTCATAAGTCATTTTTTCCCATAATGTTGTAACTTCAGTTTGAAGTTGTAACTTTGAATGGTCGCTAAGTGAATTACTTGTATTGCCCTATAACAGATTAACAGGGTTAGGTCATCTAATCCAACCCCCGCCGAAGCAGGAGACCCTACCCCAGCATGAGCCGCAGTGGCTCAGTGCTTAGAACACAGTACTTAGGCTACTTCCGCTGACTACCGGCTGCCTGCAGTTTGTCAGATCGAATCCCACCAGGCTCAAGGTTGACTCAGCCTTCCATCCTTCCGAGGTGGGTAAAATGAGGATCCAGATTATTGGGGGGCAATAAGCTGACTCTGTAAACTGCTTAGAGTGGGCTGTAAAGCACTGTGAAGTGATATATAAGTTTAAATGATATTGCTATTGCTATTTCTGACAGAGGGCAGTCCAGTCTCTTCTTGAAAGCCTCCAGTGATGAAGCTCCCACAACTTCCGAGGGCAAGCTGTTCCATTGGTTGATTGTTCTCACTATCAGAAAATTTCTCCTTATTCCCAGGTTGAATCTCTCCTTGTTCAATTTCCATCCATTATTCTTTGCTTTGGAGAATAGGTTGATTCCCTCTTCTTTGTGGCAGCCTGTCAAATAGTGGAACACAGCTATCATGTCTCCCACGGTCTTCTCTAGATTAGCCATGCCCAGATCCTGCAACCATATGTTTTAGCTTCTAGTCCCATAATCATCTGGGTTGCTCTTATCTGCACTCTTTCTAGAGTCTCAACATCTTTCTTCTAATGTGGCAAACAAAGCTGGATGCAGTATTTCAAGTATGGTCTTACCAAGGCATTACAGAGGGATATTCACATGTTCTTGATTCTATCCCTTTCTTAATGCAACCTAGAACTGCATGGGCTTCTTTTGGCAGCTTAGCACACTGTACTACTAACTACAGTTAGTCCTCAACTTACAATCACAATTGAGCCCAAAATGTATGTTGCTAAGTGAAACATCTGTTAAGTGAGTTTGCCCCATTTTACAACTTTTCTTGCCACAGTTGTTAAGTGAATCATTACTCACACAGTTGTTAAGTGAACATGGATTCCTCATTGATTTTGCTTGTACAAAGGTAACAAAAACTAATCCCATAATCCTGGGACACTGCAACCGTCATAAATATGAACCACTTGCCAAGCAACTGGATTTTGATCATGTGATCATGGGAGTGATGCCTGTAAGTGTGAAAAACAGTCATAAGTCACATTTTTCAGTGCTGTTGTAACTTTGAATGATCTCTAAATGAACTGTTGTAATGGAACAACTACTTATATTCTAGTATAACTATGGTTCAAATGTACTTCAAATAGTTCAGATATGATTCAAATATAACTAAAGAAAAGAAGTGCTTACACTATTCAATGAAGGATCACAATATACAATGGCATGCTTAATCAGTTGTTCACCAGCTTGATTCATCTTTATCAAATTTCTAATTTTTCATGGAAGATGTATTTTGCCTTAACCAAGTAGGGATATGTATTGTGTGTGTAGTACATTTATTTCCTCTCAGCATTAAACAGCAGCAAAAAAAAGCACCACTTGTTGTACTGCTGGTGATTCTCCAAAAAGTTTGGGATAAAGGAATGGGACATGGATACTCTTTTCCTTGGGTGAAGGTTATATAGAACTCCATAGGGTTTTGTATTTTTGTGCTTTTTTTTCTTCTTTTGTTCAATTATGTCCAGTTTTCAGAAACTGGAAAAGTCCCTGCAATTTTCTCAGCAAACCTTTTCAAAAGTGATCTGCAGTTGCCAACTTCATAGATCTTACAAAAACTGACTGGCCCAAGGTCATCCAGCCAGCTTCATGCTCAAAATGGGAGCAGAATTCACATGTTTTATCCTGGCATTTTAATCACTACACCAAATTGGCTCTCAAAAACATTTTTTCCTGAACTGGGGCAGAGCTGGTGTCGCGACAATACGGCATGCGATCTTGGAGGTCTGAGATCGCTGCCGATATCTTTGCTCCTGGATGGTCCAAACGGATCTAAACCGTCCCGAAGAGACGGTGAATGTAAAGAGCGCATCCTGTCGATCGCAGGGACACTGCAAAGTCCCTGGTAGATCCAGGAAAAGGTCTTTTTGCCATTGGCAAAGAGGCAGCCATTAAAGCTGCTGAAGTTGGGACAACTCTGAAATGAAAGAGAACGGAAAGAGAAAGTGTGCCAGTCTGGTGAGAATTTTTTCTTTATTTTAAGATTTGAAAGGACACCTTAAGGAAAAGAAAGAATCTGTAAAAGTTTTGACAGAAGTGATTAAGTGGCTATTTTAAACAGGAAGTCAAAGTAATATTTTTATTTTTATTTTCTCATTGCTGGATTTTCTACACATGATTTTATATTTTGAAACTGGACTGGGTTTTTTTTCCCACCTATCCTTTCTCTCATTTTTGACTTTATAATATTCTAGGCTAGAGACTTCCTTCTAGTCATCTTTTTAAATATCTTTTTCCCTTTTTAATTAATTTTTATTATATCTTGTTTGGAAAAGGAGGGGGAAAGTGAAAGCAGAAGAAACTTTGTAACACTGCCAATTAGAGGCTTGGAAATATTATATATCTTTTTTTTTCTTGACTAGACAAAGCTGAGAAAGAACTGAGATTTCTTTTCAAGGATATTGTTTGATAAAATAGAGGGAAGAGCATGGGAGAGTATTATTGCAGGTGCTGTTCTGGGTTTCTATCAATAGCTGGAATCTGGTGTTGAAGTTTATAGAAAAAAAGGTGATAAGACTCTGGAGAAGAGAGTTACAAATTTTAACAAAAGCCTTGGAAAGGCGCAGTGTGCTCTTTTTACTTTTTTTTAAGCTGGGCTATTTCTTACTTTAACAAACCCCATCCTTACTAGCTTACTTTTTGTAATAGCTATTTGGATTTTTGGCCTTTTGGAACTTGTTTTCGTTTTTGAAGTCTAATTTTTACATTTGCATTTTATTTTAAAGGAAAAGCTTTAGTATTAATGATTTCCTTCCTTTTCTTCTTCTTTTTAAGAGAGTAGTCTCTTTTCTTTTTTCTCTCTCCCTCCCTTGTACTTTTTTTCTATTTACTTTCCATATTGTTTTTTTTTCTTTTTTTGTGGCTTTCTTTTTTTTCATATGCATTCTTTTATACCTGAGACTTTTTAATTGGATTAACGTGTTGAAGAACCTGAAGAAATTTTCTTTTCTCTTCTTTAGTTTTTTATTTTTTTACTTTTTTGCCTTTTCCAGGATTTAACAATTTTTTTTCTTTTTTGTGTGTGTTTATGGTCTTTTCTTCCATTTTTGAGTTTTTACTGTTATCTAACCAATCAATTGGATTAAGGTATACAAGAACCTGAAGAAATATTATTATTATTATTATTATTATTATTATTATTACTACTACTACTACTGTTGTTGTTGTTGTTATTTGGCTTCTTTTTTCACACTATCTTTACTTAGAATTACAATTCGTTATTTCACAAGTGGATTAAGGTCTAGAAGAATCTGAAGATTTTGAATTGTCCAAAATGAGTAGGAAACTAACAGCCCCTGGTTCCTCAACATCTACTTCTTCCTCTTCACCATCTGGAGAACAACATTCAATACAGATGATGT
The DNA here is from genome assembly GCF_900518735.1 of Pseudonaja textilis. Next base: position 20,488 of record NW_020769560.1, read on the forward strand.
TACAGCAAGAAAAAGAATAGGAAAAACTGACGCTGCAGATAATTATGCAAAGAATTCAAAATATACAAATAAGAACAGAGAATATTGAAACGAGAACAGAGAACATTGAACAAAAAACAGGAAAAACTGATGAAAAGGTGGAGAATATTCAACAAATGATGATGAGGTATGTTGAGAGATTCCAAAAAATTGAAGAAGATAAACAAAGAGATAAGAAGATTGGAGATATTGATAGCAGATTAACTGTGGTTGAACAAGATAAAAGTGGGATGTTGAGATGGGAGATGGACAGATCAGAATTTTTTTTTAAAAGATTTTTTTTTTAAATCATCCTTCTTCATGACTTTACATACAGTGCATCGATTGGTTTACCACTTTTTTTTTGTGCATCCATTTCCAAGTCACTAATATAATTATATTACATAATAGCTCATATTATCAATCAATAATTGTATAACCTAATATCATCACTAAAAAAAATCATTTATCTATAATTTTGTTAATTCATATTTTAACGAGATAACTATAGTTTACTTAGTTTATTTTGCAATAAATCATAAGATCATACCAAATCTATCTTGATAATGTTTTATAAAGATAATATCAAGAAAATTTTTTTTATGCTAAATCTAAATATTCTATTATTATGTTTTATTATCTAACCATTGATAAAAAAGATCCCAAACTTCATAAAATTGTTTATCTTCTTGTTCTCTGATTTCAAATGTCAATTTACTCATTTCAGCACAATCCAATATTTTCTTAATAATTTCTTCCTCTGATGGAGTTTTCTCACTCTTCCAGTTTTTAGCAAATACAATCCTAGCCGCTGTTAATATATTTACAATCAAATACTTCAATTTTTTATTATATATATCAGGTAAGATTCTCAATAAAAAAAAATCTCTGGTTTCAAGTCTATATGTGTCTTTGTCATTTTTTCCAACCATATGCAAATTTTAGTCCAATATTTTCTAGCGTCCTCACAAGTCCACCACATATGGTAGTATGAGCCAGATATCTGATGACATTTCCAGCACTTTTCAGATTTGTTCTTAAACATTCTTGCAATTCTTGTCGGGGGAAAATGCCACCTGTAAAACATCTTATACTAGTTTTCTTTATAAGCTGTTGACATTGTCATTTTATAATTTTGAGACCACAATTTTTCCCATTTCTCCAAATCAATCCCATATCCAAAATTTTTTCCCCAAACAATCATCGTTTCTTTAACTTGTTCCTCCTCTAATAAAATTTCCAACAAATAACTGTATAATTTTTTAATCACTTTTTCATCAGTACCTGTCAAGATCCTGTCTAAATCAGTCAATTTGTCATAAAACCCCTCCGCTTTAGAATCTATAAGATACCTTGAATATATTTGCGCATATGAAAACCAATTCATCTTTATGCCTTATTCTTCTAGTTTTTGCATTGTTTTAAGTTCACTCTTTTCATCCAATATTTCCCCATATCTCCTTCTCATATATTAAAGGATAAGAAAAAGCTTCAATAGTTGATAACCAGACTGGGATTTTCAAATAACATTTTCTCTTAATTTTCTCCCAATTCAACCATAAAGACTCCCTTATATAATGCCTTCTAAAATAGCCCTGAGATTTAGTTCCCTTATACCACAGAAAAGCATGCCATCCCAGTAATAAATCATGCCCTTCTAGTGTCAACAATCTAGTCTTTCTTAATGTTATCCAATCTTTAACCCACATTAAATTTGCAGCTTGGTAGTACAACTCCCAATTCGGAAGGCCAAAACCTCCTCTAATTCTAGCATCTTGTAGAAGTTTTAGTTTTATTCTGGCTTTCTTACCTTGCCATATAAACTTCAACACAATTTTATTTAATTCTTCAAAGTAATCTTTACCAAGCCTGATTGGTATAGTTTGGAACAAATATAAAATTCTGGGTAAAATATTCATCTTGATTGTTGAAATTCTACCTATCAATGACAATTGTAGATTTCCCCATTTCTTCAAATCAGATGCTATCTGTTGTTTAAGTTTAATATAGTTATTCTCTTTCAATGTAGTACATCTTGACGTCAAATATATCCCCAAATATTTAACCTTATTCGTAACTTGAATTTTCAATAAATCTGCCAGTTCATCTCTTTGTTTTAATAACATATTCTTTGTCAAGATCTTTGTTTTTTCTTTGTTTATTTTCAAGCCGGCCATCTCACCATAAATCTCTATCTTTTCCAGTAGCTTTAAAGCTGTTCCTAGAGGATCTTCCAAAATAAAAACCAAATCATCCGCAAAGGCTTGCAATTTAAATTCCTCCTTCTTAATTTTCATTCCTTTTATATTTAGATCCTCTCTAATGTTTCTATTCAGCACTTCCAAAGTCAATACAAATAACAACGGTGATAATGGGCAACCTTGTCTTGTGCCTTTTCTTATATTAATAGAATCTGTAAAATCTCCCTCTATCATCACTCTTGCCGTTTGTTTGTCATATATGGCTTCTATTGCTTGAATAAATTTTCTAGCAAAGCCCATCTGTTCCAATAACAAAAACATGAATCTCCAATTCACATTATCAAATGCCTTTTGGGCATCTAAAAATATCAAAGCCATTTGTTTTTCAGGATGCCGCCTCGTAATATTCCAAAGTGTCCAGAATTACCCTCATATTATCCCTAATTTGTCTCCTTGGCAGGAATCCATTCTGGTCAGGATGAATAAAGTTATTTAGGTATCTTTTGAGCCTTTCTGCCAGGATGGAAGCAAAGATTTTGTAATCTGCATTCAGTAAAGAAATAGGTCTATAGTTCTTAATTTGTGATGGATCTGCCCCTTCTTTTGGAATAAGTGTAATATAAGCTTCTGACCATGTTTTAGGTATTTTCTTATTTAACATGGCTTCATTCATAACTTCTAACAGTGGAGTGCTCAACGATTCTTGTAATGTTTTATAAAATTCTTCCGGGAGCCCATCTGGGCCTGGTGCTTTTCCATTATTCTGCCTATTAAATGCTTCCGTAGTTCCATCATTGTTATAGTACTTTCTAACATTTTTTCAGTCTCTTCAGATATCTTAGGTAGGTTAGCATTTTGTAGATAAAGCTTAATTCTTTCCTCATCAAAATCCTCCTGCTTATATAATTGTCCATAAAAGTCTTGGATAATTGTCTTTTTCTCCTTATTACCATAACACATTTGGCCTTGATCATCTATTAACTGTACTATTTTCCTAGATTCTTTCTCCTTTCTCAATTTGTATGCTAGCCAGCTACTTTATTTGCATCTTCAAAATAGTTCTGTTTAGCACTTCTAATTTTTTGTGCCAATTCTTCTTTCTCTGCCTGACCCATCTTATGTTTAATTATATCCATTTTGAATTTAATATCTTTTTTCTGTGGCATATTCTGCAATTCTTTTTCCAGTTTTTTATAATCATCTTGTAAAGCTTTAATAGTTTGCCTCTTCCTAATATTCTTTTTCTTTGTATAATCCATTATTAATCCTCTTGCATATGCCTTGTATCCCAAACATTCTGCATTGAAGTATCTTCTTTTTTATTTTCACTGAAAAAGAAAGCCAATTCTTTGCCCATCCATTGTGTAAAGTCTTTTTCCTTTAAGATGGCGTTGTTTAATGTCCATCTAGATCTTCTTCTTTGTCCTTTCCATTTAATTGTCATAGGATTATGGTCTGCCCATATACCCGTTTCTATATTTATTTCTTGAATGTTAGATATTAGTTCTGATGAAGTCCAAATATCTATTTGAATAAAAAGTATATTGCTGGGTTTTATCATTTCTTTCTCTCCATACATCTTTTAAATTTAATTCATCTACCATTTTAAAAAAGGATTTAGGGAGAGTCTTTCTATTTTGTTTTAATGCTGTCGCTGTATAGTCCAATTTATTATCTACAATTCCATTAAAATCTCCCATCATAATTATATTGACATGGTCCAGTCCAATTGATTTCATATGTAACTTTTTATAAAATTCTTCTTGTTTATCGTTCGGAGAATAAATCGCAACAAGTAGTGTTTTTATATTATTATCCACTATTTCAACCATTAATACTCTTCCATCTTCATCAGTATAAATCAATTTTGCTGCAATAGTTTCTTTAATGTACAGGACCACTCCTCTTTTCTTACAGTTAGTCAAGGAAGTAAAAATTTTCCCCAATTTTGGTCTTACCAATAATAGTTGATGTTGTTTTTTAATATGTACTTCTTGTAGGCAAATTATATCAAATTTTAACTTCTCTAATTTATGAAAGATTTTTCTTCTTTTAATAGCTGAGTTCAATCCATTTATATTCATAGAAATCAATTTTTTTCCTCCATGGTTATGTTTTATATTTAGGTCTAACAGTTCTTGTAGATCTTACTTCACGTTGTTCTTTGGTCTCCATTTGTCCACCTACCGCACCTTCTTCTTTCCCCGTTCTCATCTGGTCTTCTTGAGGCTCAGTTGAAATGGTCTCTTTTTCTGTCTCTATTTCTCTTCTTCCAAAAAATTCATTGTAGAATATTTCTGCTTTCTCAATTGAGTCGATTCTGTGTCTCTGTTCTTGCCATATAAACATTAATCCTTCTGGGATCAACCATCTATAATTCACGTCTTTTTCCAATAACTTTTTGGTCAAAAATCGATATTCTCTTCTCATCTCTCTCACTCTTCTGGGCACTTGTTTTAAAACCATAATCTCTTTACCTTTATATTTCAACACCTTATCTCTTGTGACTTGTAATATTTGTGTTTTAATAGTCCTTTTAGTAAATCTGACATGGATCTCCCTTGGTAGCTTATTCCTCATCGCATATCTTGTGAAAACACGATATATCTCATCTACTCCGTCCATCTTTTCCACTGTTATCTCCAAAGCTCCAGCCAGAATTTCTATCATTACAGCCGCCAAATATTGTCCTTTTTCTTCCTCTATATTTTGAAATCTGAGATAGAATTCTGACCTATCCATCTCCCACTTCAACATCCCAGTTATATCTTGTTGCACCGTTGTTAATTTGCTAACAATATTTCCAATTGTCTCATCTCTTTGTTTGTCTTTCTCCTCAATTTTTTGGAGTCTCTCCTCCTGTTTTGCCATCATTTGTTGAAAATTTTCAATTTTTTCATCAGTCTTTGCAATTCTTTGTTCAATACTCTCTGTTCTTTGGTCAATACTCGTTTTGAGTTCTTGTATTCCTTGTATAATCGTCGCTAGATCCATTTGTACTTTATCTTGCTTCGCCATTATTGATAGTCGTCCTCCAGTTGATGGAGAAGCAGGAGCAGAAGTTGAACTGCCAGAAGGTAGTTTTCTTACTCATTTGAATAACTCAGGATCTTTAAGCTCCTTTAATCCAATTAATAGGGTAGCCAATTATAATCCAGTTAGGAAGAAGAAAAACATTAAAAAAAACCAGTAAAAAATAAAGAGTCCAGGATTAAAAAGAGAAGGAGAAAAAGAAGATTAAAAAGAAAAAGGAGGAGATTCTTCAGGTTCTTCTAAACCTTAATCCTATTCTGGAATAGTCAATTATGATTCAAAAATAAAAATTAAGAATAGTAAAAAAGAAAAAGAAAAAGAGAGTAAGACCCAATAATATTAAAAAGCAATGATAAAAAAAGAAGAGGAAAAAGAAAGAATTCTTCAGGTTCTTCACACCTTAATCCAATTATAAGGTCTCAAAAATAAAAAAATAACCATAAAAATAAATAAGAAATGAAAATAGAAAATAGAAAAGGCAAAAATCCCAATAAGCAAAAAGAAAAAGGAAAAATATTCTGAGGCTTTCCCTTTAAAAAGAAAAGTAAATTTAAAAATTAAAAATTAAAAATAAAGTCAAACAAAAGAAAATAGGTATACAAATATTACAAAATACTGTGGGATTGAAGAGGAGGGATGAAACAGCTAAAAGAAGGTAAAAAAGAAAGCACACTGCATCTTATTTAGTTATCCAAGGCTCTTATTATGGCTTCTCCACAAATTCCAAAGCCAAACTTCAAGTACTCAATTAATAATAGAAGTTCCAAAGAACACCTGTTAAAACATTCTCCAGTGTTCTTCCCTCTATCTAATCAAGTTCCAGTGTCCTTGAGAAAGGATTCCTTCACAGCCCTCTCAACTTCCAATAAAGTATCTTCAAGCCTCTAGTTGGCAGTGTTACAAAGTTTCTTTAATCCACTCCCCCTTCTTTCCCAAAAAAGCCTAATAAAAAAGGGAAATATACATGTATATATATGTATTTAAGAAAAAAAAATTACTAAAGGGAGCCTCTGTTCTAAAAAAAACTATTAACAGTCAAGAGGGGGGAAAAAGAAAGAAAAATTAGGTGAATATAACAGGAAAAACCAGTCTAGTTACAGTTACTAGATCACAATGGAAGTTCAATGAAAGCAAAAGTAAAAGTAAAATGCCAAGCCTCAATTTGACATTCTCTTTAAGAAATCGCCGCTAAATCAGTTTCATCAGTTTTTGTCCAAAGTCTTACAGGATTCTTCTCATTTTAGAGTGTCCTTAAGTCCCCGAAAAAAAAGATTCTCACCAGCCGATGCACTTTCTCTTTCTGCCTCTTCCTTTCGGAGCTGTCACAGCTTCAGCAGCTTAAAGGCTGCCTCTCCGCCGATGGTAAAAGGGCTTCTTCTGGATCAACCAGGGACTTTGCGATGTCCCTGGGATCAGCAGAACGCGCCCCTTACTATCACCGTCTCTACGGGACGGTTTAGGTCCATTAGGACCGACCAGGGGTGAAGATATCAGCTGCAATCTCAGAGCCCCGAGATTGCAGCTGTATCGCAGCGACGTGGCTCTGCCTTCCTCCAGGACAGATCAGAATTTTATCTCAGATTCCAAAACATAGAGGAAGAAAAGGGACAAAACCTAGCTGAGACAATGATAGAAATTTTGGCTGAAGCTTTGGAAATAACTAAAGAGAAGATGATGGATAGAATAGATGAGGTTTATCGAGTCTTCACAAGATATGCAATGAGAAATAGCTTACCAAGAGAAGTTCACATCAGATTTACAAAGAAAGTCATTAAAACGCAAATATTGCAGGCGGCAAGAGAGAAAACATTGAAATATAAACACAAGGAGATTGTGGTCCTGAAACAAGTACCCAGAAGAATGAGAGAGATGAGAAGAGAATACCAATTTCTGACTAAAATTCTACTTAAAAAAGAGGTGAATTATAGATGGCTGATTCCAGAAGGTTTAATCTTCACATGGCAAGAACAGAGACATAGAATTGACTCAATTGAGAAAGCTGAATTATTTTACACAGAATATTTTGGAGGGAAAGAGAAGGAGGCAGAAAAAGAAATGTCACTAATTGAATTCCAAGACGACCGCCAAATATGACTGAAAAAGAAGATGGTGCAATAGGTGGAAAGGTGGAAGTCAAAGAACAATGTGAACCAAGATCTACGAGAGCTGCTAAACATAACTACAAAATATAACCATGGAAGAGAAAAATCTGATTACAATTAACATAAATGGACTTAACTCAGCTGTTAAAAGAAGGAAAACTTGCCATAAATTAGAGAAATTAAAATTTGATATAATCTGCCTACAAGAAGTACATATTAAAAAACAACATGAACAATTATTGATACAGCCAAAATTAGGGAAAATATTTACTTCTTTGACACAATGCAAGAAAAGAGGAGTGGTTTTATACATTAAAGATATTATCTCAGCGAAATTGATCTATACCGATGATGATGGAAGATTACTAATGGTGGAAATAATGGACAATAATATGAAAACATTCCTGATTGCAATCTGTGCCTCGAATGACAATCAAGAAGAATTTTATAAAAAATTACATATGAAAATAATTGAACTGGACTATGCTAATATAGTTATGATGGGAGACTTTAATGGAATTGTAGATAATAAATTGGACTATACAGCACAGAAAACAACAAAGCAAAACAGAAAGACTCTCCCTAAATCTTTTTTTTAAATGATAGATGAAATAAATTTAAAAGATACATGGAGAGAAAGAAATGCTAAGATTAAACAATATACCTTCTATTCAAATATCATGGTCCAGAATAGAAATGATATGGATGTCAATAGAGTTGTTAGCTAATATTCAAGAAATAAATATTGAAACAAGTACTTGGGCAGATCACAATCCAATGACAATTAAATCGAAAGGACAAAGAAGAAGATCTAGATGGATGTTAAATAATACTATATTAAAGGAAAAAAACTTCACACTGGCTTTCTTCTTTAGAGAAAACAAAAAAGAAGATACATCAATCCAGAACATATGGGATACAATGAAGGCATATGCCAGAGGGTTGATAATAGACTATACAAGGAAAAGATATACCATGAAAAGACTAGCTCTAAGGCATTAGAGGATGAGTATAAAGGACTTGAAAAAGAACTACAGAAAATGCCACAGAAAAAGGACATTGTTAAAAATGGATATAATTAAACAAAAAATGGGACTAATAGAAAAAGAACTAGCACAGAAAATCAAAGGTGCGAAACAAAACTACTTTGAAAATGCAAATAAACCAGGTAGATGGTTAGCATATAAATTGAGAAAGGAAAAAGAATCAAGGAAAATATTGCAATTAATAGATGACTAAGGCCAAGTCTGCTATGGTAGTAAAGAGAAGAAGGAAATTATATGAGTATTATGGGAAACTATACACACAAGAAAATATTGATGAGGAAAGAGTTAAACAGTACTTACAGAATGCTAATCTACCCAGATACCTAAAGAGTTTGAAACAATGTTAGAAACAATATAATGATGATGGAGTTAACTGAAGCACTTAAGAAGCAAAACAATGGAAAGGCACCAGGCCCAGATGGACTTCTGGCAGAATTTTATAAAACACTACAAGAATCATTGAACCTTCCATTGCTAGAAGTTATGAATTTATGTTAAAGAAGATACCCAAATCATGGTCAGAAGCTTATATTACACTTGTCCCAAAAGAGGAGGCCGATCCATTACAAATCAAGAACTATAGACCTATTTCCTTACTAAACGCAGATTATAAAATTTTTGCTTCAATATTGGCAAAAAGACTTAAAAAAAATTAAACAATTTTATCCATCTTGATCAAAATGGATTTCTGCCAAAGAGAAAATATCATCACAGGAGGAAATAATTAAGAAAATATTGGAATGTGCTGAAATTAGTAGATTGACATTTGAAATCAGAGAACAAGATGATAAACAATTTAATAATATTTGGGATCTATTCTATCAATGGTTAGACAATAAAACATGGTAATGAAATATGTAGATTCTTAGAAAATAATAAATATATAAAGATGTATTCTTTTCTTATTATATCTACAAAATGTTTGTAGGATAGATTTGAGATGATACTATGAACTGTCATAAAACAAATTAAGTAAAATATGGATTATTTCGAAAGAACATGAATGAATAATAGTCAAATGATTGATTAGTCATAATATTAATGTATTTAATATTTGATTGAAAATATGAGAATATATACAATGTAATTGTAATTGAAGACTACGAAATGGAAGCACAAAACAATTTGTAAACTAACCGACACACTGTATATATATGGAAGATGGCTTGATGTTTTTAGGTTTTGTTTGTCTATGTTTGTCTTAAAAACCAATAAAAATTTATTTTTTAAAAAACTTTTTTTCCTAGTATTTCCCAATCAAGCCAGTGTTGATAAATTGAGTGTGACACTAATTGACCAATCTGACTTTGTAGCCTGAGAGACAATGAGTAGCCCAAAGTCACTCAGCTTAGGCAAGACTAGAACTCCTGTGTCTCCTGGTTTCTAACCTGGTGGCTTAACCACTAGACCAAACTGACTCTCTAGTTTTGTATAGTTCAGCATTATATTAAGAATTAAGCAAATATTTATTTTAATCACTATTGTATTATAATATAATTTGTTCTATCTTGTCGTTGTCCTCCTAATCTACCTTTGTAGATTAGAGTGATCTTCTCATCTTTGATTGAATTAACCTTAAGAAACTGACACTTAACATTGGCGTTATTGTCATGTGATATAAACCAAGATTTCGTAGCCTTGATAGTCTTACTCTTGGCAGGAATTTTCAACCTTGAACTTTGACAGTCTCATTCTTGTCAGATTCTTGTCACATTTAAATTATCCTAATGGTTCTTAATAAAACCTGGTAAGATGAGACCATTGAAAAGTAAGAGTGCCTAATTATGGTTCAAAGCCTATATATTGGCAGAAAGTCTTTCTTTCCTTTCCTTATTGTATTCTTCAGTATTCTGTTATTACGAAAGTTCATTAGATATCACCCCAAGGTCTCCAATCACAACATGCTAAAGAACTGATTTATTTTTCTATAAGTGCTCAACTTCAATCTGCAAGTCCCAATATTACATATTTTTTCCCAAATATTTTTCCTCAACTCCTTGTATCACCCGGAAGAGCAACATCAATGAATTACTAGACACCCTTCTTTTCAATAGCTTTTACATCAGGCATGCTGTGAAGAAGACGTCCATCTGTCTGAATCTTAAAGTAACACCTTAACTTGCTCATTTTCCAAAATCTTCTCAACATAATGGTCTCAGTAATTTTACTATATTTGAATCAAAACCCCTGACAGCTTTCAATGAATAATTTTGATACCTCAGTCATGATGATGCTTATAGGCAGTTTGTGAGATTTTACTGAAGCCACTGAACAAATTGTCCTTGCTTTCATCCCTTTCAATACAAAGACAATAATTAGATACTTCCTTGTAATAATATTTATCATTAAATAATAATAAATTATTACTATTGTTATTGTTAAAGGTGTACTGTAAATATTGTACAGTGGAATAATCTTGGATTCATTTTTTAAAACAATATATCCTGCCAATATACTCCAGTATTATAACTGATTTAATATGAAAAAAATGCTTTGAAAAATTACTAAAATGGCAAAAAGAAAATCAGCTTTAATTTGTAAGGAGATTGCTGAGTCACAAAATAAGCATTAAAATGTTTTAAAGCATTTGTAAAACGCTTATTTTGTTAGGGTGATATATTTAGTTCTGGCTGAAATGTATTAGTAATATGTCAGTTTTGCACTAATATTAATTTCTGCATGTCACATTTATTAGTACTACAGTACTTTATACAGGTTTTTTTTCAAATAAAGTATGGCTTATAATCAAAATACACTGCTCAAAAAAATAAAGGGAACACAAAAATAAGACATCCTAGATCTGAATGAATGAAATATTCTTACTAAATACTTCGTTCATTACATAGTTGAATGTGCTGACACCAAATTCACACAAAAATTATCAATGGAAATCAAATTTAGCAACCCATGGAGGTCTGGGTTTGGAGTTACACTCAAAATTAAAGTGGAAAAAAAACACTATAGGTTGATCCAATTTTGATGTAATGTCCTTAAAACAAGTCAAAACGAGTCTCAGCATTGTGTGTGGCCTCCACCTGCCTGTATGACCTCCCTACAATGCCTGGGCATCTCCTGATGAGGTGGCAGATGGTCTCCTGAAGGATCTCCTCCCACACTTGGACTAAAGCATCCCACAACTCCTGGACAGGCTGTGGTACAACGTAGCGTTGGTGGATGGAGCGAGAGATGATGTCCCAGATGTGCTAAATTGGATTCAGGTCTGGTGAACGGGCAGGCCAGTCTGTAGCATCAATGCCTTCATCTTGCAGGAACTGCTGACACACTCTAGCCACATGAGGTCTATCATTGTCTTGCATTAGGAGGAACCTAGGGCCAATCGCACCAGTATATGGTCTCACAAGGGGTCTGAGGATCTAATCTCGGCACCTAATGGCAGTCAGGCTACTTCTGGTGAGCACACGGAGGGCTATGCAGCCCCTAAAGAAATGCCACCCCACACCATTACTGACCCACTGCCAAACTGGTCATGTTGGAGGATGTGGCAGGCAGCAGAACGTTTTCCATGGCGTCTCCAGACACTGTCACGTCTGTCACATGTGCTCAGTGTGAACCTGCTTTTATCTGTGAAGAGCACAGGGCGCCATTGGCGAATTTGCCAATCTTGTGTTCTCTGGCAAATGCCAAACGTCCTGCACGGTGTTGGGCTGTAAGCACACACCCCACCTGTGGATGTCGGACCCTCATACCACCCTCATGGAGTCTGTTTCTGACTGTTTGAGCAGCCACATGCACATTTGTGGCCCGCTGAAGGTCATTTTGCAGGGCTCAGGCAGTGCTCCTCCTGTCCCCCCTTGCACAAAGGTGGAGGTAGCGGTCCTGATGCTGATCCTACGGCCTCCTCCACGTCTCCTGATGTACTGGCCTGTCTTCTGGTAGTGCCTCCATGCTCTGGACACTATGGATGAGGAACTGAGAAGTGGTCTGTAGTCACCACCTGCAGAACCACTCCTTTATTGGGGATGTCTTGCTAACTGCCTATGCTTTCCACCTGTTGTCTATTTCATTTGCACAACAGCATGTGAAATTGATTGTCAATCAGTGTTGCTACCTAAGTGGACAGTTTGATTTCACAGAAGTGTGATTGTCTTTGAGTTACAGTGTGTTGTTTAAGTGTTCCCTTTATCTCCCTCTAGAGGGAGACAGAGATGGGAGAGGGAGGGAGGGAGGAGAGAGAGAGCAGCCTGTTCCCCATAGAAAACACAGAAAACCACAAAACCTGGGGGGTGGGTCATGTGACTCTGGGAATGACATTGAGTTGCCACGCCTACCCATGCCTTGGGGCTCCCTGTGTTTTGTTTTCTGTGGGAAACAGGTCCAAATGGCTCTTTGAGTGTTTAAGGTTGCAGACCCCTGACCTAGGGAGAGGCAGAGGAAGGAGGGCTTTGACCACATGCCCAATATCCAGGATCCTGCTCAGCCAAGCCCGCCCCTCTTTGTAGTTGCCGTGCCTGACAGCAAGTTCACAGGGTGCCCCTCCTGCCAGGGCTCAGCCTCCCAAGCTGACCCCCCTATCGGGGCACTCACGTTGTAGAGTGTGGTGCTGTTCCCTCCTACCTGGAGCAGGGCAGGGTTGAGGAAGGCCAGGGCAGGCAGCTTTGCTCTACTTTTGCAATGTGCCACCGCTGCGTTCAACGCACCGGCTCCACAGGCTCACCCCATTGAGCCCCTTGCACCTCTCTGGTGCAACAGTCAATGGGGTGAGCCTGCGGTGGCAGCACCTCGAATGCCCCCCTGCCGCTTCTTAGCACCCCCAAGGGGGCTGGCAGAGGGGTGCTAAAAGGCGGCACGGGGCATTCAAGGCGCCAGCACTGCAGGCTCACCCCATTGACTGTTGCATCGCTGCAGAGCTGGCACCTTGAATGCGGTGACAGTGGCTTTGCTTTACTTTCCCAAAGTGCCGCCACTGTTGCGTTCTGTCTGTCTGTCTATCCATCCATTCATACATCCAAAAGGTCTGTCTGTCTTCCTGCCTGCTTGCCTGCCTGCCTACCTACCCATCTACCTATCTATCTACCAATATATCTACCTACCTACCTACCTAGCTGCCTCTCTCTGTGTCTCTCTCTCTCTCTATCCATCCATCCATGTTCCAAGCGCTGGCCCCGCAGGCACATTAGGAAAGTAGAGCAAAGCCAGTCTGGGAGGGAGGGAGAGAGGGAGGGGGAGAGAGAGAGAGAGAGAGAGAGAGACCTGATGCATAAGATTGAAATGAGGCCTAATTTAGTCTGAGGCACTTTTCCACATTGAAACATCTTTGGCTTCTGTTAAAGGTTTTGTGGACGAAACATGGTCAGGGCTATCAGGAAGCTCTCACGTTTTGTTGAGGCTTTAAACATGATCCATTGGACCAGATCTCCACTGTAAAAAAATACTTTTCCCCAATGTTTCGAAGTGCCAATTCTGAAGAAGGCAAAACCAAAATGTACTGGTAAATTACAAGGAGAACACACACACACACTCCCTTCTAATCCTGCTGGAGCAGGTGATTGGACTAAAATAGATATCTCATTATCTTTCTCCTTCCTCCCTCTCCCCTTTATTTCTTTTTCTTTCTGTCCCTTCCTTTCATCCCCCCTCTTTCTTCATCTGTCCTTTTTCTTTCTTTCCGTTTTTTCTTTCTTTTCTTCCTTCTCTCTTTCTCTCTCTCTTTCCTTTCTCTCTCTTTCCCTCTCTCAGGCTCACCCCATTGACTTGGTGCACTGCTTCGCTCGGACTTGCTTGGGCAAGTCCCTCCAGTGAAGCAGGCTCAGTGGGGTGGACCTGCAGGGCTGGCACCTAAAACGTGGCAGTGGTGGCACGTTTGAAAAGTCAAACAAAGCCGGAGGTCAGTAATTTTTGCTGCAAAGAATCAAAAAAGTTTCTGGGTTGTACACAAGAAGGGACACACATATCAATGCAATTCAGCAACATAAAATAAACAAATAAAAATAAAACAAATCAACAAGAATCGGCAAAGCATCTCTGATTAGATTTTATTCACTACTAGAATCTAATCAGAGATGCTTTGCTGATTCTAGTCCAATGACCTGCTCCAGCAGGGTTAGAAGGGAGTGTGTGTGTATGTATGTGCCTGGCTGTCAAAACTCCAAAAACAGATCAAGTAGTTCTGGGGAAGCCAGTCATAAATTAGAACACTTGCTAAACAACCCGGCCATTAAGTGAGGACCACTTGTGTTTGGTTTGCCAGTCACCTGGCCACGCCCACCCAGTCACATGACCACCAAACCACACCTTTCCAGTCATGTGACCAGCAAGCCACGCCCACCCAGTCAGGTGACCAGAAAACCACGCCCTCAATTTAGGCCACACCCACAGAAATTTAAATCCCATCCTTGGGTCAGGGGCACTGAGGATAAGTTTGTAGCACAAAGAGGGTGGTGGACTGAAAAAAGTTTGGGAACCACTGGAATAAGCTACCAATCAATGATTGATAAATGTCTTTATCAAAAACAGGACTTTGCACATCATTGTGGCTAAACTCCAGGCTCATTGGCGTCTTAGCAGACTTACAAAGTTCCATTTTAAAGTTCTTCAGTAACTGGTTAATTTTACTGCCTGTGAGATTTTGTAGCCTCCCTTAGTTTTATCTATTTTCAAACGAAGATACTGTTTAATTTCACCTGTTTTATTTTAAATTTCTAACAGTGAAATAATCCCAGTATCTTCTTGATCAGTCTTAGTGATTAATGTTATGTCATCAGCGAACAATAGCAACAATGAAATTACACCATCACTTTCCTTTTTTGAATAAACATGAATCAGCCATGCCAGCTACAAAACCTATCTTTGTTAATTCTTCACTATGCATTAGTTCTATTCATAGCCTGATTGCTTCAAGCCATATAGACTCTTTTTTAATCTCCAGCAATCAGTTTTGTTATCACTTTTTATCTCTAAAGGCTTATTTAAATATATAGTATGTTGCAACTGTGCATGTAGATAAGCCGTCTCAACATCTAAATAGTTTGTTGTGTATTTCTCCTTAGCTGCCCACACTAATGCTGCTCGTAATGTGGTAGCCTTCAGACTAAGTACAAACACCTCATCGTAGTTGTTGGCTGACTGATCAAATCCTTGTGCTACTCACCTGGCTTTATGGATAACAGTCCCATCCACACCTGTCTTAATTTTACAAATCCATTTACACCCTATGGCATGCTCATCTGGTGGTAACCTGACATTTTCATATACCTCCAAACTTTGTAAAGATTTCAGTTCCTTATCCATTGCTTCCTGCCAAGCAGCCTGATCCTTAGCAGGATACAGTTTCAGCTCATTATAGTTAGTAGGAATTATATTTACTTGGCATACTATACTAGCCTGATATCTATCTGGTGGTTGTGTTACACGGGTTGAATGTCTAGGCAACTCAGGACTCTCCTGTTCCACCTGCTCCTGTTCTTCTACCTCCTCCTGTGCCTGTTCTTCCTCTTTAATGGCTATTGATGGTTTAACTATCTCATCAATAGGGACTACTTGGGTGTCGATAACAACATCATTGTTGGATTCCTGTTCTAGTTTATGCCACCCAACGTGTGTGTGTGTGTGTGTGTGTGTGTGTATGGTATTTGTTAGGAATATGAGTCACCACACAGCTATTGGGGTTAGAAATATATAAACCAGGATAAACATTTTTGTACTATGTCTTTAAGAGATTGCAAAAACTGCAATTGGGTGTGGTTTTTCAAACGGCCATAAGATGGAGCCAGCATCAAAGATTGATTTCACAGTAATTTATATCGCTTGGTAAAAACATAACCAACAATTTTTCACAGAGTAAATTTTGTCAGCTTTGTGACCTCCACATATGTTGGATTTTCATCAGATGTTCTGATTTCCCAATTTGGCTGGAGCAGAGTCGTACAAATAGTTTGGAACTTGGTTATTTGCATCTGATTCCATTTCTTTATTCCTTTACTTTTTTACTTTAAAACAAAAACTTTCTAAAACACGTTGGAAAACATTTTATAACCTGTCTAAAAATTAATTTAAAAGCAAAGAAGTAGCTTTAAAATACTCAACAATTATAAGATAATCCTCAGTTAATAATAGTAATTAGGACAAGAAAATCTGTTGCTCAGTCATAAAATGCAACACCATGTGACTGCCTTAATTAGTTTTGCATTCCTAGTTTCCATCCTTAGGTAATCCTGAGTGGTCATTAGAAACAATATCAGGTAATCATTTTAGAGAGCTTTTGCTGGCTTCCACATTGACTTTACTTGTGGGAAGCCACAATGAAGGTCAGAAATGATCTTCCTATTACTGAGATATTGTGATCCCCATTGTGGGATATTGTAATAGCAAGCTGGCTGCCAAGCACCCAAATTGTGATCACATAACTGTGGGGACACTATGACAGCTGCAACTATGAGGGCCCATTGTAAATTTCCTCATTCAGAGGCATTGTAACTTTGAACAATTGATGAATGAGTGTCACTGAATGAGGACTATCTCTAATAATTACAAAGCAGTAGAAACTAAAACAGCAGAAATAAAAATAATTACTGGAGTTTATTGCAACATAATGTGATCTACTGTACATAAAATTATTATGATGCCTGGGAGAATAATAACTTCTTTGCCAATGTCCCATAAAATAAGAATAAGCAGTAAATATTTGTGTGCAGGAAGATCATGTAAGAACTAAGGCCATCATTAAGAAGTTATGCGCCATATTTTAAGTATAGGAAGATATTCCAATCTAAATCACATATATTTCTATGCTCTTGTATTTCAGTAGCAAACTAAATTCTTAAAAAAAAATCTTCACAAAGTTAATTCATTTTGATTTTTTAAATAAATAAAATGGATACTGTTCTGATAAATACCCTTGTCCTGTGGACTTTTCTTATAAATCAGATTGCCAACTGAATTCTAGGATCAAGCACTGAAAACTGCAATTACCATATATGTATAATTATATAGCTATTGATGTAGGTATTTTCTCTTTGTGCACCTTAAAATAAAAGTTCAGTTAATAATTTATTTATCAACTTTATTTGCTGCTCATCTCACAATGCAGGCAATTTTGGTTTAATATCCAAAGTATAAAATGATTATTGCCAATAAACAGGAAATTGTATGAGAATTATAAGAAAGTTAAATATTACATGCAAAAAATCAGTATTGCTAATTTATAAAAGAATCATAGAAGGTGCAATCGAAAGGGCAATACAAGTCATATTGTCCACTCTATTATAATTACAGGACAATTAAATAATTTATCCATGATAGATACAAAAGCAATCCAGCTGATTAGAGTTGGAGAACTCAACTTCCATACCTAGATAATTTCACTTTGTACAACTTAGTATTATGACTTTTTTTTTCTTTAGATTTAAACAAAATCTAAGTACGTTATTGTTATTTTTAGTCCTATTTCTGGAAAACTCTCTTCTCCCACTAAACAACTTTACTGTCTTCCTCTGAATCCCAACTTGTCAATTGCAATGGGACAACATGTCACAGTCAATTCACTGCTGCTAACTCACTGCAGCCAACTCGTCATGGCCATCTTGGACAACTTGCCCTGGGACAATCAACTATTCAATTTAATTATTTAAAATTATTATAATTTTTGTCATTCATATTCCATTCTATTTCCTCATTTTGCATCCTTCTTTAATTATTCCATTCCATCACTTCTTTGATATTAGTGTAACTCTTGCCCCATTGAGAGATGTCCGAGACCACTTGTCAATACACCTCTGGAAATGTTATTCCCAGTATTGCACAGGACATGTGATTATCACCAGTGGTGAGTAGAGAGGAATAATGGCTACATGTGTTTTTAATGTGTTGCTTCTTTTGAAGCAGTTCAGAACTAAGGCAGCCTTCTATCCTCTGTCTCATGGGCTGGTCCATGTTTAGCTTGTCAATGAGGACAACCACTTTCCAAAGGTATTCTCAAACCAGTCAAGCATAGACTGTGCAGAAATCCTTGAAATTTAATAAGTACAATTCAAATTATGTTTTATAATTTATGAGTTATAAAATTCAAACCAAAACAATACAAGATCACTAAATAGATACAAACTAAAGATAAACCACACCAAACTTGATTGCAGGAAATACGACTTCAGAAACAGAGTAGTCAATGTCTGGAATACTCTACCTGACTCTGTGGTTTCTTCCCCAAACCCCAAAATCTTCAACATTAGACTGTCTACTATTGACCTCACCCCTTTCCTAAGAGGGGGCATGCATAAGTGCACCAAAACAAGCCTACCGTCCCTGTCCTGTTGTTTCTTTTTTTTTCTTATTCGTATCCATTTCATGTATTTATAACCATGTTTATACTTGTGGTATTCACAGAACTGACGGCAGTCCCCACTCAGGTCCACAGTTCTGGCGGGAGTGCCGATCACTCCCATTGGCTGATGCCATTTGACAGCCGGCTATAAAAGGAGCTGTCAAACGGCATCAGCTGTTGCCGCCAGCTGATCTGCCTTGTTAGCCTCGGCAGCCGCGGCAACCCTTTATTCATTTGAATAAAGCTTCTAACTGATCGCTCTGTGTCTGCCTCGTATCTCCGCCGCTCCACAACAATACGTATACCTGTTATCTAATAATTATTTGACAAAATAAATAAATATTGTTGCTAAGTATTTTAGTTTATCATTCCTGATGTTTTGCTTGCTTTGATGACTGCTTAATCATCATCACTTCCTCCATTTCTTCCAGATTAATGCATTGGGATAGGTTGTTAAGACTGAGAAATAGTCATTACTGTACCCTCTTTCATTGCTGAGGATAGTCTCAATCCCAAGTCTCCCTGCTCCTATTCCAGCTCCTTCACATCTTACACTGACTTTAAACATTTAAATGCCAGTCAGAATTTCAAAAAGCTTGTCATGCTATAACTATGGGAAACCTAGACAGTATGTTAAAAGGACATCACCTTGTCAATAAAGGTCCATACAGTCAAAGCAATGGTTTTCCCAGTAATAATACGTGGCTGAAAGCTAGACCATAATTTTGTGAGTGAAAAATTTTAGCCATAAGAAACTATTTTGCATTGTTTTTTCCATTTCTTTTTAGATATAAAAGCAAATTTTAGAAAATTGTAATAAAAATAAAACATCAGCTTTGTGAAGTTGTTCACAACAAGAACTTTTTCTGGCAACTAAAGTAGATTAGTTACAAGGACCGCAGCCAAAGAATTTGATCTTTGAGTTTTTCCCCTGCCCAGCCCAAAATGAGAAAATTCAGTTGGAAAAAATTCCTCCTTGTTCAATCCTTTCAACTAATGATTTTTTTTACCTGCATTAAACACTAAAAATTCAAAACTATTATACAGACATTGTCATTGGCGAATTTCATGGCAGCAATAACATAATAGTTAGAGCATTATTTATGTAAGTGGAGCTATGAAAATTCTTCCAAATTAAACAACCTAATTTATTCAGGGAGCATATGGTGCATCCAAAGAAAATAAGTGCTTTGATAAGCCCTCAAGTGGTTTCATCATCAGTGAAAAATACTCAAAATGGATTCCCAATTTGGTGGGCAGCACTAAGCAGATTCACACAAATTCTTCAGAATCTCTGTTCTGCGTATCACCTTGCACAACCTTACAAACATACAAAAATAATTACAATACTAAAAGAAAAATGGCTTATGTAAAGGAGCTCTATTTTCAGGCTCAAGTTTGCAGTTATAGCTTTAAAAGCAAAATAATGCATTGAAGCATTATCAGTTTGACATGTGTGCATTTCTCGCTCAAAATCTCTTCTTTCCATGAAACTTACCAATTAATTTCTGGCAAAAGATAAAATTTCTTGTTCAGAGACTGTGCTTAATTTTTGCATGTCTTATCTGGAAAAAAAAATCTGGATGTCTGGTGTTTTGTTTTTAAATTCACAACTGGCACACCCTAAGTAAAGCCATTACCAGTTAGTGACTCTCCGAGGCTTTTATGAGGTATCTGTAATTTTTTTCTGGAGTTTAAGATTCCTAATATGGCTACTCAGAGCTAATGTCTGGCCTTGAAGTTCATTGAACAGGAGGCATTTCCATCTTCTAGACCAGGGATCACAACCTTCTCCCACACAGGGGCCAGAAGCCATAACCCACTGCTGCCAGCATTTCTTCATCTTTCTCTGCCTTAAATTGCTGATAAGCTGTCATCAAATAGGTGCCCAGGAAGGTGCTGAGCGTTCATAAGAGCAGCTGAATGGACAGCCTCTCTCTCTCCATCATGTAGATCAGGTGGGGATATTTCTTTGGAGAACTATTATTGTCTGGAAGATTTTGAAAGGCAGGCCTGTTTTAAATTTCCAATCCCTGTTCTAGACAAATTGCCTTTGCCATGCTGATCCACTCTTCTGCAGTACCCAGTTTAATTACTATAATATGCTTAGAATAGAACTTTCTAAAGATGATTTAGCATTATACAACATGCAGCTTGCAAAGATGATTCAGCACTATTGTATGCAGATTAATTCAGAATTCTGTAGAGCTTCTTTTATAATCACATCTTATCCATGTTTTATCCGCCTTTTTGTTGCATTAAAGTGAAATATAGTTCACACACTTGTCAACTATGTTCTGAGTCAGTAACAGGGTGAATAGTCTAATATTATTTAGTCTAATATTTATGGTTTATACTGTATCCATAATTACCAGAGGATGAAAAACTCATTCAGTATAGCACATCTTTATTTACATAGGTTTTTGCTATTATATTTAGTTCCCAATGTAATGGTATAGTGATGACTGAGAAGACAATAAATTGGATTTTTTTCATTATAAGACAAACAGATTTTATGCAAGAATTCTATCACTTTTAACTAAGTTATATATTGTTACAAGATATCTTAGTTGCTCTGGTCAGTATCGTACTAAAACGGGTAAAAATCAGGGGAAGAGAATGAAAGGTGCTATTTTTATGCATATTTCCGGAACAAAAGAAGAAAAATTTAGGATAATGTTTCAACCTGACTGAATGTCCAAGTCAGTCATATAGTTTGTATATGCCCAGCATTATTTGAGACTTTTAATGAATTACGCAATATGAACAGTATTTTTGTTACTGACAATAGTTTCTTTGTTAGCTCTTCTTAGTTTACAAACATTTCTAAATACCGTGTTGCTTGACAATCTGGCTTGTGACAATCAGATGTAATTGCCTTTTTGATATCCTGACCAATATTTGTCAGACTATTCAACTTTTTTTTTCTGATTCAGCATTGCAGCTATTAATGCAAATTTGGAGAAACCTAGGTGATGTTTTTCCAAACGTAATAATTTAATAAAATCTTGTAACTGGAAAGCAGTCTTTCTTTCATATTCACCTGCCTGTATTGATGGCATCCAGATACCACAGCTACATTATAACACAATAATTCTAGTAGCTTGGCAGTTCGAGACTAGTTAAATAAATCATTTATGCAAACTTATTTTTGTTCAGTTTATTTGAAAAGATTCCTGCTAACAATGAAACGAACTGAATCTTAGCAAGAACCCTAGAATGGATTTCTTCTAGCTCAGTGATTCTTAAATTGTTTACAGTAAAACAAGAGTTCTTGGGATAAATAAACCTAGACAAAGGGCAGCTAATAATGGAGAAATGTCTGCTGCCAAAATCCGTCTGAACTGCGGCTGGAGAAAAGGAGGCACAAAGCCGAATTTGCTTTGCACAGAACATGCAAAATATCTGGTGGGGAATTTGCAGTGCTACGGCCGTGAAATCTGAGGCTCAGCCTTCACGGCCTTCCTTACAAAAATATGATTGCAGAATTAGAGCCTATGTTGTTTCCAAGGCAATTTTTCTCTTTCTATTTAGGACTTGCAACGTGGCGAATTCCATTTTAATAACCTGCTGCCTTAGACGTTGCGAGATTGCATCCTCTGTCCGCACGGAAGTGAAAGTTGAAAGCCGAAATAACAATAGCGCAAAGAGCTTATAAACGGAAAACACCCGATAGAAAAAGCGGGGTATTTTTTAAAATGCTACTGCCATCTAATGTTGAGACCTCCATTGCACTGATTTTTTTATCTCAAAAAGATAGCAGTATAACACAATTCACTCGCTCTTTCTTCGATTGTTTTGGGATCGAAGAGAAAAAAAAGTTCAGGAGAAATTTTTAATATTTGCTCGCGGATTTGATAAGCTATTACGCGTCTGTAAGCAAAGATCGGCCTTCTAAAATATCTTTGAAATAAAAGGACATTTGTTTATTTCTTAAGTTTTGCCCCATTTTTACTTGAATCTCAGAGTGATGTATTTAGTCTTCCCTATATTGTTCAATTTTCTCCTTACAACAACTCTATGGTAAGTTCAGATATGAGAGCCAAACATTGTATTAAGCCATTGTTTCTTTCGTCAGGGTTTTACTAACCCTGCTGTTTACAGACTAATGGCTGGATTTATATATGAATTGTGCAAGAAACTGTTCAGCAGATATTTAACTTGCAAATGTGCATATATCATTCAGAATTAAAAATTCACCTATGAGTCAACCTAAATCCAACCATTGGGAATGGGAAATGCCTAATTCTGGGATAATTGGAAGCAAGCTATTTATCTATTGGTTTGCATCACAGAATCTTTATGTGATGATGGCTTATTTGGTTTGCTGGATCAACATTGCATTATCTTCAACTCATCCCTGGCCTTAAACCTTAAGTCACTTTTAACTGTGTGTTAAAGTATTATTATCCCTTTATTAAAATCTGTTGTATTTCTTCTCTAGCATGATCTATGTTCACACTGTAAGCTGAGCATTAGTTAACCTGGTTTTGCATTTATTTAAGACATAAATGGTATAGTGGTTAAGACAGCATGTTAGAAACGGGAGACTGTAAATTTTAATCCTGCCTGAGGTATGAAAGCCAGCTAGATGACTTGGGCCAGTCAATCTCTTTCAGTTCAACTTACATAGGCTTGTTGTTGAGAAGAAAATGGGAGAAAGTACTAGGTATGTTCATGGCTTTGAATAATTTATAAAAATAATAAAGATGGGTTTTTTAAAAAAATCTTAAATAATTATAACAACAGAATATATTATGCCACTTTCGTATGATGCCAAAATATTATGGGAAAACAAAGTATGAGTGACTTTGGAGGCAGGTAGAACAAAACAATAAATAAGAGAAATCATACAGAAAATTACTTTCAAAATCATGAGTCAAAATTTAGAGCTGGATTTCAAAAACTGAGTTATACAACCTGCAATTACCAATAGCTTTGAGTGCAAGTCCTTCTAAACTTGCTTCCAAATTACATCTTTATCTGCAATGTAATGAGAAAGTAATTAAATATAATTTAGGTAGTCAGGGGCAATTGATCACTTTAACCACAACTGATATTAAAATGAGTATTAACGGAAAATAATAAGACCAGATACATCCTCTCTAGCAGTGAACACACAGAAGGAAAACAAATGAGCAGGAAACAACACCCTAATCAAGGAACTAACACCACCATCAAAACTGGCAGAGCAAGCTACTGTATATAAATAGGAAGGAAACCTCAAACTGATGTTACCTAGTTAAGTAATACAACCAAGCAACCAAGCTCAGAGACACCATACTAATAGTAATTGTAGACAGACACAACAGATTGGATCACATAAAAGGTGAAATGCTGTCATCAATTAGTAATGCAGTCTTCATTAATCAAATGAAAGTCAATTAATAGTGAAAGGAGAAGAAAAATCCCCCTTTACTTTCTGTTGGAGTTATGGTAAGAAAATTCAACTGTTCATCAGTCCTGTCTGAGCATTTTTGTCAAGGGTGTCAAACTTACGTTATCATGGCAGCATCATGTGACATATTGAGACTTTTTTCCCCTTCACTAAACTGAAAGTGGACATGGTCAGGATGTGACACATCCGGTCCGCGGACTGGGAGTTTGACAGTCCTGATTTATATGGTCAAGGTCCCTTTGGAAGGGCATAGTGAGTTCAACAACCTAGGAACAATAGCCATAGAGTGCAACAGCCCCAAACCCAAGGAACAGGGATTGCCCACTAGCTAATTGGAGCATAGGCTTCGCCTCTACTAGTATTGGTAAAATACTACTTTTGATGACGATCAAGAAAAGATATATAAAGGTTGCCTTCTTATCAAGTTAGAAATTATTTGAGAATTCTTACTTCAAGACCAGTAGCTAGGACTTCCGGTGGTGTTTCTGTCGAAGACAGATCAGAGACCATGATCATGCACGGCTTTGATCCGTGTTTACCTTGTTGGAGGGGTCCCTGGAGGGGACTGAACCATTTGACCCACCTCGGAGGGGTGGGGAAGAGCAGGAGACCACCAGCTGGGTTGAGGGGAGCTGCATCTCCCCTTCCCTAGCTAGGTATTACTCGCCTGGAAGACAAGGAGAAACGGCAGTTTAATGGCTGCCCTGAAAGACGGAAAGCTGCCAGGACCTAAGCATGTGTTGGAGCGGTGAAGTGGTGAGCGACGTGTAACCAGACAAAAGAATTTGATTTTTTCTTAATAACCCCAAGAAGCCAAAAGAAAGAGCCCGCGCTTAAGAGTATCATAGTGGTGAACGGAAAATAAGAGGAAAAGATAAGGTAAATAAATTGGAGTATAAAAAGCTACAACGAAATTATTGACTAAATTTGGAATAATATATATAATTTGGCATTAATTAGGCATTGGACAAAATGCTGGACTTGCCTGGAATTGACTATTTTTAAGAAAGCTAATAGTGGAAATGGTTGGAAATTAACTTTAATCAAAGAGAAAAGACAAAAGAAAAGGACTTTGAAAAGTGGAAAGTGATATAGCGCCATCTAATGGATAAAGACTGTTTTTCTTCAGAATTTTATGGAAAATCACTAGTCTTATAATTGTTTTGAGATAAAAGACTAATAAAATAGCAAGAATCCCTGAAACTTAAAAAAGGGGGGAGAAACTATACTAAGAGGATACACAAATACAATTTCCTGGGACTGTTGGGTGCTGATTGTGATAAAGAGACAGAAGGATTAATAAGGGAAATAAAGACAAGGAGACTTTTGTCAAAGATCACAACAAAAGGTTTTGAATTTTAATAACTCAACGGATTAACCAAAAAAATGGAACAAATAAGCAAAGACTTTAAGTCGGAATTGCAAATTGTGAAAGGAATGTTGAAAGAAAGAAGAGAATTATTGAACATACTGGCAAAAAAAATAATGGTGATGCAGTCCGTACAAGAACAAAGAAATTTCACAGCAGAGGAATTAAAGGAAGAGGAAAGTGATTCAGATGAACATGGAGAACAAAAGATATTGCCAAAAGACATTAAAGGAACTAAAACTATGACACTGATGATAGCATTAATAAAGAAAAGAGAAAACGCTGATTGGGTGGGGGGGGTGTTCTCATTGGTTGGGGGTTTGGCTCATTGGTTGGGGTTTCAGCCAAACCCCCCACCAATGAGAACACATCCCCACCCAATCAGAACACAGCCCAACTATCAGTTAAAAGGAAGAAGCAGCTGCAAGCTCACATTACTCTGAGAAACACAAAGCCGAAGACACAAGCCTGAAGATGATGAATGAGACTTCATCGAAACGTCACCTAGATACTTCCAATTTTACGCGGGAGAAAACCCGAATAACCAAAGATCCATACACACACACACACACACACACACACACACACATATCTCCTAAATGAAATAGAAAGTATAATTGACTAAACAAAGGATATGAAAAAATAAAAAATATGGACCATATTGGAATGTTATAATGAGAATATTATATTATAATTAAAAGTAGGGGAATGAAACTTTATTTAAATTATAGGGGTAAAATTTAGTTATATGGAAATAAAGAAAAAATATGAAATGGTTATATGAGTAGTGTTGGAATAAATATAAGATATATTGTAGATTGAGGAATATTCCATGTGAATCCTAAATACATTAATTTTATTTTAATTTTAAATTTTTTAGTGTTTATTATATGTTGGTCTTGAGTTAATTAATGAAGATAATAATGTATAAAGAAAATAAAATAGGTGGTAAGCTGAAAATGGAAATAATAGGGGATAAAAAATTGGAAATATATGTAAGGAAATGATTTTGATAATGAATTAATGAATTGAAATATGAAATGGAAATTTATTTAAAGATTAGTGGAGTGGATAATAATTTGATGTGATATTAAACAAGAAAGTTGGAAGTGTAAGTATGACTATGTATAAATGTTGTAATTTGGAATCACATTGCTCATGTATAAAATATAAAAATAAAAAACTTTTTAATAATAACAAAGAACCAGTAGCTAGATTTTTCTAGCAGAAAAGGAAGCAGATGATCCAAATCAGCCTGGGTAAACTATAGATGCAATTTACATAGACTTCTGCAAAGCCTTTGATTCAGTGGTACATGACAAACTACTATTAAAACTAAACCCTCATGGCATTTCCAGATCCCTTCATAAATGGATTACTGTGTTCCTGCCAAACAGGCAACAAATAGTAAAAATAGGGAGTGCTATATCAAACCCTGCTCCAGTTAATAGCGGTGTCCCCCAAGGCAGCGTTCTAGGATCCACACTCTTTATACTCTATATAAATGATCTTTGCGATCACCTTATAAGCAACTGCATCTTCTTTATGGATGATGTAAAACTATTCAACACCATCGACAATGCTACTGTCCTTCAAAGCAAACTTGATTATGTGTCTGAATGGTCAAACAATTGGCAACTCCAAATCTCGACCAACAAATGCTCTGTCCTACACATTGGTAAAAAAAATCAGTACAAATACAAACTAGGCGGATATGACCTCATTGATGATCCTCACTCAGTCAAGGACCTTGGAGTTCTCATATCAAATGACCTAAGTACCAGAGCTCACTGTAACAGCATTGCCAAAAAAGCATTAAGAGTTGTAAATCTAATCTTACGAAGCTTCTCCTCCAGAAATATTGAATTGCTAACAAGAGCATACAAAGCTTTTGCTAGACCAATACTCAAATACAGCTCTTCAGTCTGGAATCTGCACTGTATATCGGACATTAATACAATTGAGTGAGTCCAGAAGTATTTCATTAGAAGAGTACGACACTCCTTTGCTCGCAACAGAATATCCTATATCACCAGGCTTGAGATTTTGGGGTTGGACAACCTTGAACTATGCCACCTAAGGTTAGACTTAAGTGTAGCACACAAAATAATCTGATAAATGTCCTACCAGTCAATTAAATAAATAAAATAAATAAATAAACCTTAGTTGATTCAGACAATACCTTAGAAATTATCTTTAATTTTGTAATCATTTAATATTTGACAATCACATGATTTAGCATGTGATTTACTGTTGTACAAAATAATATGTATATAATTTGAAAAGCTAGTTCTAACCAGGGGCTGAGAAATGGTAATTAATTATCAATTACAGACTTTTCAATTATCCTCGTGGATATATTATACATGCAAACTAAATTATTTATCTCACAAAACTTTTTCAGCTTGTCCGAAGCTATCATCTGCTTTTCAGATGAAGCAGAAGTTCCTTCTCAACAACATACCCAAGCATTATTCCCTGTTTAATTGAAAGATAAACAATAACAATCAAGAATGGCCCAAAAGGCTTATGTAGAGCTTACAATATGTCAAACTATAAGCTGCACAACTCCAGGCTCCAGAATAAAAAGAGATTTTTCTTCAGAAGGTAAGTATTATTCTAGCATTTCTAGATATCTGTGTTTGATGCTTTATTTATTAATGAATACCTTGACCTCTTTACAATAGCGAGTCAATGTGTTGATATGTTGTATGTTGCTTTGGAAACAAGAGAATGAGAATGAGAATGCCTGCATGTAAGAATGTAGGAACATGAAAATACATCTGTGAGTAGTTTATATGTGGCTAAAGGTGAAGTTAGGTGCACATAGCATCCCTTTTTCATTAATTTTCCAATTTGGATAAAGTAATTCTGTATTCTTGTGTACTAATCCTTTCTAGAGCATCTTGTAAAATATGTTGACATCACAGTTTTCATTTATTTTATAGAGTAAAATATAATTTTGAATAACATTTATTATACATAATCAAAAGCTGATAGAACAATTGATAGGTGTTCCAGATATTCTCTTACATACCTTCTAATATAGAAAATAATTCACCAAATTATTAATTCACCAAAATCAGTACTGATTTTTAGCTGACATTATCAGATAGATAGATAGATAGATAGATAGATAGATAGATAGATAGATAGATAGATAGATAGATAGATAGATAATGAGAATTTCTTTTCACCTATTCACATTAATAAGAATTTTATTTATCACCATAACTATCTAGTACTAATTACTCAACTTCCATCACTAAACAAATATTCCTTTCAATTGACCTATTTGTAGCAGCAGAATGTATTTTTTTTTTCTTCCTGTAATCTTGAAATAGATGATTCATCCAACATTGACACTGTATTTTCAAAATCATCTATGTAACCATTAGGAACCTGGTTATTTTTTGTGGAGTTTATTTAAATTATCTAAATAAAACTTTGTGGTTTCAACCGTTTTGTATGCTGACTCAATTCACAAGTATAGTTCAAGAATGGAACTGTGTAAGTGGAAATCATTTAGATTAATGGATCAAACATAGCCTGTTCAATAGTGACCCAGGTTTCTCAGCAAATTCTCTTTCTGTATTAAACCCGTTTAGGAACAAAATTCTGTTTTATCTTTGTTCTAGAATTATGCAAATATTGAGTGTTACTTAAAACTCTTTCTTGTTGCTCCCATAGCAACAGAAAACCCCCACTGTCTTCTCACATATCCAGATATAAATCTGAGCTCAGCTCCATTGTGGAATAATTAACACTGCACAATTTAGTGAACAAGAAAGAAATCATGTACCAAATGGTCATGAATACTAAATAAATAATGTTCCTTTTTATGGTAATAAATTTCATGCTCACCTTAAATATATAATTTGATGGCTGGAGATATGAATCAGCATCCTAGCCTTATGAAATCAATATGAAAATATCAATTAGATTTCATGGAAATATGAACAGAACTTAACCAAATAATGCTTCAGGCACAGATACTACATCAGTGTAGGTATCTGTTTTTCATAGCATTTCAAAGATTTAAGTCATGATATTTTTGACAGCATTATTTTCTATCAGATTTTAATCCCATTGGCAGATTATAAAGGTAGAGATACAGAATATAAGGCTAGATGTTTAGTTTTTCACCAATATTAGGCTAATACATTTTTTTAAATGCATTTACTATTAAGATTATTAGTTATGGCCTGTTTTAGTGTTATCATTCAGAGATCAATTGAATTTATGAATTGTGGTATTAAATAAAAGGAATTTGAATTTTTCAGTTGTTTTGATAGGCCTCACACAATGATACAACTTTATTAAAATGATTGAGTGAAACAGAACTTCCAACTATTCAGTGAAACTAAATTAATTGTTCATGGGGGCAAACAAGTATAATGGAAATGGTCAAATTAGAATTGATGGCAAAACTATCAGCAAAACAAATAAAAGGTAGCGAAACATTACTTTTAATGATGATACTTCTTACAGTAATAATTTTTTAGTATATATTATGACCTATATACTTCCAAAATCAAGATAGTTTAATGAACAAAGATTCTAGATTTTAAACATTCCTATCCTACATTTTGATCTAGCGATTAGATGCCAGAATCACCAAGGAGGAGCGAAAGTGAGATTCTAGCTCTGTCTTAGACCCAGAAGCCAGGTGGAGACCTTGGGCCATTATTCTGCCTGAAGTCCTAGGGAAAATGCAATGGAAACACTAGAAAAATATTGCCAAGAAAATTGGACGGCTTTGTCTATATACGTGCCAGGAATCAAGATTGGTTTGAAAACACAAACGAAAAAGGTTTTATATAGTCTATTGAAGAAACATAAAAGGAAAGCAGATTTCTTATTTGTACTGATTCTTTAAAAAACTCAGGAGTAACTTACAAAGTACAGCAACATACAACATAGTATAATTAACTATCACATGGCTTATAAGAATTTGATTTGAATTTGAAGTCTGCAATAGATCGTGGCAGTGAGCACAGCATTATATCTGTATCGTACATGATTTCAAGTATAAAAGAGATTACGGTGCACATACCATAAACTCATCTTCCAAAAAAATCGAACACTGGTATAGTAAATGTCTTCTTAATCATCTAGGGCATGATTGTACCAAAGATGCTTTTTTCAAAAGGCAACTGGACTTTCTTGGCTTTTTCTTCAAAAACAACTGAAGAAGTTTCTTGGATAAGAAGCAAAAGGTTTTCAATGAAAAACCTAAGAAGTTATCTTTTGAAAAGAGCATCTTTGGGACTAGCATTGCAAATGTATAAACATGGGGGGAGGGGTCATTGAGAAATTGTTTTTATAAAAAATCAATACAATAACAGATAATCAGAATTGGAAGGGACCGTTTAGGTCATCTGGTCCAACCCCCTGCCCAAGCGGGAGACCCTATACCATTTCTGTCAAATGGCAGTCCAATCTCTTCTTGAAAGTCTCAAGTGATGATGCTCCCACAACTTCTGAGGGCAAACTGTTCCACTGGCTGATTGTTTTCACTGTCAGAAAATTTCTCCTTATTTCCAGGTTAAATCTCCCCTTGTTCAGTTTCCATCTATTATTCCTTGAATGGCCTACAGGCGCTTTAGAAAAATACCCCTCCTCTCTGTGGCAGCCCTTCAAATATGCTATCATGTCTCCTGTGGTCCTACTCTTCACTAGACTAGCCATGCCCACCGAGTTCCTGTAACTGTTCTTCATATGTTTTAGTCTCTAGTCCCCTAATCATCCTGGTTGCTCTTCTCTGCACTTTTTCTAGAGTCTCAACATCTTTTTTGTAATATGGTGACCAAAACTGGATGCAGTACTCCATCTTGCTAAGGCTTTATAGTATGGTATTAGTACCTCATTTGATCTCGATTGTATCCCTGTGTTAATGCAATTTAGGATTGCATTAACTTTTTTTTGGCTGCTGCTGCACACTGCTGGCTCATATTTAGCTGGCTGTCCACTAAGACTAAGATCCCTCTCACAGTTACTGCTATTGAGCCTGGTTTCACCCAATCTATACGTCTATGCTTTTGGTTTTTCTTGCCTAAGTGTAGGACTTTACTTTTCTCTACATTGAATTTCATTTCAATAGAACAAATACATTTTAATAAATTTATTTAACTCTTTAAATTTAATATTAACATCTATTAAGAACATTTAATAAACTTTGTAGTTAAGGAGGTAAGCCGCATTATGATTAAAATCAAAATTCTACTTGAAAAAACCAACAATGGAAAAATATATTTAAAGTACATATTACAGTTTAAGAACAGCTAGTTATCAGTGCAATGACATGAAAAAACATTATCCTATGTCAAAGATAGGAAAAATGGTGCCCTGATGCTGAACAACCTCCTTATTTACCTGACAAATGTATTTATTAGCTTTCTGTAATTAAAAATCAGTGTTCACAACTAGTTGTTTATCTTTTTAACACTGTTAAGCTGCTTTTTAAAACCACATCTCAGAAACAGCCTATAAATCTGTAAGAATGATTACTGAATTGAAGCCGTAGATTTGGATGATGTTGTTGAAGAATGTAGATTGAAAGAACACATGTAGCTTTGGACTTTTACTATGTTTTTGGAGACAGTTACTTAATTGATATTTCTTTCAAATGATTGGATTGATTTTAAACAAAATAGGGGGAAAAAGAAAAGTTCCGTGTTAGAACATTCTTGGTAAATTGAATTAAAAGCTTTGTTTGACAGAGATTGCTTTCTGAGAAAACTGGTCAATTACTTGGAATTTACATTTATTGAGACATATAATATAATTAGAAAGATAGCTTTGAAGAAGAAAGAAATGTTCAAAATTTCATTTGCAAAGGAATTCAGAAATATGGGTATAAGTAATCTGCTGGTTTTCCACAAAGTATTCCTAATGATATATCAATTCCCAAAGTTTATTGTAGTACCAATATGACAGGTTCTTTTGGGATGTTTGTAAAAAAATCAATAGGTTTTGTGCAGCAGTGTTCCACTACCAGCTGTGTGTATGTGCACCTAACATGCGTACGCAGCTTTCCCCACATCAACTGAGGCCCGCAGTACCAATCAGCTGAGAGGATAAAGAAGAGAAAAGCGCAGAGGCAGGTGGGAGGGCCAATTCTGTGCTTTTCTCTTCTTTCTCCTCCCAGCTGATGGTCGGAGGCTTTTTTTAACTAATGGTTCAGCCAAACTGGTCCGAACCTGTAGCATATCACCACTGGTTTTGTGTCTCATATTACTACCGTCAATAAGTATTTGTCCTGAACTGACTCTCTTCACAGTTTTTCATATGAAACATAAAAACACATGTAAAAATCAAGCTATTATATATGTGTCAAAATTGATAAATGGTTCTTGGAGTGGTTCATTTTAACCACTTTTAACTTTCCCTTTCAGACCCTGTTTTCTACTCAGTAGTCTTCTTTCATATCATGACTGGCCCAAAGACAAGACCCAAGGCAGACCTAGAACTCACAGTCTTTTGGTTTCTGTGCTATCATCTTAATCAGTACTTCAAACTGGATCTTTGCTTTTAGCAATCTCTAAATGTAAATATTGTTTTTACTTTCCTTCAGGCTGCTTACAGCAACTCAACTTGTTTTCTTCTTACTTCCTAATTGCTCCAGTTTTCTTCATTTTGCTTGTTGAAAAAAAGAGTTATGTTTGCACAACAAATTAAATAGAATATTTTCCAATTTTTAATAGACAAACATAGCAAGTACTCTGGAAATTGCTTCAGTTCATAGATATGCATATTTTACTATCAGGAAGAGATAATGGCTGATTAACAGGTAGTCCTCAACTTATAACCATTGGTTTAGCAACCATTCAAATTTACAAAGAAATTGAGAAAGTGACTTTCAAACAGTTCTCACACTTATAATCATTGTAACATCTGCACAGACATGCGATCAAACTTTGTGCACTTGAGAACTGGAATATATTGACGATGTTGGCAGTGGCCCCGGGTCATATGATTGCCATAAATGACCTTCTCCCACAGCTTCCAACAAACAAAGTTAATGGGAGAAACTGGATTTGCTTAATGATTAGATGATTCATTGAACAACTGAAGCAATTTGCATAAAATGGTGGCAAAAAGATCATAAAATCAGGCATGACTCATTTACCAACCATTTTACTTAGCAAGTAAATTCTGATCCCAATTATGGTTGTAAGTTGAGGATTTCTTGTATCCAGTAAAACAAACCTGATTAGTTTATGGGTTTAGTGTGTTCTGTAAAAGCAGCTGGTTGGTTTATGGTGCTGCATTCTGAATATCTATAATATTGGATTATTATTAATTATGCTCTGGATAAATACATCATATGATTAAAGGCAACAAGTCTACTGTAACAAGGCTCAAGAAACAAGGCTCATGAAACTTCTTCCATTGTTTCCTGAATTTCAAGCAAGTAGATCTACAAAAGGTACAATACTCAAAGAAAACAATCTGTCAGGTAGACCCTTACCTTGATATGAAAGACTAGAACTTAGTTTTAAATGTATTTCACCAAAATATTTTAACTTTCTGTAATAATAAATATTTCAATGCATATTCCAGTGCTGCCAGAGCCACACCATGACAATCTTCCAATTATTGCCAAGAAAATGGCAGATAATTGGAAGATCGCCAGCAAACAGACTTAGCATAAATATCCAAGGTGCCATAGGCTTCCAGAGTCTAACAATTAAAAGTTTATGCCTCAGCATTTTTTAAAACCTAGATTTACATTCATGAGATAATGGGAGCTGGGCATTGCTGCAATTATAAATCTATTCTTTCTATTTACCCATTTTCTCTTTAAATAGCATTTCTGCATTACTATTATTGAATCATTACTCTACAAATATATTAATAAGGAACTGGGTGCTAGCTTTCACTTCTATATAAATGCTCAAAAACAATGAAAATAGGGTTAAATATAAACTATTTTAAAACATTAACGTATTTAGAAATATTTGTAATTTATGCACCGCTTAAGGCCTAGTGAATTGTAGATAGTTTGCAGATATTAAAATAACAATAAATTAATAAATAATTAAACAGAGAGAAACACCACAGTATCTATGGTCCACAGACTCAGTCCCCAAGTTTGCTGCAAAAGACAGATTTTTACCAATCTCCAGAGCACTATGAGAGTGTGAACTTACCGGGGTCCATTAATGTCCCTAGGGAGGGAGCTCCCACCAAGAATGCCCCCACCTACTGTTTCTGCTGGGTGTCTTTCTCTGCAGCAATACTGTACTTACTCTATATTTTGGACATGGAAGTACGCTGGCTGACTTTGGGTTAGATCAATTTATTTACAGGGTGGATAAAAGGAGTAGGGTTACCTACTCTACCTTGAGCTCCTGTATGAAGATATAAGATACACCTCAATTTCCATGAGAGCACTAAATTCATGATATAAAAACTGCACCATTAAGCAATGTATTTTTGATGGTGGCACAGAGGTTAGAAAGTAATACTGCAGGCTACCTCTGCTGACTGCCAGCAGTTTGGCAGTTCGATTGTCACCTGGCTCAAGGTTGACTCAGCCTTCTATCCTTCCGAGGTTGAAGACTGTAAAGCACGGTGAAGTGGTATAAGTGTCTAAGTGCTATTGCTATTTCCCCTTGACAAGCTGAAAGCAAAGCTAAAATTAAACTTTAGTTGGCTCTGAAGGACCACTCTAATGTATTGTTTAAAGGCAATATGTTTTAAACTTGGCAATATTAAGATATGTTCCCCTGAATTCCCCAGACAGCATAGCATGCCAGTTCAGAGAGCCAGTTTGGATTATGGTGAAGGCACAAGACTAGAAAAGCAGGAGATTCTGATTTCAAGTCCTGCCTTAGGTCTGAAAGCCAGCTGGGTGACCTTGATCAATCATTTTCTCTCAGCCGATTCCAGGAAAATCAGGAGAAATGTGTTGGAAATGTTTGTTGACTTGAATTAATCGTAAAAATAATAAAGGTGGAATAAACAAAGTTTTAAAAACACTGATTTAATACAAGTTTTCTCGAACAATGTGGTTTGCTTTTGAAAACAGACTAGTGAAGTTGAAGTAGCAATTTTTTAATGAAAATTTTTTTTTTACCAACAAAGCTTACAATGGGCAGTTGCTTTACCCGAGTTTTAGAATCCCTGTGATACATACATTAAATTATATTTAATCAGCCATCTCAAATAATTGGATGGGGAAGAAATTTTTAAAAATATTATCATAATTACAATAATTAAAATACATAGGAACAGGGGCTGAGCTATTGAACATTATCACTAAAATTTCAATCATTTATTTCTTGCCCAATATGAGCATTCATGGAATTATTAGTTTACTCTTATCATAGTTCAGGCACATTTTACATTTAGGGAGTTGCTGTATTGCAGTTGAATGACATGTATTGCTGTAGGAGTTGGCAATCCAATTCAATGGCGAAGGCCATCTCCGGCAGATCCCTCTCTCAGCCCAAACTACCCACAGGGTTTGGAGAGATTTTCAGTCATCCAGGTCTTAGTTGTCCCAAAGGTGCTTTTTTCAGGAGACAATTGGATGTTCTTGTTTTTTTTCTTTGAAGACTTTTCGCTTCTCATCCAAGAAACTGCTTCAGCTCTGACAGGACAACAATCCTTCCATTCCCCACTGTCCTGTCAGAACTAAAGAAGCTTCTTCGATGAGAAGCGAAACGTCTTCAAAAAAAAATCCAAGAAAGTCCGTTGCCTCCTGAAAAAAGCACCTTTGAGGATACCCACAGGGTTGTTGTTGAGAAAAGTAGGCGGCTGGAGCTCGCTGCCTTCAGGCCCCAAAGTAAAAACAAAATAAAAACAGAATGGAAAGACAGTATAAAAAGAAAGAAAAGAGGAAACGAGCTCGCTCGCCCCAACAACCGTCCTTTCCCTCCGTTGCCGCCTTGCGGGGCCTCTCTATAAAAGCCTCGAGGTTGGTTCTTAGAGCGGCGGCGCGGACGTCACTTTTCCCGGCCGCGTGTTTACGTGGAGCTGAAGATGGCGGCGCCGGTGGGTCCGCCGAGGCGCCGTCAGACGCCGTAGAGTAGACCGGGCAGAGCGCTGGTTGCTGACGCCTAGCGAACGAGAGACACATCAAGGAAGCTCGAGGGCAGGTTCCCCTTTCTGGGTTTAGTTGGCTGCACCGTAACTGTCTTGTTTCCCGGGCAGGAGCCATGGACGAGCAGGAGAGGCAGAAGAAGCTGGAGGCCGGCAAAGCCAAGGTAAGGCGAGAAGGGAGCGCCGGGTGGGAGGGCTACCGGGTGGCAGGCCTGGACGCGATCGCGGGTGGGTGGGCGGGCGAGGTAGGAGAAATCGGTAGTGGCGCGGACAGCTTGGGCTTCACGAGGGTAAGGAACATAAAGCTTGCCCGTCCCGCCCCCTTTTCCGTAAGTAAAATATATCTATCTATCTATCTATCTATCTATCTATCTATCTATCTATCTATCTATCTATCTATCTATCTATCTATATAGCTTGCCTGTCCGTCCCCTTCCCGGTGTCAGTAGCGGCGACGGAGTCAATAAAGCTCAATCGCAGATAGCTAAGGGAGCGAGGCGTTCCCTGGCGACTTTTCCGTGTTGCGCTTTCCTTTGTGTACGATGCTTTCTTTGTGTGTGCTGTATGTGTGGGGTGGGTGCAGGGAGTTTGTCGTGGAAATGTCATCGCATTTGGGGGGGTGGTGGTCCTCTCCGTGCAAATTGTAGGCTCCAAAGCAAGGCGCTTCCTTCCCTGCTCGAGATACGTATCAACGCCATTGGCTCGGGAACAGCTGTTGCTTTTGGCAAGAGGTTGTACATGCCTTGGAAATGCCACAGGTCCCAACTGGTGTCTCTATTTTAGAAGAGCAAGGAAAGGATCACATATGGCTGGAGGGAATGGCAGTTTATTTTATCTTGCTCTATAAATAGTGGCCTTAAAAACCAAGGCAAGACAGTACTGCCCTAAGTCAGATTTGTAATCTAAATGCACTGTACAGGAGACAAGAGGAATAAGGTCACTGTAAAATTGATAATTAAACCTGTATAGACCACTGCAACCTCTGTTTGATGGATTGTAAGCTATGTGCATAGTAGAGGTTTATAATGTCTAATTATTTAACTTCTATAAGGGGATTAAATAGATGAATGGCTTCTCAGGAGCCTTAGTCCCTTACTGTACTTTTGTGATACCCAAATAGGCCAGTGAGATCATACAAGTAATTTGACCACTACATGGATTGCATTGTTAATTTAAAATTTTAAAATTTGTAATCATTTTGCCTGCACTGCAGTTTATGTTAAAAAGGCACATTCCTGTCCAGCAGGTATTTGTAATTTTTTTTAAAAAAACTTGAAAATATATAACATTTTCAGCGTGCATAATGCTTGACAGGAACTTAATTATGAAATACCTGTAAGTACCTACAGTGATATTTTCAGCCTCCCTGTGTATTAGATTTAAACACTGCATTGCTAGATTCAGATGAGTTCTTTAATTTATGAAGTAATTTTAATTTGAATCTTTTTATTTAATCCATAAATGTATAACTGGAATTTAAAAAGGGATTGCTTAATTTAATCCCAGAATCTGTCACTGAGTGAAAAGGCTGTTAAGCAAGCTCCCATAAATGTCTGCGTGGACTGCTATAATCAGTGACAGCAATCATGACACTCTGAATTGCTGTCATTAAGTGATTGTGTGGGTCATGAAGTGAACAGAGTCCCAGTTAAGGAGCATAGGATGCTTGGAGATGGTGAGACTCAAGAACAAGGGCCTTCAAACTTGGCAAGTTTAAGACTTGTTGACTTGAACTCCCAGAATTCCTGAGCTAACATGACTGGAGGAGGAATTCTGGGAGTTGAAGGCCACAAGTCTTAAAAGCTGTCAAGTTTGAAGACCCTTGCTCTAGAAGCTCCAGTGAGGAGCTGAAACCCCCCCTTCTCAGCCCTGAAAGAAGTGAAACTTGTATGTGGCCTTCTATCGGCCTCCCGGGACTTTTCCCACTTCCTTAAGGCATGCCACATTTTTATTGTGCTGCCTCTGCACTCAGGAGCTAAAAGTCCCGCTTGGATTTTGGCTCCCTCTTGTCTCTAAAGGCTGGCTGAAATAGCTGCCAGCTGAAGAGAAGCCTTCAGTAGGGCAGGAGTCGAGCTCAAATAATCAGGATCTGAGCTTTTTTTTTTTTTTTAACCCCAAAGCCAGATGTCAACATAAAGAACAGTTGCAGAAATTGAGTATGTCTAGTTTAATGAAGGACTGGAGTGGGTGACATGATAGCAGGGTTTGAATATATAGGGGAGCAATGAAGAAGAGGAGGTTAACCTATTCTCCAAAGCACTTGAAGTTAAGACAAGAAGCAATAGATGGAAACTATTCAAGAGAACCAACCTAGAACTAAGGAGAAATTTCCTGACAGCAAAAGCAATTAACCAATGGAACAACTTGCCTTCAGAAGTTGTGAGTATTTCATCACTACAGATTTTAAGAAGATATTGAGTAGCCATTTGTCTGAAATTGTATGAGGTTTCTGCTTGAGCAGGAGGTTGGGCTAGAAGACATTCAAGGACACTTGTAGCTGTCAGTGTGTTAAACTCTTCTCTGTGCAGGAGGAGACTCCTTCCATAGGGTGTAGAAACAGAGCTCAAATCATCAGGATCCGAGGTCTATTTTTCCATCTCGCCAAATTTCATCTCTCCTCCACACATGGAAGGGAACTCTTTTAGCAGGGTGGAGAATTGGAATTCAAAGCCTTAAGGATTTGAGCTCTATTTCTCACACAAAGAAGGGGGCTTCTTCCACTGGATGCAGAAAAAAGTGTTTACATTGTCAGGATCTGAGGTTTGTTTCTTCAACCTGACTGGAGGAGTTCAGCTCTTCCATGCATGGAAGAGAGCTCCTTCAGTGGGATGAGGGAATCGGTTCCATTTTTTCCAACCCAGAGTTCAGCTCTTAACAGGCAGCTTCCAAACATGAGAGAGACGCTCAGCAGGTGGCAGCAATTTGCAACTTTTTTTCCCAGCTTCCCAATGGACTTTCTGGGGAAGCCAATAGAGGAAATTGCAAATGGCAATCATATGATCATGGCAT
This sequence comes from Pseudonaja textilis, assembly GCF_900518735.1. Next base: position 59,992 of record NW_020769560.1, read on the forward strand.
GCTTGGCAATCAATCTTAAGTGTGAAAATGCCAAGCACCAAACTTAAAATTATATAACGGGGAAGATGCATTGCTTTATGATGGCTTGGCCATAAAGCATCTTTTCCGTGGCCTTGACAACTTTGAATGTATTCAACATAAATTGAGCACTACCTATAGATCTGATTACTGCTAAAAATGGAGACTGCTGGGGAGAAGCAGGTCTGTAGCCTAATTGGGGAACATGCAAAACAATCCTGGAAGAATGCAATGGAAAACTTCTTTCATATTGTTGGTAAGAATATAATATGGTGTCTGTGAAGATTATCGGTCATCCAAGTGATGGTTGTCCCAAAAGTGCTTTTTCAGACGGTAATTGGACTTCGTGTTTTCTTGAAGATGTTTCGCTTCTCATCCAAGAAGTTTCTTCAGTTCTTCATACCTAAAGAAGCTTCTTGGTTGAGAAGCAAATCTTCAAGAGAAATCAAAGAAAGTCCAGTTGCCTCTTGAAATACGGATATGTCTCTGAAGTTAACAGAGAAGTTGTTTCTTTTAATTTGTGTACATTAAAATCTTAGGAATACGCTTATTGATCTTTTTGCCATATTTACTGAAAATATTCAAAGCAAAACTTTGAAAGTATATTATCAATACACTAACATTATTAAAAGCAATATTTAAAAATCCTAAAAGATCTTAAAGTCATGTCTAAAAATTTCATGACGTGTTTTCTAGAGCAAATTGTATTGCATGAGTATAATTTTATATATTTCACAGTTGCCAAAATTCTGGTGAAATGGTATAGGAATATTTTTACAGTATGAATATATAATATAATAAACCAGAATGAAATGAAGGTTAAAAATCCATTTTTTTCTTTATATAGGCTGATTAATTCTAGACTGTTTTAATTTTAAATGTCTAAAGGTAATTTTGAGAACGTCAGTTTGATATAATAGTTAAAGCATCAGGTTAGAGATTGGGAGACCATGAATTCTAGTCCCACCTGCACAAAGCCAGCTGTTCTATTGTTTTAGGAAGGAGGCAGAGGCAAATCACTTCAGAAAATCTTGCCAAGAAACCTACAGAGACTTGTCACTAGGAATCAGAACTGGCTTAAAGGCACAGAAACAGAAAATGTATTTATCCAACTGCAAATTAACTTTTGTGAATCCTCTTGCTATTTAAAAAGGTAAATTATTATCAACAAATAATTCAAATTCCCTAACTTTATCTAATCTTTGTTTATTTTTCATCAAATTTCTGTTTTTAACTAATTTACATTCATTTATGCTATCTTTATACAGAGGACCATAATGACATTTTTCTAGTTATCTGGTACTGATATAGTCTTCAACACCTATGTTGAACAAATTGCACAATTATTCCATAAGCAGCTTACATTCATAATTTAACATTTTTCCATATTGTCTACTCCACACAATTTTTCAAAGGTCTTAACCAAGCAAAATAAAATAACCACAACACTCCATTTTGTTCAGTTTTGTGTCCATTTCTTTCATCCTTTTCAATAAAGCAAATACAGAATGAACACATGGATGAATTTGGTACCAGAGACTGCACTAAAAGGGAGCCTCTTACTATGCTAGTTAATTTCTAGAATTCAGCTGATTTTTCTACACATAGGTATTCAATTTGCTTTCTATCAGTGTGCTATATAATTCAGCTATTACAGTCTGATTAATGGATGAATTATAAAACAAAGTTTTTCTTTCTCAAGTCATTTGCTTAATTTGTTTTTGCTGAAGAAACATATAAAGATATAGTCAAATTCAAGTTTTCTATTGTAAGATTGATTCCTTTGTTTCTGAAGTAATCATTCATATATAGGTGTGTCTCCCTTTCTGTATTTGTTTTAAAATATCCAGCTGCTTATGGAAGACCCTCTTAATATCAGTTATCTCTATTATCCAGTCTTTATCATTGTGTAGAAGTCAGAAAATCCTAAAAATGAATAAATTGTACTGATTTTGTTAGGGTTTAATATTATGCACATGCTGCATGGGGTGTGTACATCTTCTTGTAAAACATGATGATAGTGAATAATCTTGTTTGTAGAACAAAGAAAGCACTTGTACATCTCTGAATAATATAAGAAATAATTATATCCAGTAAATCTGTATATATCTGATGTCATAGCCTTTGCTTTATTGTTGAAGTATTCTATATTTCTTAGGTGTATATGTAGGGTTTTTAAAAAATTCTGTAGTTATATAAAATATTTAGAAAATATGTTTCTGATGGATTAAAAAAAAGAGATTCTGTTCATTCTTGTTGTTAAATGTATTATAAATTTGATAATCACTGTTGCCAGAATAACTGACAGTGCAATTATATATTATTTTAATTACAAATAAATCAATATTGTTTAGCAGAGTTAATTTTTAAGATAGTATGCATAAGTTTATATTACTATTGAAAAACACTTATATCCTTTTGGAGTTTTTTTTTCTTATATAGTTTCACAGCACAATTTTAATTTTGAATTATAAAAATTGTGCCTCTTCCGATTCTTATTAATAGGCTAAAGGAAGATTATGTGGTTTACCCAAATTAATGAAAAGCAATATATCTTTAATATAAGAATTAAGAAGAATCAAGCTATTCAAAATGTTTTTTTTTAAATGCCCATAGATTGAGGGAGACTAATGATATTTTGTCCGTTTATAGGTTAATCCCACATTAAGACTTGGTGTGCTGATTTCAATGGGGACAAAAATATAGATACTTTATATGCACATTATTTGAAATGGTAAATTTTATTTCATTTATATATCATCATTATTTTTATAAATTACTTGGGCAATGAAAAATATCTAATGCCTCTTCTTATTTTCCCCACAACAGTAATCCTGTGAGATGGGTTGGGCTAAGAAAGAGGGATCAGCCCGAAGTCATCCAGCTGGCTTTCATGTGTAAGGCAGGACTAGAACTCACAGCCAGGCTGAGCTGGACTTGCATTGTGGGGGGAAAAAGTCAGAAGCAGTCCCAGAGCTGCAGTGAGGCAAAAAAAAAAATATTGTGCCATGTTCCCAGACCTGGCTGAGGGCTGAGCTTCGGCTGTGGGGGGAAAAAACAGGCAAAAGCAGCTCCTGTGCTGCAGCACAAAGGTGCAAAATCCATTTTGTCAATGGTGAGAACAAGAAGACACCAAAGGTCAGCTATGGTGACAAAGTGAATAGCAAAGGTTTTGAGGTGCAGGATGGGGGGTGGGGGGGCTACTATAGCTGAATTGCATTGAGATGGCTACAGCTTCCTAGGATATGACTAGCACCTCCAGAACCACGCAGCTGACCCACAATTCTTGGATAGCAAAGGAAACTGGGACTGTGGGGTTGCCCTCACTAAGTGAGGCAGTCACGTGATGCCTCGCTTTATGACCATCTCACTTTTTTTCCAGGTTATGCCTACTAGATTCTAAGTATATTTCTTGGAATATCTTAAAATTTTATTGTAATGGCATATACTTTAGAAGAATAAAGTTCTTTGCAATGTATATTTTGAGTAACTATGTAATTTATCCATTGATTGATGTTCACTACTTGAGAGTACAATTAGTTCTCGAGATACAACTGTTAACAAAGACTCCTAGCTGCTAGGTAACTGGTTGTAAATTGAGGGCTACCTGTTTGGAAGCTATTATTTTTGCATGCTATGGCTTTTTTATTTGACTTCCTGAAGAAAACACAAAATGGCAGAGTGTGGGTTTCTGAATAAACCTAAAAGCATTTATTTAATAATTTTAATATGTTTAGTTATGGGATGTTAACAATGCAGTAAATATTTCAATGATCTTTGCAGATATGGAGCTATAGAAATGTGATCAATAAAAGGGACATGAGGGTTTATAACTTAATAACTTTATATGCTTTATAATTTCTATAATTTTTCTCTGCAAGTTGGTCCATAAACTTGCATGAACATATTTCTTCATTTCAGGGAGGTAGGATTTCATTGAAATAAATCTTTTATCTATGAATAAAGCATCAAGCTAAAGATAATTCTCAATTTATGACTGAAATAGAGCCTGCACAATGCACATTTCAGCCATAAGACATGACAGTTACTAAGTGAAGTGCTTTTATGACTGCCTCGTCATCTCAGTCAGTGACCCCAATCCCTGCAGTCCCCATTGTCATAAAGTAGGGAAACTTCAGGAAGTGTACTTGAGAGGGAGAGCAGTTTGATCTGTTTCTTGACTCGCCAGAGACCATGTGGCATTGTCCTGGAAACAAGCGCCATTTTGAGGGGGTCTTAATTCATTCTGACTGCTCCCAAATGGCATCATAGAAAGCCATGCAGCTGCTTCCTGAAGATCTATCAAAAAAGGTGAGGTGATGGTGGGCGGGAGGAGGGCATGGGACTACCGGATAGAAAACACACCCAGTAAGGTGGGGGGAAAGGCCCAAGTCCTGCAGAGACTGAGCAGAACAAGATGCTGGGGAGATGGGGAGGGGGGATGCTTCCATGTCCCTGTCATTGGTCATAATGGAAGGCGCATTGTTCAGCAACTGAATGATGCTAACGATGGAAGCGCTGCAATTTCAGCAAGGGTTGTAAGTCAGTCACTGAATAAACACTTAAGGCGAAAACAACCTATATATCATCCCATTCTTCTATTTTTGTGAAGTTTTGCTAGTGATTGCTGCAAACATGAAAAATAAATATATTGTATAATATTTATATAGAGTAAAAAGAAAACAGAGCAAGGGATAGCTAAGATTCAAATAGGCAGAAATACGTGTATGTTTCATTTTGATTTTAGTGGAAATCGTTTTGGAACTAAGTTAAGGGTTGACAAAGAGCCTCCAGGAGAATAAATGGATAATAAAGAAAAATGAGCATAGACTGGAATATGTTTTTAAAATATGTATGAGAATTACAGTGATATGCTGAGGAGTGGCATTGAAATAAACTTATAATTGTACTTGCAAAATTGATTTTAGTCCCATGATGTAGACCAGACCAAGAAAAAGAAATCTGTGGAAATCTAGATTCCATGGAATCTAAAACTATTAAGATGGAAAATGTAAAAGAATCTTGCAATTCTAATTATATTTTACTTTCTTTTTTATACTTATATGACGTAGGGGGCTGTGAGACTTCCATGTATATCTTATTTTGTTACTGTCTTTACTCTCTACTCTTAGCTGAATATTTTGATGAGAATATAACTTTATTGTGAATTGAGAAGGATTATATTTTATGAATTAAGTAATTGTTTGTGTAGAAATATTCAGTTTGAATAAAATTATGAATTGTTATAAAATTAAGGGATCTTTTTTATGTTAGGCATCCACAGTATTGTAGTGTAGTGCCTAAGACATTGAACTGGCATTAGGGAGACACTCATGATCCAACCCATTCTTAGTTCAGCCTTGTGACGAAATAAATAAATAAAACTCTCAACTCTCTCTCTCTCAACTCATCTTCCCATACAGAAGATAGATACGGAGAAGGCCAGATACCCTGTATTGTACCTTAGAATAAAAGGTGATATACTGTATATAGATACTAATACTGTAAGTCTCAGTGCAGTTAACGAATCCCATGAAATGGTCATATTATTTAAATTTGCATTATTTCAAGCAGTATTTCTATGAAAAAGAGGATAATTGTTTCTAGCTTGATAAACCTAAATTTTATATATTTATGAAATACTATATAAAAGTAAAGGAATACAAAGCCAGATACAAAGCATACCTGCTGTCTCACTATTCTGCTGCAGTTCTTCAAATCAACCTCTTGTCTTCTGAACTTTCATTGAACTTTCAATATCTGAACTTTCAATAGCTTCTTTTTCTTCATTTTGCCCAAAGGACAATCAGTATCTAAAACCGAAATGGCAAGTGTGTGCCAGTCTCAACCATACTGTGTTAGTCTCACACTAACTGAATTTTGGCTTCCATTGAATGTGAGCTTGAATCTATTAATAATTTGCACTATAAATCACAATTTTGCATTATTCAAATTTCAACTAATCATACCCTATGTGTAAATACTATTCAGGTTATACAATGCAATTTTAGGACTCATTTTTAAAATGATTAAATAATGGCAACTTTCCCATCCTTCCTATTGCTCCCCACTGCCCTTTGGTGATGAATTTTCCTACTGCTAACTCTGACAGCAGTGGAAATTTGGGCAAATGAAGGAAGGTAATAGAGGTAAGGTAGAGGCATGTGCCAGTGCAGGAATGAGTGTGCTAGATAGGGTTTGTGCTATTTTTATATTGTTCAGATTTATTTTAAGATTGTTATTAAAAACAGGACCAAATGTGTCTTTATAAACCTGTCTATTGATTTCTTTCTCATGATCTAATTGGATTTTCAGCTTAATTGTGAGAATTGGTATATAGAATATTCCAGAACAGAAAAATGCTAGGGAGGATGAGAGATTATGACTAAGGAAAAATGTGGGAAACAGAGGAATATTTATTCAGTGTATAACATTTTCTGGCAATTATCCACTGGTTGAATTAAAAACCAATACATATATGAACATAATATTGTTATTTGCACAAAGGTATGATGACATGGTGCAATAAGGAGTATTTATGTGAGTTCTTTTGAGAAATAAGGTTGTGTTGCTGAGGAAAGATAACAAATAAGAGCACATTGTTCAGGCAGACTCAAAAGGGCTTAATATCCATCAGATGAATAATTAACTCAACGTGTCAACTGAAACAGCACCTGTTCCTTTCAATAGAAATAAAGTGAAATCATTGGAGGGATGAATCAGGACAATCACCCATTCTTTATGTGATAGGTTTTAAATGAAACTTGAAATAAAATCCTAGCACTTTCATTGACGCTTATAGTGTTTTTTCTAGTTTGTCATGCAGTCTGAATTGCTGTTGTGTGTAAAAATAAGGTCTTGGCTGCACATACCTAATTATGCTGTTATCAAAAAAAGTATTTTGGGGGATTTCCGGTTTGCAGCGCTTCGGGGCAGGCAGGAATCCGCGACTCTCTGCGGTTTCTGCCTGCGCTCGCTGCCCGAGTGCCCCAAGCCACCCGGCTTCGGGATTAGCCACCTCCGTCGAAGGTGGCGAAGACAGCGGGGGACCTGGCAAGGTCGAGAGATATTGCACCTCTCTTCCCTAGCCGGCTAAACCCCCTTTTCCGAAGGCAGCTGAGCGGCAGTCAGAAACGGCCGCCACATAGAAGTGCTCAACCGGACAAAGAAAGTGCAGGAGGAGCTGAGAAGAAGTGAAAGTGTTTTTTTGCTGACTGGAACAAAGTAACAACGAAAGTACCCTGGAACTCAAAATTTGCCAAAGATACATCGTTTCCAGAGACCTACAAGCGGCAAATGGAAATTAAAAGGAAAAGTTTTTCTTTCTTTTCACTCTCCTTCCTAACGTGACAGCTAATAGAACTGTTAGAGAAATCGGAAAACCCGCTTTGCAGGTAATTAAGGATTTCTTAACTTTTTTCTTTAAAAAAAAAAATCTTTTGTGCTGTAAGTGGGAAGGGAGAGGAAAAAAAAATTGGAGCAGAATTTTAAAATATAGAGGAGATTGCCTAGAACTTTAAAGAGCTATTAAATATTAACAAGACTTCTAAAAGATATATTTTAATTGGAACTTTGTGACTAAACAGTAACCCCAGAAAGAGAAATGGAAGAAAGAAGAAAGTACTAAAAGAAAAAGCTTACTTGGATTGTTTGGTAACTTTGGAACTTTTGGGAATTATTTCTGATTAAAAGCACTTGGGTGGTTGTTTTGTTAAAACTTTTTCTCTCTATAATGGCATCACTTGTGGATGAACTGAAAATTGAGTATCAAAAATACAAAAAGAAGAACAAGAAGGGAAAGATTCTTTTGGCACTCTTTTCCAATTTTTAGAAATGGCGGTTTGTACTTATGAAAAACTGACTGCGCAGCAGGATGATCGGTATGAAGAAGAAGCCATCTTTGAGGAACAAGTGACTCTATTTGGGGAAGCAAAGGAGAAAGAGGAAAAGAAAAAGGGGACTTTAAGATCTGGAAAAACAACCAAGAAAGAGAAAAATAAGGTGAAAAGTGGATACAATGTTAGAAAACAACAGAAAGGGGGAAAGCGGAAGAAGAAAAGGGAGGTGGAGAGACGAGGGGGTAAGGGGGCAAGGAGAAGAATAAGCAAGGGAGAAAGGGAGGGATGAGAAGCCTCAATGGTGGGGAGCAAGATGTAAAGAAACAAAATTCATTTAGAGACAATGTGTAGATTTGATTGAGAGAGGGATTCTGCAAAGGTACATAAGATTGTATTTTTATATTTGTATTTAGAAATAATGTTAGAAAATTGGCAACAACATGTAACTAAAATGGGATAGAACATTTAGTGTAATTTAGTGAAATCTTTGTGAAGAAAAAGAAGGCAATGAAATAAATGAGAGAATTGAAGTAGGAGAAATGGGAACATTTTAATGATATGTGATGTGGGGGGGAAATAACTAAAGTATAAGTGTTTCCATAAAAGTATGATATTTAATTGAAAAGTAACATTTAAAATGTTTAAGATATAATATGAATATTAATATTTATGATCAGATTTGTATTGGCATTGATAGTTGTTTTAACTACATCCTATACTTATAATTTTTTTCCTTTTTTCTTTTTTTTTATAAAATACATTGTGTAATTTTAGAATATACTAAACAGAATCCCAATGTAAGTTATGTATTATACTAAGTATTATAAATTTAGGGGAAAGAGTCAAAGGAGTCATACTCCAATCAGTGCACAGGAGAAGTTTTGTTTAAAGAGAAAAGATAAATGGGTAGCTGGAAACAGAACAGACAAAGAATAATACATATTATGATTTGAACTGAGATGAGATAAATAAAATAGAACTAAGAAAGTTAAAAGAGGGGAGAAGCTATATAGAAAATTGAAAATGGTAATAAGCTATGGAATGGTATATAAAATGAATATGAATTTGAATTTGTGTCTGTGCGAAGAGTTGTAACCCGGGATTAAGCAGCTTTCAGAAAAGATGTTTTATGTTTTGTTCGTTTGTGTATTGTCTTTGAAAATCAATAAAATTGTGTTTTTTTTAAAAAAAAGTATTTTGGAAGAAGATAGTGGCAATTGCTTCTATAATACTGCCAGAGTACCTCTATGTGTGCAGTAACGAGGAGCCAAGCTTTACTTGGTGATGGTTTTACTTGGCATCTTGGAGCTGTTTAAAACAGATTCTCCCCTGCATTGAATATCTTATCAGTAATTTCAGATTGCTAGTACAGATAGCTGTTGACTTATGACCACAGCAGGGACCAGAATTTCTGTTGCTATGCAAGGTAACTTTTAAATCATTTATGGCCAATTTTACAACCTTTTTTTGCTACAGTTATTAAGCAGACTACTGCAGTTGTTAAGCGATTCACAGAGTCATTAAGCAAATCTGGTTATTCCCCATTGCTTTGCTTGCTAAAAGCCAGCTAGGGAGATTGCAAACGATAATTATATGCCTTGGAACACTGCAACCATTGTAAATGCATGCTGGTTACCTTAATTTTCATCACTTAATCATGAGGATGCTGCAGTGGTCATAAGTGTGAAAAATGGTCATAGGTCACTTTTTTCAGTGCCATTTTCATTTTGGGTAGTCATTAAATGAATGGTTTAGTTAAGGATTACCTGTAATGGTCACATTTTTCCATTCCTTTGTTATTGACATTTTACATGGTTAAAATAATTCAATATTTAATTAAAATTTAATTGAGTTATGGTAGATATTTTAAATATTTGGAACCAAGTCTTCATTTAAAACTTAAATTCATTTCATTTAAAAACCAGATTGTTAGATCTTCAGAATCAGTCACATAAAAACCAGGGGTGATATTATAGCAGTGTTCCAATATCTCAGGGGCTACCACAAAGAAGAGGGAGTTGACAAGCATCTATATATTGATTGTAGTTAATAAATATATCAGATATAACAAAAATGTATTTGTAATTGTAATCAATAAGATTAAGGTGAGCAGATTTACAGGCTTTTTGCTAATGCTGATATTAAATGTCTATGATAGTAATAGTTTCAGAGAATAGAAAGTGTCTTGCTCTGAAAGTAAGTCTCTTGTGTTTACTATTGTTTATTCTGAACTTGATGGAGATAGCTGAATGGAGTAACTGGAAAGAAAGCTAAGGAAATTTCTCTTGTCTTTCTTCTTCTCTCCCTTCCCCATGAAATACTTAGGCTTTCCTAAGTGTTAAATAAGTGTAAAATAAGTTTGCTATTTTAAAATTAGAAAATGCCAAGCCATCCAAGGTCACCTTAGAGATGAGATGAATGACATATAAACCTAATAAACAAATTAGTTAATTCGGTAATCCAATAGGCAAAGAAGACTAATAGGAAGCAAGGGCTAAATATATAGGTGAATATTTTTGTTCTACAAATCTCAAGGTTCTCCTGTGAGTGGGAAAGGAGCCAAATGCTGGATTATCAAACACCAGGCAAGGAGACTGCAAAAATTATTTTATTCCAGAGGCATGCAATATATTGTGCCTGATTTGCAAATACTTTATTTTTTTCTGTTTTCTGCAAATAACTTCCTTTCTGGACTGTTTTTTGTTTATTCAAATGGCAGGATACATTTGTATTTCTTAACTCATAAATAGTATGGATGTTTGCCTCTCTCTCTCTCTCTCTCTCTCTCTCTCTCTCTCTCTCTCTCTGACCCCCCCACCATGACATGTTTCAAAAATGTTGACATTCATAAGAACGAAGTCAAATTACATTTTTTAAAGTTTAAGATTTCAGATTCATTAAGGGCTTTTGTGTCATATATTTGTTTATGGTTGCAAGGGAAATAAAAACTTGATGACAATACAGAGTTATCTGTTTTTAAGTTTGAATTTATTTTGAATTACTTCTGAGTAATTACTGATTACTTTGAAGATTTCAAGATATATATTAAATAGACTACATTCTGATTCTCTTATTGTACCTACAACTTCTTTTGATATTATTTTCACACTTTGTATGTAAAAACCAAACAAACCAAGCATTGACCTTTAGTCTGAGTTAACCTACTGTTAGATTGCAAGTTTATGTAGAACATCACACATTAAAAAGAAATACTTTCATTTATAATACATTGGAAATCTTTCACTCTAACACAGGGGTTGGCAATTTTCCCAAAGAGCCAGATGAGAAACTGGGGCTCTTGTGGAGGGTCACTACCTTCATTCCACTTCCTTCCCACCGCTGCCATCCTGCCACTGCTGCCTTGGCCAGACAGGGAAAATGAAAGGGTGGGATATGACCCATAGGCTGTAAAATGCCCATGTCTGCTCTAACAAGATTTTCTTTTATGTTCAGCTTGCACAGTTTAGACAACGAAAAGCATACTCTGATGGGCAGCATGCCTTTAAGAAGCAGAAGCAGAAGAAGAAGAAGAAGAAGAAGAAGAAGAAGAAGAAAAAGATATCAAAAGTCAAAGATGAAGAACTGATACAAGAAGGTTTGGATACTAACCAATTGCAAACAGAAGAAGCATCCCTACATAGCTTTCAAAGAGGAGCAGCTTCTACAACTGAATGTGTTACAGTGAGAACTTTGCACAGTGATGAAATGATCAAACATGATCAAATATATACCACTGAAGTAAGTGTTTCAGACTTTGAGATTAGGGCCTGTTGTTAGATGGTGTATATTAAATATTGTAAATATGCTTTAACTTTTTTGCTTTGAAAATAAGCGCAAGTAATTTTCCCGTGTAAAAGTAACCACTATTTTTTACATGAGCAACAGTATTAATAACAATACCACTATAAGAGGCTATAGTGCCAGAGTTTGATAGGATTGAGAAAGATTACTATTGATTAAAAAAATAACTAACTAGCATTTATTGAAATTGTGGTATTTTAAAATGAGCTCACAAAATAATCTACCTTGATGTTTATTTAAAATGTTATTGGTTATTGCCAAATTGTAAATATTGAGTTAATAGTTGATTTTATTGCAATGTAATATAGGTAGCCCTCAGTTAATCCATGATAATTGTAACTGGAATTTCTGTCCTTAAGCACTGTGGTTGTAAAATGTGATGTCACATGACCACGTCACTTTGCCATTGGCAACCCCAGCAGTCTCCATTACCATGATTAAATGAATCCCACTGGTCAATAGGTGGGGATCCCCCCTACTCCAAGCCATCCTGCTGGGTCTGTTCCAGCATGAGCCTTACTAAAATAACAGACTGCCTCTTCTTGAACTCTCCTCTCCTGTCTACCATCTTTGTCCTTTTAGATGCCTGCCTATCCAGCTTCCCAACTATACCTGCCAGCATCACATTGCACACCTGCCAGAACCTTCTTCCATGCTGCCTTCTTTCACACTGGTATAGCTTGTTTCACACCCTGCCCAGGGCTTCTGTTCACATACCAGCCAGGGCTTTCTTTTGTGAAGGAAACTCAATATGTGAAAGTGTTTTTCACATCAAGCTTCTTTCACTAGTGTGCAAAAGAAGAAGCTAATTAAGAACTTTGAGGATCAGTTGTAAATCCCTTCAGCTCCATCCTAATTTCAAGCAGTGATTGAACAAATGGATGTTAAACAAGAACTACCTGTATGTCTGTTGGAAGTTCTGATGGGTCCTGGCAGATCCTATCAGTACATGACACAAAATACAAAAGAAATTATCAGATATTTCTATCTATAAATGTGAAAATATTCTTAACCTTGTTAGTATTTTTTCATTTATAAATAGTAATTTTTAAGAACAATTTCTTTATGAAAAACAGATTTTGATGTAAATTTATCCTTTGTTTATTCTTTTTAAAGGATTACAAACCTGGAGAACTATAGGTGAAAATTTAAAATGTTGCCTATCTAATGAAGTTATAAATTCACAAAATATGTACTCCCACAGAATATTAGTAGTATATGATCCTGCAAAAGCTCATTTCCTTCCTTCCTTCCCTACCTTCCTTCCATCCATCCATCCACCCACCCACCCATCCATCCGCCAGAAGCCTTTTGATAGCTAACAAGAGTTAAAAGCATTACGTGCAAAAGAAACAATAAAATTACAATCCTGACAACAAGTATAACTTATGACCACAGTTGAGCTAAAATTTCTGTTTCTAAATGAGACATTTATTAAGAGTTTTGCCGCATTTTACAATCTTGCTTGCCACAGTTAAGTGAATCACTGCAGTTGTTACGTAAGTAACATGGTTGTTAAGTGAATCTGGCTTCCCATTAACTTTGCTTATCAGAAGATTGGAAAAGATCACACTGGACACTGCAACCAACATAAATATGAAACAGTTCTCAAGCACCTAAATTTTGATCATGTGACCATGAAGATGTTACAATAGTTCTAAGCGTGAAAAATGATCATACATTATTTTGAGTGATGTTGTAACTTCAAATGGTCACTAACTGACTTGTTGTAAGTTGAGAATTACCTGTAGTTACAATTGATCAGTTCCTGGAGGAAAACACAGATCTTCAGGGTCTTCCTTGGGATGACAGGGTTGGGACCAACCATATTCGAGGAAGGGAAGGCAATCCCAAAGGACTAGTGCTGCAACAGAAAAGGCATGGCTTTTTATTGAATTCAGAGCATATTAATCCTGTTGGATAGGAAGAGGTAGCTGAAGCATGACAATCAGGCTTGCACCTTCAATTGTACCTTGACCTTCATTGGGAATCGGTGCATTTACATGTTTCCAGTGTTACACAAGAGTACACAAGCACACCCATAACTACTCATGCTCCCACAATCTTTTACACATTCTACTGAACAACCACACATTCAGTTGTAGTTTCTAAGTGAACTTTAAGGGCAGCAACATATAAAGCACATTGTAGTAATTCAGATAAAACCTAACTAGTATGCCGCTAACTGAGAATAGAGCTCCCAATTCATAAATGAATCGCACAAAATGATTTGTGGAATCAGAAGTCTACAGGAATCTCAAAATAATTTACCACTTCTGTCTGTGATAACATAACACTATATAAAACCCTGAAAGATCTCTGGAACTGAATGTCCCTCCAAATTCACAGCCATTTGTTCTGTCAAAGGTTGAGCATAAATCTGTTTGCATCCAAACTCCTATCCTCTAGATATTGAAATTGAAGCTTGACTGTATCACTTGGTTGGTTCAGAGTTAAGGTATATAACTGGGTATTGTCAGCATATTGATATCATTTAACCTCATGCTGCTGGATAACCTTTCCCAGTGGTTCATGTAAATGTAAATCAAGAACAAGGATATTGAAGAGCCAAGAAGTAACCACACAGCAAAACTATAGGTCTTTATCTCCCTACCTACACTAACTAGAACCAGCACTAAAGGAGGAAAGATAACTTCCTCAAGACCACGACTTTTCCCAACCCCCGTGTTGGTCCCTAAGGATACCATGATGGCATGAAAAGTTAGCAAGAGACCAAGAAGGGCCAGGCTTTAATATTTACTTTATTATATTTGGAAATCATTGACCAGCTGAACAAATCTGAGCAGCTTCTATCAAGTACAACACATATTCTGGCCCAACTTTCAGCCCCACTAGATAAACCAGGCCAGGAAATCAATTGCACAGTAAAGCTAAAACTACTTATATTGAGGTTGGCTAATAATCATTTTTTTTTTCCACCTGCAATTGTATGTAATATGACAATCAGCTTTAAGGAATGTCAACATTGTGTTGCTAAAGTCCCTGTAATGTTAGTTTATACTAAAGGTTTGTACCAGGATTCACATATGGCCGAAGTCACTAAAATAAAATGTTTCTTAACGCCTCAAGGCAACTTGATTATAGGCTGCAAAAGGTTTCTCACAATTTAATTCCAGGAAGGAGGAATATCAAGAGAGATTCAAATTACCAATTGGCAAGAGTAATCTTTGTTTATTATTCAAGTCTTATTATTCAACCCTTACTTTCAAAAGTCATTACATTTAGCTTCATTTTTCCAATATAGGAATCTTTTTAAGCATCTTTTAAAACATGTTTTAATTTTAAGCAGTTTTAGCAATAAAAGATGCTGCCTAGCAACTGTTGTTGAAGATACTGAAGGGTTTTATTATCTTCCTATGCTAGAATGCTATGAAAATTCTCATCCTTTTATTTTTATTTCTGTTTTAGCTAGAAAGTGAGATTTCCACTCCAGCTCAGAGGTAAGATTATGATGTCTTATACGTTGCTTAACAAAACATTTTTCCACACGTGGTGGTCTTGTAAAACTACCCAAAAATTTTGGCAAAAAATCAGAAAATGGTTGGAGGAGATAACAAAAGAACAAATAGACTATAAACCAGAGTTCTTCCTGTTAGGGATCTCTGATAGATATTTATCCAAAAAGACAAAATATGTAATAATCCATATTCTAACCGCAGCTAGATTAGCGTTTGCTCAATGTTGGAAATTACCTCATACACCTTCAGAGCAAATGGTTATTCAGAAAATTTGTGAGTGTGCTGAAATGGATAAATTAACGATAGCATTAAAAAACAAAGAGTCCTCAACATTTTACGACAACTGGGACTCATGGTATAATTGGCTTACACAGAGACAAATTATGTAAATGATAAAAAGTAACTTAAACATAATGGAAAAGAGAAGTAGATTGGATATGATGAAGAGAAATGATCCTTACAGACTGTCACAAAAAGATATCATTCGTTTTTAATTGTATTTCTACCCTATTCTCCCTCCCCTCCCCTTCCCTTCTCTCCCTCTATATCCTTTCTCTTTCCCCCAACCAGCCTTTATCCGGTGTGCTAGGCCGGGTGTTTTCCTTCTTTCCCCCTACCCATCTTTCTTTCTACTTTGTAAATGTATTGTCGATGTGTTTTTAAATTGTAAATTTAATAAAATCTATTTAAAAAAAAACAACAACAGTTTTTTAAATGCTGCTTTTATTTTTATAATTATTTTTATGTTAGTTTATTTTATGTGAGTTTATTTTATGTGAAGTATTTTATACAATCAACACAACTAAATAAGTATTCCTAAAAATAATTTTAGGAGGAATATTTGTGACCAAATAATATAGTTTTGAAAAAATGGGCTTATCAGTAATTATTAAATATTATTGGACTATTTTGTGGTGTGTAATTGTGTCAATATACATAGACTGTTCCCCTATTTATCACTCTTCTGCTATACCTTCCCATACATTTGTTGGTAGCTTGTTATGTATGCTGCCAGCACACTGTTTAGTTCTTCTTTGCAATAGTTTAATGTTTGGATAAAATGGAATCTCTTTTGACTTTTCTCAGTAGCTTAGCCTAGCAGGAAGTGTATAAAGTTAAAAATCTCTCAGAATGGACTGATTCCGCAAAGAAATCCAAACTTTTTTAAATTGAAATTGAAATTAATGAACCAACAGAACCCATAAAGAACAAAAAAACAAAAAGAGTTGAACAATTTAATTGCTTCTCCATTAAGAAATATTCCTATAGAATAGAACAAAATGGAATAAATCACAGTATAATAAAATGAAACAAAGACAAATCCAAATTGTTACTTTGCTTTTAGCTCCATTGCTCTTCATATAATTATATCATTCTTGATTTTCTAGCTTCCACATCCCTGAAACTTAGGGCTTTATTTACTTGCCTTTAAGTCAAGCTGGAATAGATCTGTTCTGTTCTTCCCATGAAAAAAAAACTACAAAGGAAAAATTAAACCATGCATTTTCATATTTCTTATTGATTCTTTAGAGCAGGGGTGTCCAACCTTTCACCTTCCCTGGGCCACATTAGAAGATGAAAATTTGGTTTGAGCCGCACATAAAATAAAATAACAGTAACGATACCTGATCATCCAAAAAAACCGTAGAAAACATAGTTAACATATTAAATTTATTTGGAAATGAAGTTAGTGAGATGTTTTTATTATTTATTAAAAATTATTTATTTTTTATCACGTTTTTTTTATCATGGTTTATTTTCTGGCCAAATTTTGCAGGGGGGGGGGGAGAAAGCTTGCCCGCCTCGCGCCTACCTCTCCTCTTGCAAATGGCCCGGCTGGATGAGGCAGGACTGGAAGGCAGAAGCAGCGGCGGGGGAAGAAGCAGCAGTGGCGGCGGGGGCAGAAGCGGCAGCAGCAACAGCAGGAGGTGGCGCTCTGATGGCGCCCGCCTTTTCTGTTGCTGCTTGGCCTGGCGCTCGCCTCGCCCCGCCTCGCGCCTGCCTCTCCTCCTCCTCCTCACTGGCTCTGGCACGAAGGTTGGGGTGGGCATTGGGCCGCATTATGAGGCGACCTGGGCCGCATGCGGCCCCTGGGCCGCGGGTTGGACAAGCCTGCTTTAGAGTTTGAATTTCTTGAATTTCTCTCATGATCTCTATCTAGATTTATCAGTTCAAATCTGTCGATCAGATTTAAGTTTTTCTTTTTTGTGTCTGACCCTCTTGGGATGGGATTTTCCCCACATGCTACAGAATTATATTTATAAAATTGATGATTAGAATTTGAATTAAATTGAATTCGTTATGGATTCACAAGAGGCCTATATCAGGCCTATAACTGGAAGCTTAGAAAATGATTATAGTCAGGCCTACATGTTGACTACTATTCATTAATAGGGAACCAATTTTTTTCTGTTTTTGCGTAAAAGGAGAGCAACAATCCTTTCCAGTGGCAGTTCTTTTTTTACCATAAATAATGTTTTAGAATGAAGAGAAAGTGTTTCTTTGCAAGCATGGCATTCAATTCTTTAAGAGTTTCCTCTTCCCAGGAGGTTGGCAGTCATGGCTGATTGAATACAGGATACAGAGTTGTAATGAAACCCAGTCTCTTCACTACAATCTGTTCTATGCCATTGTCCAACTCTCGTTGGTTCCTTCACCCCTAGGGCTATTTCTCATGGAGAGACTCATCCATACAAGTTGTTGTTGAGCACATCTTTTGCATCCTCTGTCAAATTATTTATTGAACTTAGAATGGAATAACAGAGTTGGAAAGGACCTTGGAGGCCTTCTAGTCCAGCCTCCTGCCTAGGCAATGAAACTGTACACCAGTTTAGGCAAACAATTATCCAACATCTTTTAAAAAAACTTCCAGTGTTGCATTCACAATTTCTGGAGGCAAGTTGTTCCACTGATTAATTGTTGTAACTGTCAGGCAATATCTCCTTAGTTCTAAGTTGTTTCTCTCCTTGATTAGTTTCCAGCCAGTGCTTCTTCTCCTATCCTCAGGTGCTTTGGAGAATAGCTTGACTCCCTCTTCTTTGTGGCAGCCCCTGAGATATTGAACACTGCTATCATGTCTCCCCTAGTCTTTCTTTTCATTAGACTAGACATACCCAGTTCCTGCAACAGTTCTTCATATATTTTAGCCTCCAGTTCCCTAATCATTTTGATTGCTCTTTTCTGCACTCTTTCTAGAGTCTCAATGTATTTTTTTACATCGTGGCGACCAAAACTGAATGCAGTATTCCAAGTGTGGCCTTACCAAGGCATTATAAAGTGGTATTAACACTTCATATGATCTTGATTCTATCCCTGTTTATGCAGCTGAGGACTATGTTAGTTTTTTTAGCAGCTGCTGCACACTGCTGGTTCCTATTTAAATGGTTGTCCACTAGGACTGCGAGATCCCTCTCACAACTCAGAATCCAACTTTTTGAAAACCTCAGGAGTTTTGTATCAGCTGTTATATTGGATATGTTTGAAATATAGAACCTGTGATGTATTTTCCAAATATAAGTTACTTATAATTGTTACTTCTGTTTTGTTCCATTTGAGTCTTGGAATCATACTCAGTAAGTTTCTTCCACAAGTTAAGTTCAGTAACTGGTGATCACCTGAATGTGTCTACATAAATTTTTGGCAATAGTATGGAAGTGTCTTATAATTTTTTCTTCCATGTTTTTCTCTCTCTCAATGTAGTCTTAATCCTGGGATTTGTTGATGTCCTTCATCTTAACTACTAATCGGGTCTGACCAATTTGTTAGGATCTGTCAGTTTTGGTTAGATACTTTGTCTTCTGTAACTCTTCCTTTATAGTTCCTCAAACTATATCAGAAACTTTATTAGATTTCTATTACTTTTTGATGGAAAAACATTTTGTATTACAATGCAATGGAAACCTTGATGTATTTTCTTTTTTAAAGTACATACGTTATCCATTATATGTTTATCAGGCACACTTTTGCATTAAGAAAAAAAATCCTGATTCTGTAAATACTGTAATTCTGTAAAAATTCAAAGAAATCCTTTAAATGTGTTTTTTTTCCATTGTCCAAGTTGTTGGGAAAAAATATTACAAAACACGAGGCTTCTCCTTATTTTACTTTACTGACAAGATTATTTTCTTGATTAAGTAAACTGGAGATATAATTAATCAGAAGTAAATATGAGACTATTGTATACTTATTAGAGGACAGATACTTATTTCTAAAAAGACATCAATTGCATTCTAAGTTGTATTTTAAAGTGTAACCCATAGAGACATTTTTCTCATGCAGATAAATGGTGGAAATTTTTTGACAAGAACTGATGTACCTTCTGACTTTATTAGGGTACAGTATTTATAATGAATTTGTGGCAGTTAATACTAAAACACTAAGTAATTTGCTTTGAGAAATGAATTAAGACTATTAACTGCAACTCTTCTACTTGCATGCCATAATAATTTTTAGTTTATGTACTCTATCCTTCTGTTGCATTTTCACAGTATTGAGAAGACAACTTTTAAAATTTAATTTGTATTAATATGCTGCTGCTGTTATAGAGCAAGCTATACTAATAAAATTAGCTTACATAGCAATGCTCTAAAGTACTGTCTCATTTTGCAAAAAAAAATATTTTACATATCTTCACTTTAAAACAGTATTATACCATGCTGGGTTTTAAGAACCTTGAATTGGTTTAGGAAGAAGAATTGGAATTTGGAGAGAAGTATACTGATCATGAGGTGCAGAATACTGTAACAGAACTGGAGATGATGAAGAATGAATTGGCTGGAAAGCAGCAAGAGATTGAAGAGCTAAATAAAGAGCTAGAAGAAATGAGGGCAGCGTATGGTACAGATGGATTGCAACAGGTATAATTACCTTATGTTGCTTTCTGCATGCTTGGTACAATCTGAGTCGCTGAAAATGTTCGTTTTTTGTTTCATTTACTGATACTAATATTAGAAGTATCAGTATAATTTTTGCTTCACCTTCCACATTTTTTGGTTCAGTTCTTAATGACTTAAGTTCGATAAAAAATATTAGGGTTATTTTGGGGGGGGAATACTCCCTAGTTCTTTTTTACACAAAGGACAGTGAAATTAGTGTTCCTCTTATAAATCAAGAAAGTGGTCGATAACCTAATGGTGCTTAAAATTTATCCATTTGGGGGGAACTTGGATAATCTATGCTACTCAATTAAATTTCTAATCCAGTTCTTAGAAGAACACTAAGGAATCACTTTGGATACTGGAATTGGTCTCATACAATCTAAATTAAATAATGTCTGCACAATAAAATATATACACATAGTTATCATTTGTATTCTGTGTACATTATCCTGCTATTGTGCATATTTTATTTAGTATGTGCCTATAGTACACATTCTTTATCTGTCCTTTTGGATTATTGATGAAATAGTGATGGAAAATAGCATTTCAAAGTAATCAACTTTTTCCCTTTTTCATACTATATCAGGTTTCTCTTCTCTTATATAAAGATTATATCTTTTACCTTTATTTTTCAAATTATGACAGATACAATAATTACAGCAAGATTTCAGAAAATGCACTTATAAGGTGTTTCTGTGTCTATTTACTGTTAGGCATTGTATACTTATGATGTAAAGTTTTGTGGTGCTTATATATCACTTTATAGTTCTTTGCAGCACTTTCTGGGACATTTACAATGTTAGCATTGTATACTCCAACAATCTGGGTCCTCATTTTATCAATCTCATAAGGATAGAAGGATGATTCAACCTCAAGCCCTGTTAGGGTCAAACTCCAGGTTATGGGCAGAGTTAGCCTGCAATATTTCTAACCATTGTGCCACCACCTGGCCTCTTTATAAAAGATAAAAGAAGTTAATTAGAAATTGAATAGAATAAGATTTGAACTGTGGAAGATGCTGAAGTAATTTTTTTTTGTGATATCCTACTTGCAAATCTTTATTTTTATGACTAAAATATTTAAAGTATGCCAGGGTTTTGTCACTGTCCTTCAAAACATTATTCCAGAAAATGTAAGTATTCTCTGCTAAAACAAGGAAATGTAATATTTGATATGTGATATACAGAGCGGTACAGTGCTTTTTTCTATTTGTTCTTATAATCCACAATTCTTATTAAATATTCTTATTATTTTTGCATAAAATCCTTAAAAGCAAAGAAATGCTCCATAATGATGTACACTGTAGAGCAGGGATATCAAACTGACATTGTCATGACGGCATCACATGATGTATCAGGTCTTTTTCCCCCTTCACTAAATCGGGTGTGGCCGTGGCCATGGCATGAGGCATCCGACCCTCAGGCCAGGAGTTTGACAGCCCTGCTTTAGGAGGTCCCAGGCCACCCAAAATTTATGTTATAACATGTATGAATAATTAGTAATAAATAGTAATAGTTGCTCATGATTTGTTGAAGCAGTTTTGTTTTACACCTTTACTTTTAATTAAATTATTTAGTTAAAATTATTTTGTTAAAATATTCTGTTTCTCAATACACGTCTGGAAGGATATAACATTTGATTGATTGATTGATTGATTTGTATCCCACCTTTATTACTTTATGAGTAACTTACTGGTATACATTTTCTCTTTATAGGAAATAAATTACTCTTAATAGTAATTTCTAGGAAAAAGTTGAGAGTTTTTCAGAGTACATTTTATCTCACTTATTTATTTGCCTAAATAAATTGCCTAGCTTACATGTTTGCATTTCACTAAATTTAGCATGTAACATTGTTATTCTATGTTGCCTTAGATTTATGTTTTAATAAAAGATAAATACTCAATGAAAAAAAATTCCTTAACAAGATTTTTATAAGTTTTAATATTAAAACTTAATGGTTTAAAATCATTGTGTTGGTTTAGTATAGTATTTGCACGAGAAAGTATTTGCTGAAGTTTTGGGCATATGAGTTTTAAAAATCCAGATATAATTATAGTGCTCATCTTTCCACTGTAGGTAGTCCTCAGTCTATGACCAGTCACGTAAAGTTATAATGAACCCCAAAATGGGACTTAGAATCTGGATTCAAAGTCCCAATGTCCATGTTCCTTGGGTCATGTGACTGCATTTTTGGCGCTTGGCATATTTATGGCCATTCTCAGCACCAGTTGACTGTGATTTATGACATTTTTGCCAGAAACCAGCATTTATTTCCTCTTTCTGGCAAAACCTGTCCCAGAGTAAACAATGGTTTGCTTAACAACTACTGGGTTGTTTAATGCCTGCCACAAAAAAGGTCTTAAATTAGATATGAGAGAGTCCCACTTTTCATGATGTTATGACCAAAAGTGTCGGCTCAGTTACAATAAGTTGGAGAGTGTATCTCTTACTATATAATCTTTTGATACCTTGTTTTTGTGTTTGCCCATTTAGTATCACAATTATGTTTTATATTTATAAAAGAAGTCCTGAAAATACTTTCAGTACAATTTGTATACTGATTCTAGATACCATAATATACTGGAGTGCATCTATAGAGAACTGAGAGTGTAATTGATTATCACAAGTTAGAAGTCTATACTATGTTACGATGTTTGCTAAATATGGATAATGTTTAAATAAGGGTAAAAACTTTTTAAAAATAATTTATTGGATTGATTTAAACATGCAGGAAACCATTTTATAAAACAGAATGTTTTCTAGTTTTACATACTTATCATACAATATATTTCTTGATTTTCGTAATGTAGCTTTTTTTAGTAAGAAAATTGAAAACGAAAAATAGCACGTTCAAGTGAAAATGAGGTTAAGTAAAGATTCCAATTTGTAGTCTAATATTGCAATACATTTTCCTTACTTTTCTGCCACCATTTACATTATCCTATCCCATCAACTATAATTGATGTAAGGAAATATTTGGTTTATGCTTGCTTTTTCAACTCTGAGCTCATTTTGTATTCTTCTAAAGATGAACATATTCTCCAAGTCCTGAAAGAGAAACCAAGGCATCTTCCAACTTAAAATTGCATTGGATTGATGGTTGGAACAACTATTTCCTGATAAAATATGTCTTGCATATTCAGCAGTGGTTCGGCCTTTTTCAGCCAAACCGGTACTAAAAAAAGCCTCTGACGATCAGCTGAGAGGAGGAAAAAACCACCTCCAACAATCAGCTCAGATGAGAAAGAAGAGAAAAGCGTAGGATTGTTCCTCCCACCTGCCCCTGCGCTTTTCTCTTCTTTATCCTCTCAGCTGATTGGCACTGTAGGCCTCAGCTGGTGTGGGGAAAGGTGCGTGTGCATATTAGGTGAGCACGCCTGTGTGCAATCATTGAACCAGTAGTGGATCTTACTGCTTATATGCAGCAATATTTATTTCAGTCCAATAGGATTGGATACATTGGATTCAATTTCTTTTTTAACATTGTCCCCATTTGTCCTTTTGTTTTATCTTTTTGCAGCATGATATTTGAATGATTGCTAATTGTTTGATGAGGGAAGTTTTAGTTGTTTGGATTTTTGGCAGTGGTGGGATTCAAATAATTTAACAACCGGTTCTTTGCCCTAATGGCCAGATGGGTAGGTGTGGCTGGGTGGTCATATGACTGAGTGGTGTGGCCAACTCAATGTCACGGTGAGGGGCGCTTCACCTCACCTGTCCTCTCGTGACCGTGGGGATGCTGCAATGGTCATAAGTGTGAAAAATGGTCATATCACCTTTTTCAGTGCCATTGTCACTTTGAATGGCCACTAAATGTACTATTATATGTCAAGTATTACATGTACAAAAATACAAAAAGCTTCTT
This sequence comes from Pseudonaja textilis, assembly GCF_900518735.1. The sequence continues at coordinate 83,872 of NW_020769560.1, forward strand.
TGCTTGCAAAAATACCAAACATTAGATTAGAAATGGGGGAATACACACCGAAGATCAATGATAGCCAGAGCCATCATGAATACCTAAACCATTCTATCTGAATATTTATTTATGTATTTATTTATTGAATTTATATTGTCGGCTATTCACCCATGGCAACTTGTGGCGGCTTACACAATGTAAAACCGTATTTAAAACAACAACAATAAAAACTAACAAAAAGAATCAAATTAATACAGTACAATAGAACAAAATCTGGAAAAAAATAAAAAATAAAAAATCACTCTCCAAAGGAATACCTTCCTTTTCATCAGCAATACCTGCAAGCCGGAGTTACAAATCAGGCAGGGTACCAGAGCACCTTGAGGAATTAAAATAGTTAAAAGGCAACGATAACTATCAGCAGCCAATTCTTGCTCATAAAGTAAAACCCTTTAATAGAGAGGTCATTTAAGCTGTCCAGAAAGTGGATGGGCATATTCTCCACTGAGCCAAAGGGAGAATCCAGGATGGGTAGTCCCTAGTCTCCTAGCTCTGCAGACTGAGTTGAAAAACTTAGGACACACCCTCTGGTAATGGTCCCCAGTTCTTCACTCGGTCTCAGCGTATTCAGACCACCCTCTGAATAGTTAGGATTGTAGAAGAATATTCACCCCCTGGATTAAGCTTTTTTTCGCAGAGAGGCTTGGAACAGGTTTGACAGCTAGCCAGCTTGCCGGTTTAGCGCTTTCATTTTTTTGCACCTTTTTTTCCGGTTCACGTTTTTTTGCTTGTTATAAGCGTTTCTGTCCCTTTTCGGCGGTGGCAGCCGTTTATTTCGTTTGGGGACAATCTTTCAGTTCGTCTTCAGGATTGTCCCGGGGGGAGGGTTCTGGCCATTGGAATTAAATCCCCAGAGCACTGTGGCAGCTGCGAGACTCTTGAGTCTGCCTGATAATTGCGGTGCAGCCAACGCCAGGCTCGCAAGCCTCTGACCTGTCAGGGCTTGCTGCAATTGAAAGAGTCAGCCATTTTTTCAACTTTTTTTCCCTGACTTGACCGTTGAATTGTGGAGCTGTGCTGAGCTCACCACTTTGGGTCGCACTAGCCTCCTGAAGTGGTGGTCACTACTGTGGCTGTAGCTGACAGCTTAGGCTGAATGTTTTTTGTTTACTTCTTTTTCCCTTTCTCTATCCCTGTCAAGTGACAGTTATTTTTGGCGGGCTCAAAGATGGCCACCAAGGGAGCTGATCAAGAATTGTTAGTTCCTCAGCAAGGTAGAGAGAAAGCTGTAAAGGGATCTCCTAAGCCCAGGTCTGCTGGTCTGGAGGCAGCAGCTAGGATTAGAGCCAGGGCTCTAGCCCCTAAGAGACCCTCTAGGGCTGAGGATAGACAGGCCAGGCGTAGACAAAAAGCCATAGATAAACAGTTTGACAGGGCAGTGAGAGATTCCAGGATGGCTGAAAACAGAGCCACCTCTCAAACTTTGCCTCCTCAAGATGACGGGCAGCCAGACCAACTGGCAGATAGGCAGTATATGACTGCCTGGTCTCCTGGGGGCTCAAGTACTCAGGATTTGCAGGGAAACCTGCAAATCAGGGCTGAGACTTCTCACAATTTTTCTGAGCCACCTCAGGGGATCTTGAGGGCGGCACTTGCTAACCAAGTCTCCAGCGGAGCCAGATCTGTGCCTGCAGCCACCTTTACACCTACAGCAGCTGGCTTACAGCCTGAGGAGACTCAGATGCAAAAAATGCCATCCTTCATGAGAGCCTGGATCTCCCAAAGAATAAGACAGGAATTGCAGGCAGAGGTCAACCAGCTGCGCCAGCTGTCCTATTTGGACACTAACAGAGGAGTCCTGCAGGGGCAGGGGCAGGCTTCTGCAGAACAGTTGATCTACTTCAGAGTGCACTCGGCCTCCCCTTCAGAAAGCAGCCAAATTTATGGCTCCGAGAAGGGACCTCCTTCCAGAAAGGGATTTTTCAGATGAGGAGTCGGAGGTAGCAGGTTCCCCCCTCCTTTAAGGGCCTTTTCCAGCCGGCTCTTTTGAAGACTCTGCTGCTTAAGGCCAAGAGCACGGCTCATCTCAAAAAGGACACAGTCACTCAGGTCCTTCCCACAGAGGGAGAGGATAGGAGGATTTCCTGTTCGCTGAGAAAGCATCTGTGGTGGATGCTGTACCTGTGCCCCAGATGTTTCTGAACCTGATCAAAAAGCAGTGGGAGTCCCCTGGGAAGTACACTCGCCCCAGTGGGTCTGAGTCTACCTTATTTAATGTGGACAAGGACCTTTTGGACATTATGGAAGTGCCAAAGGTAGATGGTCCAATGGTAGTCCTAGCTTCCTCATCTGTCATCCCACCTGATATGGAGGACGTTTTAAAGACAGAGGACTGGAAGGAGGAGATGGCGCTCCGGAGAGCTCATCAAGCTGACTCCTGAGCCATCAAAGCATCAGCGACTGCATCTTTTTTTACTCGGGCCTCTTTGTGGTGGCTGAGGCAGCTACAGGGCAGAATCCCACCTGAGGCTCTCAGGGTGCATCAGGACCTGAATACGATTATAGCTGCGGCTCAATTGACTGCTGATGCCACCCTCACATTAGCCAAATTTTCTTCCAGAGCCATGGCCTCTTCCATAACAGCACACAGGCATCTCTGGCTGAGAAATTGGCAGATGGATATCCGAACCAAATGGAAACTGGTGTTGGCTCCCTTTAAGGGAGAGAGACTTTTTGGGGAGGCCCTGGATCCTTTTCTGACAGAAACCAGGGACAAGCAAAAGATCCTACCCTCACATGGGAGGTGCTTTGATTACAGGTCTCATCCCTACTACAGGAAGCCCTTCTTTAAACAGAGGGAAGCTAGGGCAGGCTTTTCCCATCAAAGTAGACCCTTTTTCCAGAGATTCTCATCTCAGGCTGATAGACAAGCCTTTGCCGCCAGAGGGCATCAAAGGCAAGAGAGCAGAAGGTCCTTTAGGGGTTCCAACAGACCCTTCGGGCACAACAAGTGACACCCGAGCCTCATCCCCCATAGGGGTTGTCTGGGACTGTTCTGGCAGAGGTGGGAACAGACCACGATGGACACTTGGATCCTGTCAACCTTATGGTCGGGTCTCTCTAGAGTTTCTTCCTCCCCAAGAGCCTTTGTCTGCTGCCGCATCTCCAGGGTCCCCTCAAAGAGGGATCTCATGGAATCGGCAATTCAACATCTGCTGGACATTTGGGCTATCTAGCCGGTTCCGGTAGACCAGGAGAGAAAGGGTTTCTATTCAGTGTTTTTTGTGATTCCAAAGGCCTCGGGGAGGTGGCGAGCAATCCTCAACCTGAAAGGGCTCAACAGACATCTAATCTACTGAAGGTTCAAGATGCATTCCCTCCACTCCATTCTAGAGGGACTGCGGGAGGAAGATTGCCTGGGTAGACTAGACGGAGGCCTACCTCCATGTGCCCATATACCCCAACCACTGCCAGTTCCTGAGGTTTTGCTATGGCTGCTGCCATTTTCAATACAGGGCTCTCCCGTTTGGCCTGTCATCAACCCTTTGGACTTTTACCAAGCTCTTGGCAGCGGTACCAGCACATCTCAGAGCCTTACCCATAAGGATCCAATGCTATTTGGATGACATCCTGATAGCATCCTCTTCCAGATCCCAGGCGGAGGAGGATCTTATGTTGACAATCAGGATTCTTCGAGAGCACGGGTTCTTGATAAACCTGGACAAATGCCACCTAGTACCATCGACTCGGCTCTTGCATTTGGGGGCTATTATAGACACCTTGGCCGGACAGGTTTTTCTCTCACAGGAGCGTTGAGATAGTATCAGGGAAGTCACATCTTCCAGAGAGGCGTCTATCATCTTGCTGTCTCAGCTTCTCGGCAAAATGATATAGTGCATTGAGATTGTCCCGTGGGCCTGCTTCCACGCCTGAACCCTTCAGTGGTTCCTGCTCCCTTACCAGAGGGCGAGCAGGGGCGACTCTCCAAGGAGGGTTCGCGTCCCCTTGCCAGTTCTTCGTTCCCTCCATTGGTGGCAGTCCTGAGCCATTGATCATTGTACAGGGAACCCTAGAGGATTACCATCACCACTGCCGCCAGTCTCTATGATTGGGGGGCCCACTTGGGAGTCCAGGTCACCCAGGGGAGGTGGTCATGAGAGGAGCTTGCCCACAACATAAATTGGCTCGAGCTCAGGGCTTCCTGCTTAGGGCTCAAGGATCTAAGGCAGGAGATGGTGGGGAGACATGTTCTTCTCCTCACGGACAATGTGGCTACCAAGGCCCATATAAACCAGTAGGGGGGCACATGCTCCAGATCTTTAATGCAGGAGGCAACTCAATTGTGCAGGTGGGCAGAGAGAAACCTGTTGTCCCTACGAGCAGAACATATCTCAGGAGTATCCAACGTGCAGGCAGACTGGTTGAGCAGGGCCACGGTTGACCAGTTAGAATGGCGCCTGCATCCCAGTCTCTCCCAGGAGATGACGGAATGCTTCGACCATCCGATTCTGGATCTCTTTGCATCACCAGATAACAGGCAGCTCCTGAGGTTCTTTGTTCGATTCCCTGCCCGGGGAGCAGAAGGGGTCAACGGTCTCCGGTGCAGGTGTCCCCAGGGACTATTGTATGTCTTCCCATCCTTCCGCTGATTCCGGAGTCAGTCAGGAAAGTATTGATAGAAAGAGCGGAAGTTCTGTTGGTAGACCCTTACTGGCCCAGGAGTCCTTGGTTCGCTGACCTGGTGGGCCTGTCAGTCACCAGACCCTGGAGAATTCCCCTGCACAAGGTCTTCCTCATCCAGGGCCCGATAGAGCACCCAGATCCAGCCTGGTTTCGGTTGACTGTCTGGCACTTGAGCAGGGGATCCTGAAACAGAAGTTTTCCACAAAGGTCATTCAGACCATCCAGGAGGCCAGATGACCTTCCGTGACCAAGATATATAATGCAACGTGGAAGATTTTCTGCAGTTGGTGTGCTAGTCACCAATTGGAACCCACTGTTGCTTCTGTTGCAAAGATATTAGAATTTCTGTAGGACAGGTTGGATAGAGGTCTCGCCCCCAATACCTTGAAGAAACAGGTGGCTGCCTTGGCCTCGGTGATTTCGGTCAAGGGATCTCATACTCTGGCCCAATGCCCTAGGGTGAAAGCTTTCCTTAGGAGAGCCACGAATTTGAGGCCACTGGTGGTCCACCACTACTCCACCTGGGATTTGCCTAAGGTCCTGCAAGCACTGACTTCTCCCCCATTTGAACCCTTCCGTAAAGTCTGGCTTTGCCTTCTCACATGCAAGGTGTCATTCTTGGTGGCCATTACCTCGGCCATGTGTATTTCGGAGTTGGCGGCCTTATCCATCAGGAAGGATCTGTGTGTATTCCATGCAGACAGGGTGGTTTTGCGGTTGGATCCTACCCTCCTTATTCCATCATTCACAGGAGTTGATTTTGCCTAATTTCTGTCCTGAACCTACCCATGTACTGGAGAGAAAACGGCACACCTTGGATGTTAGGAGGGCCCTCCATATTTACATTAAAAGGACTTCTTCTCTTAGGAGGATGGAAGCCCTGTTTGTTTCCTTTCAGCCGTCAACTTTGGATCGCAGGGTGACACTTTCCACAGTAGGTCGCTGACTCGGAGCCTGCATTGCAAAGGCCTATGAGTTACAGAGCCTTCCTGTACCCAGGAGGATCACAGCTCACTCAACCAGAAGTGCAGTGACCACCGCAGCCTGGGCAATGCAGGCATCAATTCTGGACATTTGTAGAGCTGCGACTTGGTCATCGGTGACCCCATTCATAAGACATTACAAAATTGATTTCTTTGCCTCAGCGGAGGCGTCCTTTGGAAGACGAGTCCTGCAGGGTGTGCATGTAAAGGTGGGGACCTCCAACCAATCCAGATCCCACCCATAGGACAGCCATCGGCCAGCTTTGGTATGTCCCATTTTGGATTCTCCCTTTCGCTCAGTGGAGAAGGGGCATTGGTCCCACCTGAACGCTTCTTCTTGGGGAGCCAAAGGGAGAATCCAGTCCCACCCTGTATTCTGTCAGGTCGGAATAGGGAGAAAATGTCCCTTTTTTTCAGAGTATCAACTGAACTATCTGTTTGAGGACGAGGAGCAGCTGAATTCTCTTCAAGGTCGTTCAGAACTGGGGACCATTACTAGGGAATGTGTCCTCAGTTTTTCAATTTGGTCTGCAGAGCTGGGAGACTAGAGACTACCCATCCTGGATTCTCCCTTCAGCTCCCCGAGAAGAAGCGTTCAGGTAGGACCAACACCCCTTTGGGCTACAAAATGCCAAGCTAAAGAGACAAATTAACAATATATATAGGGGACCCAGGTTCAGGTCTCTGCCCTTCCAAGCTTGTCAGGATTACAAAATTAGTACAGATATGCCACAGATATCTAAATAAATTTCAAGCCTGGTGCCATGTTATTAAGCCTTATTATCATGAGAGAAAACTAAAGTAAACTGATGGATCCACACCCCTCTCTTCTTTTTTTAATCTTACTATCAGTGAGCAATCCTGTGTCTTGGCCACTCAGAAGCAATGAAATCCTGTCCCAAAGGTGCTTTTTCTTGAAACCAAAAATGTCCAGTTGCCTCTTGTAAAAAGTTAGCATGACCCGCCCGAAGAATGAAATATTTTGAGAAATATCAGGCAGAAAATTATATTTCCCTAAATGAGAAATAGAGAAACATGCTCTTAAAAGGCAGAAAACAGACTCAGTCTTTCTTAATAGCCTCAAAGATAATGAGGAGGCCATCTTTTAAAATGCAGATTTGGCAATCCATTCAAGACAGGATTAAAACCCCAAGGAAACCAGCATCTAGGGATAATTACATTTGTTAAGCTTAAAAAGCCCAATTCATTGCTGGCCTTCATGAGACAAACTAATTGAAATCAAATAACAAAATACACAAAACAAGCCTCTAAATGACAAAATGCTGTAGAACAAACTATAAAAATCCACGTACTCATTAAACCAGTTGTCCAGGACCTCAAACCCATGTGGTCCTGTTCACTAATAAACCATCTTTCCAATCCGCCTCCATGTTTCTAGTGTCCTTCTCTCTGCTTGGTACTGAACCAGATGGATATTTCTTCCAACAGTCTTGAAAAAAGCTCCTTTGGAACAACTATGACCTGGACAACTAAAGAATCCATAGACAAGAGATTCCTGTGCTTAGTGAACTGACAAAACACACTTTCACACCCAGAAGAAACTATCCTTAGATCCATTTGCACCACTTAAAGATACCAGCTGGTGTCACTCGCCTCACAAGATATCCTAAGGAAATCATCCAGATTTAAGGATCACATGCCCCCCAAAAGGCAGTAAAAATATCAGAGTGCCAAGCTTGCATCCTGTCTCTTGGATGTACACCCCAAAAGTACACCCCAAACAGTGTAAAAAGCTTTTTTTAAAAAGTCAAGCCCCTAATAAAAGTACTGTACTAGCAAAGAATAAAAGCAACCCTCCAGAGATGTGGCTTCCACTAGTCTGGGCATACTGCTAAGAACCATTGGCTGTTACAATGTAGCAAGACTTAACCAGAGAGGCAATTTCTGAAAACACTTAAAAAGGGCAATAATAAAGATAAATGTTAGGCTAGAAACAACACAGAGGCACACCAGAATATTTCCTTCCTGCCTTCTTGACAGTATTATCCCTGTAAAGTGGGAAAAACAAAAGGCTGTTGGAAGGAGGTTTCTTCCAACAACGGCTTCGCCAAACTGCTCAGGAAGTTAACCAAGGGTTTTTCCCAAATGGTGTGAACTAGTGAAATCCCACCACTGATTTTAGGTCTATCCAAGGGAGTATAAAAACCAAGCAGTCCCATATTCTTTTGCAAACATTAAAATTTATTTGGGGCTTGTGCCGAAATCAATTCTTGGAAAAATGTTTTGAAATATAAAAAGTGTTCATAAGTTACTAATATTAAAGCTATACTAAGGTAACAAAAATCTATACATTAGCATTTTTAAATATTAATTGATAAAAATATCATTAGCAAGGAAATCAATATTCTGTTATACATAAAGAGAATATATGTAGCTCAGGGTTGTACTCTCAGAGCTTTTTTGAGGTTTTTTTTTTGTAGATGTTTCATTCAGGCTAGATAAATTATTGAGTTTGCTGACTGTTTATATTAGCTTGCCCTGTCAGTTTTTATCGGTATGTGGGTTTCTCCTTGATGAAACAATACAAGTAACCATCAAGTAGAAAGTTGGCAAGCCCTATTCCCCATTGATAATGTTACATAATAGAGAACCTACTGTTATGCCATTATACTAAACATGTTTTGTTTTTCTGTTTTCTAAATATCTGGACATATTTGGAATGGTGTGCATCCAAGACTCGCCTGAGCTGATACAGAGTTCCTTATAAATGGTATTAATATTTAACGCAACTTTTTCTAGCTGCAGGAATTTGAAACTGCTATCAAAAAAAGACACAACATTATAACTCAGCTCACTGCTAATCTTCAGCAAGCCAGGATGGAAAAAGATGAAACTATGAGGGAATTTTTGGAACTGACAGAACAAAGTCAAAAACTGCAAATTCAATTTCAGCATGTAAGTACTGATAATATTTTATTAAAAAATATGCCTAAATCATTCCGTTACTGAAGGAAAAATGTTTATATGTTTCTGTTATTTTCTCTACTTTTCCATTAGGCAGACCCATTTTTGAGATAATGGATTTATTTTGATTTTATATATTATTCATTGACTGGATTCATATAAACTTTAACTTTGCAAATGATGCTTTCAGTTCTCTGTCCTATTAATAATGGCTTCTTCATTCTATCCAAATTCCAAAATTTTAGTTTAAGCGAGTTTTTCAAATTAGAATTACAAGCTGAAAACAGGGCTAATACAGAGAGTTCACAAACAGTTGTTTGGCTATTTCTATAAAATAAAAAGTGCAGTTTGAACTAACTTGAGTGGGAGAAGAATGGATAAGACTGTGTCCAGGATTCAATTTACTTATAAATCAGTACATTGAATCTGGTCAGTATATAATAAATCAGGAAACATCAAATACTTCAAAAATAATAACAACAAATATAATATTCCTTAATTTGGCAAGAGAAAGCTTGAACAATATGGTTTTCAAAGCCTTGTGAAATGCTAGAAGGAACTAGTTAAACATATTTCCAGTGGTGGGAATAGAGAATCAAATTTAGTGAGGTTCCCATCAAAGCTATTTTGTTTATTCAGATTGGTTGGAAGCATCTTATTGTCTATATTGGTTTGAGCCATTAGAAAAAATTCTGTGTTTTCCTGAATAAAAAGGGATGTACACATTTCTTTCATGTTCTGAAAGTATCAAAAATAAATGCTAAATGCTATCTGTAGTTATTAATATCAAAAAATTAAGTTTTTTTAAGTTCAGTTGATTCATAAATGTAAAATGGCTTGCTGGAAATATTAGAAACATATTTTTCTAAGCTAATATATCAACCGCTTTGGGAGGAATCATGTAAAATTACATTAATTTGAAATGTCTTGGAAATATTGTTTAATAGGTTTGGTATACCTTATTCTTTAACAGGCTTGCTATTAGATATCTATGTTTAGGTATAATGTTGTTGTTTTTAATGCTTTTATTTATGTGACCATAATAAAAATTGATTGATATATTTTTTAATTGATTATATTAGCAACATTCTATTGTGGTTCCCAACCTTTACAGCATAGTAGCATGGCAGGAGAGGGTAGTCGAGCTGCGTGCATGTGTGCTGGCTTGACGCTCGCACAAGTTAAACTTGCACGTGCACTCTGGACTGCATCTTGTGCAAGTCAAGCTGCACACGCGTATATACGCACAAGTCAGCGATTCATGTGGCTTGTTCTGAACTAATCCGATAGGGGGCCGCAACCCAGGGATTGAGGACCTCTATTCTATTGCGTGCATGTATCTGAAAGTATGGCTATTGTTTTTCTCTATCAATTAATCATTGGTGCCCTGACTGAAGCTCTTTTATCTTTTATAATCCCAAAAAGTATATTCAAATAAATTCAGTCTTTTTCGGGATAATTTATTCTGGCCTATGGTTATTACATCAGAGAAGTAAGTTCAGGAGGAAAAGGGACTTATGGAATTGCTAATACACTGCTCTTTACAATATCCCTGAGAATAAGAATGTTTCCTCTTAAAGTTCAAAATACATGCCTTTGTGAAAGAGAAATAAAAATATGTTACTGAGAACACTTAATTTGGAAGCCACTTTTTCAAACAATGTCTCTTAACATGCTGTTCTGTTCATAAGTTGCAGGCAAGTGAAACTTTAAGGAACACTAGTCACAGCAGTACAGCTGCTGACTTACTACAAGCTAGGCAACAGATATTTACCTATCAGCAACAGCTTGAAGAACAAGAACAGCTGTTGAGAAACTATCAGAAGAAAAATGAAGATTTTGAAGTGCAGGTTTGCCTTCTGCAACATAAAATCATGGACATGGTTTGTATTTAAGGCCTGTATATTTTGCTATACTGGAAGTTGTTGTTTAAAAGAGGATTTGAAATGGTTCAATTGTTGTTCGTTACTTATAGATACACAATAATATAAAACATGGAATGAGGAGAACTGAATATTTATTTCTGAAGTATGTATATGATTTCTTGCATCAAGCAAGTTTCACTTAGCCAAATTAGCCATGGTTAAAACATACAGTGAGAATATATACAGTACTGCGTAATGTAGATCACGGAAAGGACTGTTTTGCTTTTTTATTATTCAGCCAGGTATTTCTGTGGTTTGCATTATTCTGTGGTTTAATCATTTTAAAGTTTTTGTAAAATATTTTTGGCACCTGCCAAATAATATTTTACAAGAATTATGAAAAAAAGCAACAAACAGGAGATATTTTTTGTGGTGGTATCTATTACGCTAATCAGTTTATGGAGACTACATGTGGCAAGAATAAGTTTATGGGTGTTTTTTTTAACCTCTTATTCTGTTAATTTCTTAGCTGGGAAACATGATTAGACTAGGCAAAAATAAACTTGGCTGGTATGTCATGGAGATTTGATTTAAAATAAGTTTTGGGAATAAGATTATCATATAAAAGTATAATGTAATTTGTTTGAGTAGATAAAATATTATCAAACAGAACAGTTACTTTTTTAAACCCAGTTCTACAATTTAATGTACTATTTGAATTGAAATCTTGTGCTCATTTTATTGACTTTTTTAATGTGTTCTAAAAATCAATAGTTTCTTTTTATACTAATATAAAATAAAACTAAAGAAATCTGAGATATATGAAAATACAACACATTAGAAATTTTATAATAAATAAAATAAGAGAATTGTTTTTATTATAGGAAAAATGGAAAGATGAAGAAGATTGTTCTACAAAGAAGAAAATGCATGAACAACAAACAACTATTGAACAACTGGAAGCAAAATATATAGAACATGAAAAAAATATATTTCTGTATCTTGAAAAATTATCAATTGCTGAAAAATCTCTACAGGAATTAAAAGAAGAGAATTTTCGAAAGAATCAAGAGCTGGATAATGTGAAGCTTGAACTAACAACCTCTAAACAAAAAGAAAGGCAATGTTCTGATGAAATAAAGCAGTTAATGGGAACTGTGGAAGAACTGCAAAAGCGATTTCACAAAGATAACCAATATGAGTACGATATCAAAGAAAAAATGGAACTGGAGGCCCAAAGGAAACTTGCAGACCTGAGGGCAGAATTAGAAGAAATGCATGGCCAACAGATTGTACAACTGAAGCAAGAATTAATCAGAGAACATTCAGCAGAAATTGAAAAGCTCCTTGCCCAACAAAAAACAGATTTAGAGAATGTATGCTCTGTTAACATTAATGAAGACCAAATGCACTTAATGGATACTGCAATTAATGAGCTGAATCAGATGGTTCAGGATGCTAATTATCAAAAAGAAAAAATAAAACAAGAATTATCCAAACAGGTTGAGCTATTATCCTTGGAAAAATCTTCTTTTCAAAATCAAGTGGAAGATCTTTCTCAAGAACTGAGCTTTGCAAGAGAACAGATCCAAAGAATTAAGAAGACTATAAATGAAAAAGAATCTAGATTGCAGGAACTAGATACTTTAAAAATCAGTATTGGAGATCTAAAAGCTCAACTTGCTTCAGCCTCAGAGATCAGGAAAGAACTAGAAATGAAACATGAGGCAGAAATTACAAACTACAAAATAAAACTTGAAATGCTGGAAAAAGAAAAGGATGCTGTTTTGGATAGGATGGCAGAATCTCAAGAAGCAGAACTAGAGAGATTGAGGACTCAGCTTTTATTCAGTCATGAAGAAGAATTATCAAAAATGAAAGATGATTTACAAATAAAACACAAAATAAATATTGAAAATCTTAAAGATAATATGACTATGCAAGCTAAACAGCAATTAGTTGATTTGCAAAATGAAATGAACAAAAAAATAGAAGCTATGCAGTTTGAAAATGACAACTTAGTAAAAAATCAGAATGAACTCACATTAGAAATAGCAAGACTAAAAGATTTACCTCCCCCTACAGTAAATACTAACTTGGAAGAAATGATGCTTCTGGTAAATAACCTCCAGAAAGAGATAGAAGTTCTTAGACAAGAAGAAAAGAAAAAATGTATACTTGAACAGGAAATTCAGGAGTTGCAACTTAAAACAGAATTACTTGAGAAACAAATGAAAGAGCAAGCACATTGTCTTCAAGAAAAGTATTTATTGGTTGAAGCACAAAATAACATTCTTGAAGGTGAAAATAAGGCTCTGCAAGACAAATTAAACAAATGCACAATTAGGAATGTGGAAGGGAACTTGATTTTAACTAGTAATAATTCCAATTCAGAGGATTTTGATTTACAAAACAGAATAGACAAATTAATAGCTGAAAATGAAAAACTTGTGCAACAAGACATCAAACAAAAAGAAGAGATTGATACACTAAAAAACTCTTTTTCATTTGCTGAAATAAATTTTAATCATAATTACCAAGAACTCCAAGAAAATTATACTTCTCTTTTAAAGGTAAAATTGGATTTAGAAGAAAGCAAGGCCAAGAATGAAACTGAATATGAAACCAAACTCCAGACTTTGATGGAAAAGATTCAGCATTTACAGGGAGATTTTCCTGTTGGGTTGGAAACTCAAAGTACAGTTGTTCACAGTAAAAGACAAAAAGTCTTTAATAATTTTGGGGAAGTTATAGAAAAAGACACAACTGAACTTATGGAAAAACTAGAGCTCTCTCAGCATGAGAATTTAGAACTTTCATTAAGACTTTCTGATATTTCTGAACAGTTAAAAGCAAAGCATAATCAAATCTGCCAATTAAATGAAGAGATTATGCGCCTAAAACAAGATAAAGAACACATTTCAACAAGGTGTAAAGAACTAGAATTTGTAGTTAGTCACAAATTGAAGGAGAATATGAATTCTTTTGCGCAGGAAACAGAAAATTGCAGTGGAGAACTAGCCAAAGACCAGCCTTCAGTTAAAGAACCTGGAAACTTTGTTTCTGATTTCAGTCAGAAATTTGATAGATCAATAGGAGAAAAAGAAGAAAAATTAATACCAAGTTTGGCTCACAGCATTCCAGTGGAAGAGATACTTCAACAAAAACTGAGCCCAGAACAAGAATCAGTGTTGGATAACTTTAATCAAATGCCTAAAGTAACAGGAGACTCTGTATATATGGATTTTGTGCAAAGGGAAAACAAGCTAAAGGAACAGCTGGATATGTTGAAAACTGAACAGGTATGGATTAACATATACGAATTCATGAATATATGCATTTCTGTATGCTTTCTCTATAGGCTAATATGTAATAATAAGGACTTATTATATAAGGGCTTTCTCTGGAGGATGTACAGTTATGTATCTATTTGACATGATTTTCCTTGAATGTGTGAAATTTATTCACAGGTATTTTGAGCAAATCAGTCAATAACTTTGAAACAGAAACACAGAAAGCTGATGTCAGAAAAAAACCTTATCCACTAAACCACCTAGTGGTTAAACCCTATCCTCTACAACTTTTTATGAGCTCATTATATTATGTGGAACTATATCATGTTTTGCTAAAATTTAGATAGGTCTATGCAATAGTGGTAAATATTTGTAGCTCGGGTGTAGGATGAGGGGACAAGTTCATTCTTCAAGCTTGTGGGTTGGTTTCTGAACATTTCATGCCAAGCTAGGTGACATCTTCAACAGAGTTTAGGGGGATGCAATATCAGTGTTCTTCTATTTATAGGGACTTCAGGTGTGGGTGTGTCAAGGGTCTTGTGATGGGTCAGCTGTGAGTCATCAGTCATCTGATGGGTCTTGTGATAAGGAGACTACATCGGGTCAGAGTCATTGGGTGGTGAACTGCTGTGCATGGGTTTGTAGAGGGCCAATGCTGGCTCTGGTTAGATAAGCTATGTCTACAATGCCACTTTCATCCAAATATTTGTGACATATTTTAAAAGATTTAGTTTTTTAGTTTAATTTGATGTGATCTGCCCTCATCTGCCCCTGAGTCTGCTTTGGATTTTTTTCCAGGAGTGATTCTATTAACTTCACTACTACATATATTAAGCTCAAAAGCCTATAGTTTCCAACTTCTTCCCTAACCTTTTTCTTGTGGATGAGTACAACATTAGCTGTTAACCAGTCCTGGGGAACTTCACCTTTTAGAAGATACTGGTTAATCCGATCAGCTAATGATCCAGTGAGCACACCTAGAAGTTCCCCCAGGAGATGGGCACTAATCAGACCCATTACTTTCCTTAAGTTTTCAGCAGACAGCTCACTCCCATCTTCACCTCTAAAAACCCTGGAAAACATCCTAAACTGCTAGGACTAGTATGATACTCCAACCTGTTTTTATTATTGGAATCTATTTCTGAAAAGACTGAGCAAAATTATTTGTTAAGATGGTCCAGGTGGACTTGTGAGGATGCTAGAAAATATTGGACTAAAATCTGCATGTGGTTGGAAAAAATGACAAAGAAACACATAGATTTGAAACCGGAGTTTTTTTTATTGGTAATCTTACCAGATACATACAGTAAAGATTTGAAATATCTGATTGTAAATGTATTAACAGCGGCTAGGATTGTATTTGCTAAAAATTGGAAAAATGAGAAAATTCCATTGCAGGAAGAAATTATTAAGAAAACATTAGAATGTGCTGAGATGAGTAGATTGACATTTGAAATTAGAGAGCAAGAGGACAAACAATTCTATAAAATTTGGGACCTTTTCTATCAATGGTTGGATGATAAAATACAATAATAGAATATTTAGAATGTTAGATAATAAGGAATATCTTTGTTTTTTCTTTTTCTTTTGTTACTTGACATCATATCTATAAAGTGTTTTTTAGGATAGATTTGGTATGATTATATGATTTGTTATAGAATAAACTACCTAAATTATAGTTATCTCATAAAGTATGAATGAATAAAATCATAGTCAAATGATTTTTTAATAGTGATATGAGGATATATAAGTTTGGATTGATGATACGAGTTATTATGTAATATAACTGTAATTGAGACTACGAATTGAATGCACAAAACTGATGAACCAACCGACACACTGCTTGTATATATGTATGGAAGAGAGCTGATGTTTGTTTTGTTTGTTTTTAAAAAAACCAATAAAATTGTTTTCAGAAAAAAGAAAAGAACTAAGATTAACAGTGATTAAATGTTACTCTGATTAATAATTGGAAAGATATTAGTGGAAAAAGAAAAGGAAAAACCAGTTGTTCAGTATGAAAGAAAGACAAGTCAGTCTGCAAGCCACCTGCTTTTACCAGGTGTTTAAAAATTATTAGAGGCTTAATTATTTGGAGAAATGAAGGTAGAAATGCAGAACATTCTCTTCCAGAAAACTTCCAAAACAGGTTGAAAATATTTAGTTCATCTTTCCAATGACATATGTACCATTGTACCTTTAAAAATTAAGAAAATAATTATTATTTTAACATCAGTTTCTAGACTGAAATATAATCATCGACTTTTAAAGGATAATATAGTATTTCACTAGATTGCCATTAGGATAGTTTCCTTAATTATATACCAGAAAAGGGTTAGTGTTACTTTGCTGCTTGGTTGTTTGAAGATACATTTTTGTTCCACCTTAAGATAATTCCAGCCATGCCCACTTCCTAGCACCTAGGCTTATTAGTAATATTTTTTTGCTGAATTCCTACTCCGTTCGCCAACTGTAGCAACTGCCTAGCATGACTGGGGGGGGGGGGGGAATCAACAACCACAAGTCACTGGGGTTTATAAGGCAAGAAAGATTTATTGTCCCTGCTTTTATGGTCTTCAATTCATTTGTAAATATTAAGTATTATTTATCTTGGATGTTTTAATTTTTTGATTAATATATTGCTGAAAAAGAATATTGTTGTAAACTTCTTGGAAAATTGTAGATTAAGGTAGCATACAGTTTTAATAAATAAGTGAGATTATAATCCAGATTACTTATATCTTTAACATCTTGGAGAATAAAATGTATATGTTTATTTTTCCTTAGAGCGATTTAAAATTACAGATGGAAGCCCAACGTATTTGTCTCCTTATGGTTTACTCAGCGCATATGAATCAGGTGCGTGAATACATGGAAAATGAAAAAGAGAATGCACTTTCTGCTCTTAAAGAAGAGCTCCAGCTACGTCATACACAAGAGTTGTGTGAACTAAAGGAAAGTCAGATTGTGGACAATCGAAAAACAGGTACATGGATAAATAGCAGGAAATTGTTTTTTAGAATTCTAAGCTTCTTATAATACTCTCCCAGTATATCTCCCCCTTAGGCCATACCCATAGTTTCTTAAAATAAAACTTATTAAAATAAATATTTCAGTGATAATTTGTTTCCACAGATGAAAAAGACCAGTCTGCATGGGTGCATCTGGAAGAACTTAGCAAGAAAGTAGTTGAAGAATGTTCAAAGCTCACTAAGGTCAAGAACAAATTGCCTTAGAACTGTTTAAATTTTCTGTTTTCATTCTTGCTCTAATCTTACAAAATGTTAAATGGTATCCCATGCCTTTTTATAATATTGTTAGGCTGTAGTATAAGTATGAGGATTGGGGAAAATATGGTGAATCTTTTAGGCCCTTACCTAAGGAATCTTTCCTTTAATAAAGTTATCTTGTGATTCTTAATGAATGAAAAAATAGTATTCCTATGAAAGCTTTATTTGTTTTTTCCCCAGCTGGCTTGATATAATCAATTATAAAGCTATAATATTAATTTTTGTTATTTTTATAGTCAGTACGTGAAATTTTTCCTGAACTTTTCTCAAATGCTACTGAACTTGATGTTGGTGAGAGAAATCATTCTAATTCAGCATTAATGCCAACAGAAGACTCTCAAGGTAACTCCAAGTAAACTCTTCATGTGCAAACCTATATGTGGCTTACTTTGAGCAAACGTTTATAGAATTGAAGTCCTCGGATACAACCACTCGTTCAGTGACCGTTCAAAGTTAGGACATACTAAAAATGGAACTTTTGATTGGTCTGCAAAGTTTTGATAATCGCAGGACTTCACAGACACATGGATCACCCTTTGTGATCTTCCCTGTCAGTTTCCCACAAGTAAAATCAGTGGGGAAGCCAGCAAAGAAAGTTGTAAGTCACCTGTATCAAAAGTTGCTGCTGTATCTTTTTTTCTTGGGGAACACTGCCATGGAAGTACAAAATCCGTTTTATGCTCTGCAGCTTCCCCTGCCCTCACATAGTACAAGTAGTCCTTGATAGCAATTTGAATGTCCCTTGCTAAGCAGTGTAGCCCCATGTGCTATTGTACATCCAGAACAATGTGGGCCATAAAGTGGAAAGAGGCAGGACTGCAGGTGGGAGCACAGGTGATGAGGAGAGAGAGAAATCATTCATAATTCAGCCAGATTGTTGGAGGCAATATGCTCACTCAGTAAACCACTTAGAGCTGTAAACACTGTGAAGCGGTATATAAGTCTAAGTGCTATTGCTATAATTCAGTACTTTTATTTAAAGTAATTCATAGAGATTAAAAATTCACATACATCCTTAGACTTTCGAAGATTAATATCTTACTGGCATTATTATAAGAAAAGTAGAATACTGTTTAATAAAAATGTATTTTACAACAAGGAATTAAAATTTATATTAGAATCATGAAATGATATATACGGTTTATTTATTCTCTGTAATTTAGTTTTGCAAGGAACCCTACAAAGTCTCCTGAATAATACAATGGAAACGACCCAGAGGCTACTAGAATACCAAGTAGAATTCATAGAAAGCAGAAAAAAGGTAAGATTTGTTAAAGTTGAGCAGAGGGGGAGGGATATGACACTATCTATTTTTTGTTTACAATGCAGTCTTTTCAGCAGTCCAAGAAAGCTTCCACACCTATTTGCACCCTGAGGATACAGATAAGCTCTCAAATGCTTAACAACTCTAAGAGAGCTAACAATACACCTTCAGAGTGCTAACAACCAGATAACTGCAAAGAAGTAAATCATTCCATTCCTCACCAGTTAGAACACCAGTTAGAACTGAAGAAGCTTCTTGAATGAGAAGTGAAATATTTTCAAAGAAAAAAAAAGTTCATTTGCTTTTTGGAAAAAAGCGTCTTTGGGTATTGATACACTTCTTGAAAATAATATCTATTTCTGAATAAACTTGCATTAGAGCAGTGGTCGCCAACCAGCGGGCCGTGAGAAAATATTGGTGGGCCGCAGACAAATCTCACCCCCAGAGCACCCCCCCAAAAGCAATTAATCCAGGCTGCACAGAAACCCACTCTCCCCGCCCACTCATTCCTTACCCAGCAAACTTGCCTGTTAAATTGCTATTTTTCCTTTTTCCAACCATCTGTTCTGCTGTGCCTGGAGATTTAGATTAGCTAGGAAGTAGGAGATGGTTGGATTTCTTGCTTTCTAGCTAGTCTTTAGATTTTTAGATTTGTGCTTAAAAGCAGAGCCAAAACTCCCTTAGGACTGAAGGTTCTATTATTCAGTGCAGACTCACGGCAAGCAAATTTAAGAGACTGAGCTAGCCGATGGCAGATAGATAGATCACCGAATAATTCTGTGAGCAACCCAATCTGCCTGGCTACTTTGCCTGATTTTGGGTAAAAGTTGCTTTTTTTAATAAAAAAAATCAATATTTACATACATGGTGTGTTGTGAGTTAATCTCGTGAGTTTGCTTGCAAGCAAGTTTTATGTGACAGACTGAGCTAGCCAATGGCAGATAGATAGATCTCTGAATGAATCTGTGATTCTGTCAGGAACTCAATCTGCCTGTCTGCTTTGCCTGGTTTTGGGTAGAAGTTGCTCTTTTTTATAAAAAGATTAATATTTGTATAAATATTTATAATATTTTCATACAAACCATGCCCAGCCAGTCATATGACCACCAAGCCACACCCACAAATTAGGTCACGCCCAAAGAACCGGTTAGTGGTCCCTGGGATTTAAAATTATGAGTTTGGTGGTCCCTTAGGTCCAAAAAGTTGGCGACCCCTGCATTAGAGTACATTAAATCTTGATTTATTGATCTGTAGTACAGTGCTACAGGTCCACTTGATAGTGGATACAGAAATTAAATCAATGATAGATCAATGATGGCTAATCTTTTCGGCACCAAGTGCCCAAAGCACGCATGCCATAGGTTCGCCATCATGGCATTAGATCAAGACAAGAACTTTGGTGTCTCTTAGTTCTGAGATGTTAGAGGATTCTCAGCTAGACAATATCTTTGAAGTAGCACAACTGCTGTGGAAAGCTCCACCCCTCTCCCTCCAGGCAATCATATTTGCCTCATAACTGGATAGCATTCAGGAAATAACTTGTACCTCTTTTTTATCTCTTATTTTGTTTTTGTGATTTGGATTGAATGTGTTCTGATTTATTTAATTGTGGAACTCTTTAGAGTTATGAGATTGTAATGGGCTAAATATTGAAACGTACAGTGAGTATTTTGTTCCTCAAGACTACCATGAGTATCAGACATTCTGTTGAACCTACTGTAGTAAATCTGGAACGTAACCTATATAATCTTTATTATTTAGTGTATTGTAAGAGGAAAAAAATGATGTAGGAAATATAAATAACTGTAGACTTTCTCAAATATTTGCAATTTTTTTCCCAGAAGATGCTAAATTTAAAATGTTCTGGTGTCCTAAATATATTATGATTTGAAATATTAAGTACAATATATGTAATACACTAAGAAATAAATCTTATTGGAGTTATTGGGGTTTTGATCTATAGGGTTTTTAAAATTAATTTACTTAATTCTACTTAATAAATAAAATCATATTTAATAAAATAAAATCTGACATGTTTTAAATACAAAGCATTATCTTGATATTTAACTTTATTGATATATTTGAAAATACAAAAAAAAAACCAAATTTTTGTTTAATTTTAAATTTATAAAGAAGCATAGCATTTCATTGAACCTGCGGTGGTGCAGTGGTTAGAATGCAGTACTGCAGACTACTTCTGCTAACTGCCAGCTGCCTGCAATTGGGCAATTTGAATCTCATCAGGCTCAAGGTTGACTCAGCCTTCCATCCTTCCAAGATGGGTAAAATGAGGACCCAGATTATTGGGGGTAATATGCTGATTCTGTAAACCACTTTTAGAGGGCTGTAAAGCTGTATATATAAGTATAAGTGTTATTGCTATTGAATAACTGAAATAATAACTTCAACCTTGGATATATAATATTTCTTGTGTTTTGTAAATACAAATGTCCAGGCAATTATTATTGAATTCATGGAATATGTTATGGGCAGTACATTGTTAGAAGTGCAAAAGCTTCAGAACATTATAGTGATGGAAAAATTTCTACACTTTTGCCAAAAATGGTTACTTTGCTGATTTTTAAAAATTAATGTACATGTTTTTCTCTACTTTTTGTTATTGTTTAAATTTTTCAGATGGAAGATCAACAGACATCCCATGCTGATTATAATGATAAAGAGAATGGCTCTCTTCAACAGAATGTAAAATCTTGGCCTACAGCATCTCAAGATCTAGTTGGTAAAGATATGCACCTTAAATTATGGACTTATGTTGTTAATATAAATAGACTTATATTGTTAATATAAGTAGACATACATGGTTTTAAGACGTTTATGCATATGAAAGAAATACAAAAGGAAAGGACACTATAATCCAGTATAATAATCTTAGTTTATTATATTTTGTAATCTGAGTAATATATTTAATATCTTAAAATGTTTATAGTTTAAAGATTTAAGTTCAGATCTAGATATCTTCATGCTTCTCAGCAAAGCAAAATAGCTCTTGTCTATTTTCATAGCACTGAATTTTTTTTGAACTCTGTAGGCATGGTGAGGCTGCCTATGAATGTTCATACTTTTGTCACTCAGTTTGTATCTGAAAAATTGTGTGTGTGTGTTTGTATAAAATTCTAAGATATTATTCTGACATATTCATTGCTTGTTTTTTTATTAAGTAAACTAGTGTTTATTATTTATTCATCTATAGGCATTAAAGTTAAGTCAGTTTCTCAGGAAGAAGTAGAGAACTTGAAATTTCAATTAGAAGAACAACATGCCCAAGAAATTGAGCATCTTCGATCATATTTCCATCAGCAGTTAAAAGAAACCGAAGAAAAATATTTTATCGAGTTAGTTCACCTACAGAATAGACTCCAAATTGCCAGTGCGTCTTCTGAAAATTCCAGGTATTTATAATTTTGGATCCTATTTTTATTTTATGATTTGAGTTTATTTCAACAGTTTTTCTGTGTATTCAGAGTTAATTTTGATGCTAACAGACTCTGACCAAGGTAGAAAATTGAGAGCTTATCCTTCCTGTTTTGTATTTTCCCAATTCCAGCCATGTTTCATTTAAAAGAAGGAAAAGACGCTACAGTTGGATACTTGATTCCATGTGTCCTGAATGATCTAGGAGAGTGATACCCAACATTTCTGGCTTGGTGGCCCAAGGTTTTAGTTCCTTGTGAATAATAGATGAGGCACACATGAGCACATGCAACTCCATTTGTTCACAAATGGAATTCTTGCAGTCGTGCAAGTCAATACCCCAAGATGGCTGCCACTTTGCACAAGGGAAGTTTTGCACACAAGCACAAGATGGACATTCGTACGAGAGCATGCGGTCATGCTTGTGCGATACAATTGCCACTTGCATCAGGGGAGCTTTGTGCACGATTGCAAGACGGCCACTGGTCGCACACATACATATGCACTTGCCCACCACTGTGCGACTCTGTTTTGAATAGGTTGTGACAGTGTCGTGGACTGGAGATTGGAGACCCCTGATCTAGGTAAAGTGTATATTGCAGCGCAGTTATAGAGCATGGGGCTTGCATTCAGAAGATCCCAGATATAATATTCAGCATTTCCAGGTAGTGCTGAAAAAGACTTCTGCAGCTTGTCATAATTGTTGTATATGATAGATGGGTAGGATCATGGGTATATATCTATCTCCAGTTTGTAAAGGGGAGAGTAAACAAAGAAGAGAAGTCTATTACTTCATCTCTTCATTCCAAGCAGTCAGATGAAAAGAATGTATAGTATGTATCTGAATTTTAAAAAGAAAAGGTTGCTCATATATATTTATCCTGAAAATTGTCATACAGATTATTATTGATTTTATTAATAAATATGTAAAAATATGGATTTTGTATTGGTACATTATACAATGTTGTATTTCCTAAATAATAATGTCTATTATATGGTGGTTTTTTTCCTTTTAGATATAAATAATTCACCTAATAATATGGTATTTATCTGCAGGATTTTTTCATTATTGAAAAAAGCTTATCATTTTCTGATACTCTTTTTTCTCAAGTAAAAAAAGTCTTCTGTATTGCCCCACTGTTCCTATTACCTGAGAAGCAGAAAATTGATGACAATCTAAAATAAAGTGAGAACTCCTCATTTAAGGACTATTTGAACTTAGCAACTTGGTGCTGAAAAAGTAGGTTTATGATTACTCTTCAAACTTAGGACAGCTGCAGCATCCCACAGTCTTATGATTGCCATTTGTGACCTTCACAAGTGATTTTGGTGGTTGCCTTGATTAGGTTGTTAGTTGTTGAACACTAATGCATCCATGAACACAAACTAGAGTCAGAAGATATGATGGGCAGAGAATTCTTGGAAGTCTGGCATTCAGAGAAATCAGCTTTCTATGTGGAATGATCAACATCTATATATCATTCCAAGACTCAATCCAAAAGTAAAAAAGGATATGAAATGATCAACCTCCATATCATCAGTGATTATCCAGAAGAGCAGAAATTAACACCAATAGTCAAGAAACAAACAATACCTCAATCATGAAGCTACCAACTCAGATAAACAAGCTAACAGCAAACAACAGCCTAATCAAGGAACCATCAAGACCATTTCCCTGAAAAGGCAGGCTACTAGTGTATAAAATGAGAACAAAATCCACTCTCTCCTAGCTCTGATAATGTTACCTGCTTTGGTAATAAAATGTCTGCAAGAAAACCACCAAGCTTAAAAGAGCACGAAGGGCACCTCAGTTCAACCTTGAACTATAGATATTCCCTTCTATTGGTGATGTATAATCTTTCAGAAGCTGCTTATGCCTTTTAATAAAATGTGTTGCATCACATTAAAGCAACGAGAAAATGAAGTCCTCCTATTCCACTTCAAGTTGTTCAAGATTTGAAGAAAATTTAAAAGAAAAAACTACAATGTATGAGCAGTGCCCTGTTTCAAGGATAATTTATAATCTAGATTCCAAAAGAGGAGTGATTGCATCTATGGAACAAAACTAAATAACAGCATCCTGCACTTCCTTCTTACACATCTGCTTACTGCAGTGTTTAAATGCCTCAATAGTGTGAGCAACAACTAAAGGATCAAAAAGTCTTTGTTCCATCTGAGTGTTGATCATGCAGAAAAGAATGAGGCTGCTTATTTTAGGCTGAAAATTGGGAAAGTATAAAATTCCTGGTGAAGTCCCATTCAAGTACTTCCTTGTGGTTAGAAATTGTCAGGCCCTAATTCCCTGCTTTAAAAACTTCAAATGAAATTACATTGAAAAACTATCCAACTTCTCAATTTTTCTTTTTTTAAATTAGTATTTCTGTGAAGTCCCATGTAAATGAAGATAAGCAGGAAGCAAAACATGTTGAAGGTGATACTAAAAAAAATTCTGAGAAGGTAATAGAGGTACTATGTTTCCCTATTTACACAATGTATATTGAATATAAAAATATATTTTATATTGTTATTTTACTTAAGCAAAACCCTAGTGCAAACAAAATCTGTACATATTTTAGAATTCTTTGAAATAGTTGGAATGAAACATGTTATTTTGATTATAGAAACTTAATTATATCATATGTTTGTAAGTATATGTATGTGTGTTTATATGTGTGTAACACTAATAGTATAACAACTATAAATGTTAAAAAACTACTAACTTTATTGAAATTGTTAACTTTATTGATTTTATTTTTTATAATGCTGATGCCATTTTATCCTTAGCCTTGAGGCTCTAGTGATTCTATTTTTATCTGTTTTCTTATACCAAACATATATTTCCTTAATACACATTAAAATCTGCTTTTCCCCCTCTGCTTTATTAGATTAGATGGATTAGATTTCTGTCTACAAAACATTGTGCTACAATAAGTGTAAGAGCCTTGAGCTTCTGTTATTTGAGGAAAGCGATTAGTAATAATGCAGTATTAATGCAGTTTCCATTATATCTCTTTAAGGCAAGACTGTATTTTTATCCTTTGTTTCTATATGATAGGTATTCAAAATACAATTATTTGTGACATAAAAATGTTCAGAACTAATGTTATTAAAAATGACAATTTTTTTCCCAGTTACCTAATGAAGCTGATATGATTGAATTGCTGGAAAAACAGTACCAAGAAAAACTTCTACAAGAAGTGGCAAAGGTACAGTTGTATTAGAATACTATGGGAGAATTTAAAACCAATAAAAATGTGAGCAATATAATAAAGTAACCACAGGTGCTCATCTCAAATGTGTGCAACATTCAAAAGCCCATTGAAAAGCTGCATTTTAACAGCTTTCTAGGTAGTTGGTCCCAAATTGCGGGTGGAATGCCATAAAGTGAGATCTGTCATCAAATATTATCCCTGGACATAGATATTCACATGAAAGTAAGTGACACTGGAAATCCTGGGATGAGAATGCTAAACAGAGGAGGTGTCTGGAAAAGATCATTTGGGATGTAGCTAAAAACCAAGCCATGAAGAGTTTTAATGGTAAAATCCAGAAGTTTGAATTATACCTGAAAATCTATGGAAGTGCCAATGGTTGTCATGCAAATAATTGTATTCTGTATCAGTTGCTGTTTATAAATACCTTCAAAGATAATCTTAGAGTGCACATTGCAGAGTTTTATTAGAACTCTGATTCAAATAAAAATAAGAATTGCTGACATGTCCTCCCATTCCATGTAGGGCAACAACTGGCACAAGCCTCCTAAGCATAGTCTGTATCTTCCTATCCAGCAATAATACTCAATAATAGAATTCAATAATAGAATTCAGAGGGAATGCGATACCATCAAGAGCAGTGGTTCCCAAAGTGGGCGGTACCTGGGGGGCGGTGGAATGCCTTAGGGGGGGCGCTAAGAGGCAAGGGGGCTGGCAGGGGGTGCTAAGAGGTGGCAGGGGGGCATTCAAGGCCCTGCAGGGTCACCCCATTGACTGCCGCACCGCTCCGGAGCCGGCGCCTCGAATGCAGCAGCTCCGATGCATAGCATTGTAATGGGCTCTAGGAGGAGGAGGAGGAGGGGATGGAGTAAAGTGCACTAAATTTAAGTGTGCTGCACAGGTGCGTAGGAGAGGAGAGGAAGGAAGGAAGCCTCCGCCATGGCTTGCGCTCATTCCTCAGCCAACCTGAATTTCCAAAAACTCGCCAAGAAGAAAGAAAAGAAGCTTCTCGCACTCTCGGAAAGTCCTTCGTGCCCTACTTGGGGCTCTTCGCTATTCTTTTTTCTTCCTTCCTTTTGGAAATCTGGGCTAGCTGAGGAAGGAGCGGAAGCTGTGGTGGAGGTTTCCCTCCTCTCCCTCCTCCTCTCGTTCTTCAGCCAGCCCAGATTTCCAAAAGGAAGAAAGAAAAGGGGAAGAAAGCAAAGAGCCCCAAGGAGAGCATGCAGGGCTTTCCGAGAGAGTGAGAAGAGACGCAGAAGGGAGCGAGAGAGAGCAATATACAGAGAGAGAGAGAGAAAGAGAGAGACACAGAGAGACAAACGGAGGGAGAGAGATTCGGCTCAATTCAGCTCTGTCTGCTCCCCTCTCTGTCTTTGCCTAGTTTTGCAAGGTTTCAGCCGTGATCTAAGGTAGCAACCTCGTAGCATTGTGAGGTAACAGCCTGACTGTCACTCCTTTTGGAATGCAAGGTTTATTTTTGTATCTTTCCAGAGACAGAAAGAAAGTGGCCAAATTTCCTTACGGTTATTCCCTAGGTGTGGGAGTTGGGAAGGGAGTTGGGGGAGAAGGAGGGAGGAAGAGGCATAGAGAGAGAGAAAGAGAGAGAGTTAGAGGAGAGAGAGAGAGAGAGAGAGGGAGAGAGAAAGAAAGATGAGAAGGAGGAAAGGATGGAGAGGGAGATACAGATGGGAGAGGGAGGGAGGAGAGATAGAGAGCAACCTGTTCCCCATAGAAAACAGAAAACCACAAAACCTGGGGGGGAGTCATGTGACTCAGTGGGAGTGACATTGAGTTGCCACGCCCACCCATGTCTTGGGGCTCCTGGTGTTTTGTTTTCTGTGGGAAACAGGTCCAAATGGCTCTTTGAGTGTTTAAGGTTGCAGATCCCTGTCCTAGGGGGAGGCAGAGGAAGGGGGTCTTTGACCACATGCCCAATATCCAGGATCCTGCTCAGCCAAGCCCACCCTTCTTTGTAGTTGCTGTGCCTTACAGCAAGTTCACAGGGTGTTCCTCCTGCCAGGGCTCAGCCTCCCAAGCTGCCCCCCCCTCTTGGGGTACTCACCTCGTAGAAGGCGGTGCTCTTCCCTCCTTCCTGGAGCAGGACAGGGTTGAGGAAGCCCACGGCAGGCAGCTTTGCTCTACTTTTGCAATGTGCCGCCACTGCGTTCGGCGTGCCAACTCCACAGGCTCCCATTGAGCCCCTTGCACCTCTCTGGTGCAACAGTCAATGGGGTGAGCCTGCGGTGCCAGTACCTCGAATGCCCCCCTGCCGCCTCTTAGCTTGGGCAGGTCCCTCCAATGCAGTGGGCTCAATGGGGTGGACCTGTGGGGCCTGCACCTAGAGCGCGGCAATGTCGGCATGTTTGAAAAGTCGAGCAAAGCCAGAGGTTGGTAATTTTTGCTGCAAAGAATCACAAAAGCTTCTGAGTTGCGCACAAGAAGGGACACACATGTCAGTGCAATACAGCAGCATAAAATAAAGAAATAAAAATAAAACAAATCAAGAATTGGCAAAGCATCTCTGATTAGATTTTATTCACTACTAGGATCTAATCAGAGATGCTTTGCCAATTCTAGTCCAATGACCTGCTCCAGCAGGATTAGAAGGGAGTGTGTGTGTGTATGTATCTGCATGGCTGTCAAAACTCCAAAAACAGGTCAAGTATCTCTGGGGAGGCCAGTCATAATTTGAACACTTGCTAAACAACTGGCCATTAAGTGAAGACCACTTGTATTTGGTTTATCAGTCACCTGGCCATGCCCACCGAGTCACATGACCACCAAACCACACCTTTCCGGTCATGTGACCAGCAAACCATGCCCAGTCAGCAAGCCACGCCAGCCAGTCACATGACCATCAAGCCACGCCCACCCAGTCAGGTGACCATCAAGCCATGCCTCAAATTAGGCCACACCCACAGAAACTTAAATCCCACCCCTGGGTGGAGGGCACCGAGGATGAGTTTGTAGCACAAAGGGGGCGGTGGACTGAAAAGGTTTGGGAACCATTGATCTAGAGGTATAATTGGAGCTGACCTTCCTTTTTCGTAGGGTTCAACTTCAGCTTTGTTTTATCTTATACAGGACCCCATAACCTCTAGGTGTTGATGAAACTTTCACTGTATCTCCAGTCTTTCCTAGATTGCCTACATTTGCTGACTGAATACCCTCAGCATATTAATCATACCTCACCCCAGATCACCTTCAGAAATATGCTCATGTACTTATTAAAATGTAGAGTAAAGAGAATGGTTGCCTGTAAACTCTACAAGGGATTACCCATTGAGCTCAGTTCTCCTTCCCAGCTAATTGCATTGTAGGAAGAAGGACTATAGGAACCGTTATAATATAACACTACCAGTCCACAATGCTAACAGCATTTTCCTTCTAATATGTGTGGTGCATGCATGCATAAATATTATAGAACCTGTGTTCAATATTTTCACAGCATTTTAGTTCAATACTTAACATACAAAGCATTCATTTTATTTTCACCATTCAACATAATACTCTCATTTCCATACAAATATCTAAAACACTCCTTCAAACATTACTTCATTTCAGTTTCATATCACATTATTTTGTCACTTTTAATTCTGATCACTCTTTTGGAAGCTCCATGTTTAGCTATTTCCCTTGCAGAGATTCATATATTTGGAAAGAATGTAAAAGATCGCACTTCACATATTTGAAGACTATTGTTTTATTCCCTTTATTTTTTTCTGTGGGTGAAAGATACCCATTCTTTTGTTGATCCTCATAGTTTGGTTTCCAGAACTTTAACTTTTCTAGTAGCTTTCCTCTGAATGTACTTGTATTTGTCACTATACTTTTTGAATTATGGTGCCCATAAGTAAACAGGATACTCCAAGTGAGTAGGGCAGAGTTATCAAGCATAGAGAAAAGTGGAACTGTTTGTGATTAGTGCACCTCAAGTTAGTATTTGTCTTATTAGCTGTATCACGCTGCTGGCTCATGCTTAAATCATGGAAATAGATTACTCGTTAGCTTACATGGAAGCATGAATGAAGTAATTCTTTGTGTTTCAATGTTTTTATTAAGGTGGTTGTAACCATGAATATAGAATTTGCGCAGAAAACTGAACTAGCAAGAATTGCTAATCTAAAGGAAGAGGAAATTTCACTGATGAAACCCATAGAAACTCAGCTGGAGAATAATTATCATAGAAAGGAATATCTAGAAGAATTAAATAGTCAAAAAAATGAGAAGACATGCAGTAAGCCTGAAGAATTGTATGGTAAAATGTCACCACTTGAAAGACAATTTGAACTTGATGCTAAACAAACTACACTCTATGAAGTGCAACATTTTCATCCAAAGCTTTCAACGTATTCTTCCTCCCATGAAGAAGAAATTATTGAAAAGATACCTATGGTAAATAAATTTTAAGAATATAGTTTAATTTTTGAGATTCTCTTTTATTTTCATGTGTGCATAATAGCAAAAGGCTTGCTAGCATGTTTGTTGCATTACAATATCAGATTTCTGTCAAACATTCTTAAAAATTCCCTTCTGGACTTTCCTGCCATTTTTTGCATGTCAGCTAAACAAATTGGAATGCTGTTTCTGTGGTTTGCACATTATTATATGCAGAATAATTCTGATTCTTGCAGAAGAATTGGGGTGTCTGGTATGTTATAACAAACCAGAATCATAAGTCAAGAAATTAAAAGACGAAGAACTCAGGAAATCTATTCTCATATAACACTAAATAAATTTGAGCCCAGTTTCCTAATTTAGTTCCTCTTGTTGGCAGAAACTGATCTATTTCATTGTTGACTCTTAGCAACCATTTAGGTAAATACAAAATTCTCTTTGTATTTTCTATCCACGTGGTTTTCTTGGTGAAAATACAGGAGCGGTTGGCCATTACCTTTTCCCTCTCAGTATGAGTTGATGCTATTCCATTGTCTCTAAGATGATCATCGGATTCTGCCATTTTCCTGTGTCATAGCAGTCCAGTACAGGTGCCTGCTTCCTTTAGCTGGAAGTGGATTGACCTTTGTGCCTTGGCTGACTCTGTTCTGAATATATATTCTGAGAGCACACTCCTGATTTTCTTCACTCATCCTTCCCAGAAATATCCCTACAATGAGGCATCGCAACAGTATTAAGGGAAGGGAAGGAATGGATAAATTTTTAGCTGCAGCCTTTTATAATTTTATATAAAACAAAGTTTGAGACCAAAGAGGAAAACCTTAAGTTATACATTTTTAAAATTGAATTAATTCAATTTTCTAAATAAGTATATAAACAAGTTCCATCTAAACTAAACTTTAAAAGAATAATAAGAATACATACACACACCAATTCCTGTGCGCATGGTTTTTTTTAAATAGGTCACACTGCCGTGAACAGGACTTGCTCCTTAGTTACTATGTTTAGGGCTTCAGCATAAAGCAAAATGCATTGGTCTGCTTTTTAAATTGTGTTAGGGGAAAGTTATATTTATGTTTCAGATACCATTACCAATTTGGGATATTTTCCCCTCCAGATTATTAAAAGTAATTTCCTAGACAGAATAAAATATGCATTTTATTTGGACTGAAGAGTTGAATAGCATATTTGAAATTAAAATATAATGGAATGATTCCTAACAAACAAAACATTGAAAGCGGACAATACACAACTTAGAACTCTGTTTCCTACCTATAATCAAAATACCATAGCAAAGAAGATTTGTGCTTCTATTCTCTTTTACAGGTAGTCTTCAAGTTATGACTGTAATGGAGCCTGCTGATTAGGGCTGGAAGTCAGTACAAAGTTAAATGAATTGGCTCAAGTAATGACCAGCCATCCCTGCTGTCTCTATTGCTCTTGTTAAATGAATGTTTGGGTTATTAAGTGGAGCACCAGTTGCTTCAGGGTAGAGCAGATCCTAGTAAGCTTAGTGCGGACACAGGTCCACCAGCCTCAGGCCTCTGAAGTCCTTCCCCACTCCTCTGAAATAAATCATACTCTACTTCCTGTCTCTTAGGGTCTCACATGCTTCGCCCAACCTCTATTGCTGTTTATCCATTACCTTATACCACCTTCTTGAAGCTCTGGCCACATCCCTAGAGTTCATGTCTGTGGCCCGGAAGCACGTGCCATTTACAAAATGGCTGTAATGAATTGTGGCTTCAAAATGGTGCTTGCTTCCAGAAGGGAAGGAGAAACACATCCTAGAAAAGTGGAACTAGTTCTTTTTCTCTGAGCCTTCTCTCAGTGCAGAAAGAAAACACAGAGCACCCCCCTTGGTTCTGCCTGTTCTGTCTGTTTTTCTGGGGCAAAAAAGAACCAGACTTTGGGGGATTTCTGACATGATCGGCTGGTCTTTGGGGTACTGCAAACCTGGCTTCTGACTCTTGCTAGGCTTTGGGAAGCTAGCCCCTATGTAAAGGCAGCAGTTTCAGGACAAGCCTCCCCAAACATTTTCCTTGCTTTGACTCCTCCCTCCCCCAGAAAACCATGTTTCTTCATAAGAAAAACTGAAAATGTTGGAAGAGACAAACTTTTCAGCCTTTTGCCTAGAGAACTTACAGCAGAAATTCAACTCATAAGGAGTGCGATAGCGCAACATGTTCAGCAAACAGGATAGAAAATGGATCTTTGAAAACTTTTCGCTGTTTGTCTGACTGACTTTAGGACCCATTTAGGACTTGCCTGTAGAGTCCTAGCTGGATTCTAAAGTCAGTCAGACAAAGAGTAAAAAGCTGGGTTCTAAAGACTTAAACTTTTGGAATTGTTTTTTTTTTTCAGCTCAAGGCAGAAATATTTTCTTTGCTTCCTTCCTTCCTACCCTCAACTCTTCATCTTGGAGTCGAGGGATAGAGATTGGTGGACAGAGGTGCGGACTTTAGTTTTAGTGTCTGTTTGGGGGCTGGGGGAGAAGATCAAGAATTTTATGATTGATCATGGGCAAACAGCAGCAAATCCTGCCTCTTCCCAAAGCCTAGCAAGAGCCAGGAGAGGATTGCATTCTTTTCACGGCCAGCTCATGTGGTCAGAAAGCTCCAAAATCAGCCACCATTTCACAAGGAATTGTTGAAGTGCTACAAATGGTGGATGTTTCCAGCAGGCATAGGGAGCAGACCAAGCACTGCATGGTCATATCGGAGCAGGAGACGGGGAAAGAGGCAGGGAGTGCTGCTACATAAAGGTAAATGGCTATGGGGATGCTGCAGTCGTTGTAAATTTGAAACAAGGTCATATGTAATTTTGAGACATGGTTCGAACTTTGGATGTTCGTTAAGTGACTTGTCAAATCTCGAGGACTACCTGTATTCCATTTTTAACAATTCTTCCTCCCTCTTACATTTTATCTATTTACCCAGCAACCGTATTTCTGCTGAGCATAACAATAAAAAATTCAGGTTGAGGATCTTTCATTTGCCATTGGAATGGATTAAGGTCTTCAGTGCAAACTACTTTTTATAACCTTGTCCACTTCTAGAATTGCTTATCAGAAAATAAAATGACAATTCTTTCATGGCTGATATTCTATTTTTAACACTTATAAACAAAAATTACAGATTACAAATGAAGTTTCAACTTCCAGCATTGTTACTTCAACCCAGATATTGTCTTATGAGGATCACCTGGAAGATATGCGTCAGGAGCTTGTTCGTCAGTATCAAGAGCATCAGCAGGCAACAGAAATATTAAAACAGAGTCACATGCAGCAAATGGAGAGGCAGAAAGAAAATCAAGAGCTTCTCCTAACAGAGCTTGATAGTCTTAAAATACGGTTAGCAGAGGTAATATGAACCTAGGAAGTGGAACTTCTAATATTTCATGGTCAAAGTATTTGTCCAACTTTCAAGGTTCAATTTGTCTTAAAGTCATAAATATAATTGAAATACATTTCATGTGCCTCATTTGCTGTGAGGATGAAGCTTGTTAATAATATCCCATGTATCGTTAATTTTATCTCTTAGTGTATTCAAAGAAGGAGATAAGTCAATCCCAGTGAGTTGGGGTATTTATTATTTTAAAGTATATGGGAGAATCTGGTACCACATAGAACTCACTCTACTATATTTTGCTTATATTTATTTATAAACTTTGGTTTTTGTTACATTTGCAGAGTTTCTAATATGAGACGTCTCACTTTGTTTTTAGAATATTAATGAAAATGCCATAACAGAAAGAGAACAAATGCTTTTATATGAACTAGAATCACTAAAGAAGCAATTAATAGTTGGGAGAGAAAAGCAACTCTCTGAGTTAAAAAACAGCAGTACTCAAACACAGGTAGTGTTAATTTGCTGCTCTGATATATAAATATAATGGCATTGTGACTGCAGTGTAGGTCATTTGCAAACGATTGTCAGATTTACTTAAGTGGGTGTGGATCACATAGGAAGGTGGAGTTTGGCTGATATTCCATTGAAAATAAAGTCTTGTTTTAATATTGCTATAGTAACATCCTACAGGGAAGCAAGAAGTTATTTACTTAGCATAACTATTTAATTCTGACAGGTTGTGACTAATGTTCTTTCATTGCCAGAACTAAAATGTCCGATAACAGGAGATTTAATCATTGTTTAGAATTGCTTGAAACTTGTGAATTATTATTATTTAAATATCTGCATATCTGCATGAATTAGAACATATGGTCATTGCAATATGACAGGATTTTTGTCTCTTTTTTATTCTCTCCCATTACCAAAACTTACCCAGAATGAAAGTGTGAGTCAGACTGAAAATAAAGAGCATATTTTAGAAGTTGAAGATAGAGAAGAACAACACGAACAAGCTTCTCTTGACATTCTTTCAAAAGAGAGGTAAGCTGTCAGAAAGGCTAAAAGGTTTAGATTTCTTTTTGTTCAATTTTTCTGACATTTCAGTGGAATTAATCCATTCCTATTAAGTATTAATGAAATTCCTATTGATAGGAATTAATCCATTTTTTTTACTTATTTTTCATCCCCTAATTAAAAGTAAGCATGTTTTTAGAGTAGTGAAATTTCCAAACTATAAATTTACTTGTGTTTAATATATGACTCTTGACTAAGAATGAAATCTGTTTCTAAAACAGAAAATGATATACACACTAGACATAAAATATAGCTGGTGATTGCTTTATCTGCCATGGATTTATCTGTGTACCTGGACTAGTAATCATGGTCACACATTCTGGGATCTAACTTTATAAATTACTAATCCTTATAAAAAGAAATTATCTGGCATATACTGTAAATATGCTTGTTCATTTGTAATTAACTTTCACTTATTCAGTATCTTCAGCTGATATATATTACATTGCACAGCATATGTTATAGTAGTAAATGAGTTCTGTCTATTATTTTAATATATGAATACTTTTGTAGTGATTATTTTCTGAAAAAATAATTTGTAACATAAATTGCTTGGTGAACATCTACTTTGGGAGACCATTAATAGTATATTTCTTACATTCAAGAGAAAAGTTGTTGCTTTCTTGACCATGGTATGTTATCTAAGATCAAATGTAACAGCCATTATCTGTGAGGAAATAACTTTTTATGAGCAATTGGAGATTATGTGGTAGGATTTAGTAAATAGTTCTTGATTTTAGTTTTAGCAAATTGGTAATCTTATTTGTTACTTGCGGAATGTGTTCTCTGGTTTTTTAATTCCTGTCTTGTTCCAAGTGATTTAATGAAATAGTGCCATGAGTCCTAGTCTTTGTGTAAAAGACAAACTGTGGAAGTAGACACCATATTCTGCTTTAATTTGAATTATATTTATTTTATGAGTTCAGACGTACTTTGCAGAAAGCCAATAGTAGGCTGATGAAGATTCTGTTGGATATTGTGAAGACTACTGCAGCTGTAGAAGAAACGATTGGACACCTTGTTGTAAAACTTCTAGATCAGTCACCAAAATCTCAGTTCCTTTTTAAAAGTCTTGCATGGGAAGCAAGAACAGAAGATACCATAAAACCAAGCATCTACGTGGGATATGAGCCAGGTACTTGTAGTAAGATTATGTTCTAGATTTTTATAGGATATTTAGTATCAATAATTTCAAGTGAAATGTATTGAATATCAGGTACAAGCCCAGGGGCAAAATAATTTAATTCAATCCTTTAGTAGCTTATACCTAATAATTTTGGCAAACTAAGGCTATAACTTTCTTGCCTAGTAAATATATCATGAGAAATTCTAGGATTTGGCTATCCTGAACCTTTTTCCTTCTTCCCCATCCAGTTTGGGCTGCACAATCCCTTAATAAGGGCCTCTTTCTGGGAAAGTTTATTATTGCCAAATGTTTCTGCAGTGCACTGTTTCTGCAGTGCAGATTTCATCACATTGAGAGACCTTAAAATTCAATTTCTCAGTAAAACCAATATGGAAATTTAACATTTCTTTTTTTTTTAACAAATTTTATTCAGTTTTTCACATTAAAAACAAAAATCTCTTTTTAGTGGACAACATATTTCCAGGTCATCACCTTTACATACAAATATGACAGCAATTATACATTCATATATGCATACTTAATTCTATTATTACCTTTTCCATTCCAATTTTTCAGTAAGGAGAGAAACAAACACATAAATTCTAGCCTCTTTCATTAATCTCAAATGAAACATCTTTTTTTTCAATTATTTCAAATATAATCCTTTAATATTTATTTTAAAAATAAAGATAAACAATATGTGTTTGCATAATAATAATAATAATAATAATAATAATAATAAGAAGAAGAAGAAGAAGAAGAAGAAGAAGAAGAAGAAGAAGAAGAA
>NW_020769560.1:119545-135713 GCF_900518735.1 Pseudonaja textilis
AGAAGAAGAAGAAGAAGAAGAAGAAGAAGAAGAAGAAGAAGAAGAAGTAGTAGTAGTAGTAGTTACCAAGGTCTCTCCTTGCTTTTAATAGTCTATATTAACTTATTAATTTAGTTGGTTCTTTAGTCTGCCATATTCCCTTTCCATTACATATTCTTTTTATAAATTCTAGATTAATACAAGTTTTAACACTAAAAAAAAAGTTTTACTGTTTTGAGTGTGACACCTCAATGATTAAAATATACCTTTATTCCCTCATCTTGATTCCCAATAAACCATTATTTTTAAGAAGTTACAATAATAATCATTACATCTTTTCATTTGGATTCCACAGCATATTTTCCTCCCTTGATTTTTAGTAAGAGTTATCAGTATCTATATTACTCTATTTTCTCAATATTTTTAATTGCAGAAATATTCTTATTACCCCTTGTCACCCTGCAGAATCCCCTTTTTGGTTCATCAACCATTATCTCTGAAAAAACAATTTCTTTTCAACATTTTACTATTTCCGTATTTCTTTATTTCATGCACCTGTTTCTTACTGCTTCTCCTCCCCCTCTTTTCCCCATATCTTTTCTCATTCCAGTTTATATCGCTCTCTTTCTTAATATCTTCCTTTCCCCTTTTATGCTGGGTCATTCTGCCTTTTCTGACTTCACGGGTATTCCCCCTTTTGATAGCCTTCTTAAATTTCAACTTTTTAACCTTCCTTCTTTCCCCACTTCTTTGTAGTGTTAATTGTCTATTTAAAATGTCTTCTCCTTGAGTCGACTCCTCCTCCTCTGAAGCTCTTTCTTCTTGTTCTTCAATCGCCATTTCCATTTTTTCTAACACAGCAAAGTGATTCAGCTCTGTAGTAATTCTCTCATATTTTTAAGTTCCATTTTTAATTCCCGAAGAGATATCTTCATTACACACTCTTATATTTTATGATCGTTAAAGTCCACAAAAAAACCACTTTTATTTTCCTTCTTTCTTCTTTCAATTTTCTAAAGTTCTCAGTTATTCCAGCCCAGGGTCTATACCAAAAACATCAATCTATCCCACAGTCAGTCTTTCCTTGCTTTTTTCTTTATTCTGGTTCTGCTTTCACTTTCTAAGATTCTTACTTTGTTTCAATATTTCTTTAACGTTATATCCACACAAGTTCATTCAGAAACAGGATGCTTTCCCTTTTGTTTAAGCTCAAGTTTTTGTCAAAAGGTGGCACTCTCCATTATACAAAGTCTTCACCTTTTCCCCCTATTTTTTTATTTAGGGTTTTTCGAACCTCAATATTCCAGCACAGTCCAGTCTCCAATTTGTAAACTTTATTATTATTGTTTTTTGACAATCTTAAGTCCAGCTTTATTTTATGCCTGTTTATTCCCAAAATATTTTCGTCCAATTTATTTAAATCTTTAGTTCCAGCTTCTTCCTTTCCCGGTTCGAAGTCCTGCTTAGCTGTCAAAAATGTTTTTTTTTTTCCCCTGCCCCTTTGTAATTTCGCCTCTCACTTTTCTTTTCTTAAAAATTCCATGTTACCTTAATCCGGGGATACTTTTGTTTAGTTGTATTGCTCAGTTGTCCCGGTTCAGATGTTATCCACCTCTTTCTTCCCTCCTGCACAAATCTTAATCCAATTGAGTCCTCCTCTTCAGAGTGGCCATTTTAAACCACCGCTGCAGTCTTTGGGGGGAAAAAGACCAAGCCCAGGGGGGGAGATGCGGTTCCCCTCAACCTGGCTTGTGGCTTCCCCTTACACCGCTACCCCTCCAAGGCAGCTTCAGCTCCTAATTGTAATAATCGGGGCTCTCCAACAAAAGTCCACAGACCATAGCCGCAGAGAGTCGCGATCTATGGTCCGTCAGCGAGGAGGCTCCGCCTTCTTCCCCTGAAACTTAACATTTCTCATCTATAAATAATACAAATTCATAGTTTGTGTCCATTTACAGTTTTTCCATTCTTGAATCCACAATTTGTTTCAAAGTTATGCTAATTTCTTAGATATGCTTGGAAATGTCTAATTACCTATCAAGTAAATAATTAGTAATAGATTATAACTGCATATTAATGGGGTCTTAATGGTGACTCTGTTATCCCCCTATTATAATTTCAGTCATGTCAGTTATTATCAGCTCGTTTGTTTTACTAAGAAATTATATACATATTTTTAAAAAACCGCTGCCTATCAACTGTAATAAATGTGACATTTTATAGTCAATGTCCCTTTGTATCTTAGTAATAAAAATATACTCTGTGTCTATCACATAAATCCCATAAAGAAACTTTACCTATTTTCTGTGATGATTTAAATTAAGGATGTGCAAAAGTTTAAAGCAAACTGTTTTGAGATTGAAACGCTCCATTTAGAATTTAAAACAGCTCTTTGAGTTTAACACAGATTGTTCACTGAAATGTTTTAAGCTTGAAATGGGGCAGTATTGAGCTGGCAATGCTTCTGATAAGATTCAGGCACTACCCTGACTTCAAAAAAATGACCTCTAAGAAATATCTGGTGATGTCAACAAATAGATACCACAAATTCAATCTCTCACAACTTTCACAAATCTCACCTGGAGAATTAGAGCTTTTAAAATAGTGCATGGAGAAGAATTTAAAGAGTAATGTAGCATTAGATAGCACCTCTTAAAGATGGAGAGTTAATGATAAGGTAGACTTTAGCAATGTATTAAAACAATTTGAGATGGCTATATTGTGCAGTGATAGTCCTGGTAACATTTAACAATGTAATATTGGAAAAGTATATATCCATCTTTGTAAAATCTACTCCAAATTAATAATTTATGGGCCAATTATGGGCATTTGCAACCATTCATTTAGTTTCTGTTCAAAGTTACAACAGCATTGAAAAAAAATTACTGGTACTCACAATTACAGTCATTGTAGCCTGCCACAGTCACGTGATTAAAATTCATGTACTTGGCAATTGGCATGTATTTATGACAATTGCAATGTTCCAGGATCATGTGATTGCCATTCATGGCCTTCCCAGACAGCTTCTGACAAGCAAAGTCAATGGGAGAAGCTGGATTTGCTCAACGACCACATCATTCACTTAACCAAGTGATTCGCTTATCCACCATGGCAGAAAAGATTGTAAAATAAGGAACAACTCACTTAACAACTGCTTTGCTTGACAACAGAAGTTCTGGTCCCAATGGTAGTTGCAAGTCAAGAACTATTTGTAGACATTTATCTAAATAATTTTTGATTTTATAATTGTAATGGTAATTTCAATGGAGTCAAATTATAAAATATATTTTAGTAAATTTTTCCATACTTTTCCTGACCTAAACATAATCTCTCCTTACTGTTTTGGCAATCTAATAGGAGACTATAGTGAGTATATTATTACTAATGTTTAATTGGCTTACTTTATATCTGTTGAATAGATTTATCAGCAATGAATACCCTACCTAATTTTCCTATTGGATTGGTCCTTCTTGGTTGATTATGCTTCAATCTCAAGGAATTTGGCGTCTTTCTAGAAAAGTATCACCTAGACAGCCAGACTGATAATGGCAATTTCTCTAGGATTCTAATAGTAAGACAGTTGGTCATTTATTTTTAGAATCTGATTCTATTATCAATATGGCACTAGATTTAGGGTAATCTGTGCTATATGAATATAGTACAATTTTTTATTTCGCAATGGACTTCAAAAATGTGATTTCAAAATAGTAATCCAGATTGCTTTTCTGTACTGGTTTTGAAGTTCTGTCTTAGAGAAATAAAGTATAAAATTTGTATGCTCATGTTTACATTCCAGGACAGTTCAGAAAAAGAAACTTCATTTCAAAGAAAATTTTCTATCTTATACTAGTTAGATTAAAATAATAAATCCAATCAATTTGTGGTTTAAATTTCATAGTAAATTTAGAAATTAAAACTTTTTTAGGTTCTACTGTTACTACACATTGTGATAACAAAAGTGGCATTTTAAAATATTAAATAAACTGTCACATATAGTGGCGAATAGTGCCATTTTTTGTATTGGCTGGAAATGAAATTTATGTCATCTGAATGGAGATATGCATATGACTCGGAAAGGACAAATTCTCTCTAAAAAGCTGTTGTGCTGTTTGAAAATTAAATTGGTAGTATAAGATTTAGTTGTAGCCTTGGCTAGTTCAGGAATTATAGCTTTTCCTAGAAAAAAATGTTTTAGATCTCAGTATTCAACAATAATTTGTAAAGTTCAGAACTTATAAAGCCAGTTCAAATCATATTATACTATGCACCTTATCACATAATTCATTTCTCAACTTAAGGTGTGTTATTAATTTTGTGGCAAAAACATTCGGGAACAAGTTTTGAAAAATCACCTATATCTGTATCCAAGCCTACCCAGGTTTTAAGGAGGATATCTGAGGCCTTACTTTGTTGTAAGTTCTCTAAAGTTGCCCCATAATGAGATAGGAAGCAAATACATTTAACAAACCAATAAATAAATAAATAAATAACAGCTAGAAGAGCGAGATATTCAGTTATATATAGGTATCTTTAATAAAGATTTTAATTGCTGCTTTTAATGTTCCTTTTTTGTACTAGTTCTAATTCTGCTGTTTATTTAATTTTTTAAAGAGTGTACATGCTTTTTACTATTAAATATTCATTTAGACTTTGTCTTTACATTATATATCCAAAATATTTAAACTTCAGCTTATTAGTTCTTCCTATGAGTAGATTAGTTTTTCTATATTTAATTTTGATTAATTTGGTCTTCTTGTGGTCCAAAGTATTCTCATCAATTTTCTCTAGCATCACAATTCACTATTTCTGGAGGTTTTTTTTTTTTTACTTTGATGGTTTGGTTTTCACAACTGTAAATGAGTATTGGAAAATGTGGCTTTGGCAATGTTTTCTAGTACAAATATACTAGAATTCATTGCCACTATGATCTAGTACTAGTATACTAGAACACATTGTTACTACCAACACAATTCAATGCTGTTTGTCATCTTTCTTCCATATAATAGACTTCTATCTATATGCTGGCCAAAGTCAATACCCTCTGAACTTTTGACCCTAGCAACAT
Organism: Pseudonaja textilis; assembly: GCF_900518735.1. The sequence goes on from NW_020769560.1 coordinate 124,590, forward strand.
AAAGCCTGCAATTTCACTTTTTCTTCTTCATCTTTGCATTGGATTGGCATTGCTTGTTGGCATAGTCTTCATTTTTTGTAATTTTAAGCAATAGATCAACTTTTGTATTCTCTTCTTTTATATCCCAAGGATGCTTTTCCAAAGGCAACTGGACTTTTTGTGTTTTTTTTCATTGAAAACATTTCACTTCTTATCCAAAAAGCTTCTATAATTCCTGAAGAAGCAAGAAATTGCCTTTTAGAAGAAACACCCTTGGATACCATGACTAGGATGATTGGGAATCTCCATAGACAGCACTTCTTTTATCTTGAGCAAGAATCTCCTTAAGTCTTCTTAGCTTCCAATAATCAAAGTGATATCGGCATATTTTAGTTCAGAGTTGTTAATGGTATATCTGCATACAAGTTAAATAAAATATTTTACATTTGCATATCAAATAAATAGGGTGATACTTGGTTTACTTTTTGCCAGTTTTTAATTGTAATTGTTGTTCCCTGGCTAGTGTAGACATTCTTCAATAGGCAATGAGATGACCTAATATTCCATGATTTTGAAGGCTATTAATGATTTATATTCTGCTAAGGCAGAAGCCTTATCTTCATACTCAATAAAGCAAAAACAGGCATACAGTAGTTCTGGAACTCCTTTGTTCCATTATTTAAAAGGGATAAATCTTTTTTGATTCAATAATTAAAGTGATAAGTATTTCTCAATAATTAAAATTTATGGGATTTTAAAGAAGTGATATTACTTTTTTCCAAAGTATCATAGTTCATATAACAGAAAACATCAAATCATCCAGAAAATGTCCTCTAAGGACCAAGATTAAAGGATATGATAAATGAATGTAAACGTATGAGTGAAATATTTTAATTTGTTTATTTTCTCTAATCTTTAAAAAATTAGAATGCCATGATCTATAATTTAAAGAACAAAGATATGTTTCTGTTTTCATGAGTTTCTGTTTAATGAATTCAATAGTCCTAATTTACAGTGATAACTAGTTATCCCTAACCATCTCAGAAAAGCTAAGCAGGTTTGAATCTAGTTAATACATTGCTGTATTAGCAATGTATTAGACCTCCAAAAGACACTTGGGATACTGACTTGGTTAGACAGTTAATAGAAAAAAACCCTCCTACTAGGTGGCATTAACAAAACTACAAGGGCCTTCTCAAAAGTTGCCAAGAGTTTTATAAATCACATTTATAGGCTTTCCAGCACAAAATTATTTTGAGTCAATATTACTTAATAGGAGCTTGACTATTATCTTTATAAGTGTAGGTTTACCTTGCTTTATTTGATTCATTGTGCAATTGATCGCTTTCATTCAATAATTCATTTAATGCAAAAATATTCATTGTTAGAAGATTGGTGCCAGCATAGTCATTTTGCACCAAAAGTCTTTAAAAAGCAAGAATTCTTCCCATCAGAACTGCAGTTCATCAAAATCCTTTCTGCTCTCACTTACAGTGACTATTATAGGCCAAAACAGCCATCAAAATTTTATGCAACTCTCTTACTCAAAATGAAAAGAATTGACCTCTAATCCTAGAAACAAAGTTGTCTGGTAACGAATGAGCTTTCAGCCTCGGTGAAACTATCCTGCGCAATATAATGAAGAATGCCAGTAAAAGTCATTATGTTATTTACTACATGTTTTGTCTAACATGATTATCATGTGCATTAGAAATCTATAGAAAAGATGAACAAAATAGTTTTCCTTTGTATACGACATAAGTCAATGAAAAATGTGCTTAAAAGTAAGGTTTTTAAAACATACTAGCACATTTGTCAAGGCATTTGGTTTAAAAAGGGCAATATTACTGCCTGCAAAACCCTTTTTTCTTCTTACCAGTGTCTTGCTTTAGGAAAATTTTACTTTATAAAAAGTTTCCAGAAAATATAGCATAGTCGAACCTATATTAAATACCAAGTCCTCGAAATCTATTGTAACTCTTCCAGTCTACAGAGAAAAAGAAAAACTCAGTGTGTTGTTTTAGCTACAAAAATAGTGTCAAGAATGTATATTCCAAAGTTAAACTATGGGTATTGTGCAGTGCACACTGCAGTAAAGTTCCAGGTTTACCCTTAATTATAAATATTCATTGTTCTTTGCTTATAGTATAGAATACCCAATAACTAATTTATCCTTTTATTTGACTGTATTTTTCTGTAGCTCTGCTTACTGTACTCCAGGTTGTTATTTGTCAGAAGCTGAGCAGGGTCTCTTACCTGGTCAGTACTTAAGATGGGTGAACTTCAAAGAGCATCAGTTGCATCAGTAAGTGGTGTTGATGGCTCAGTAGAGGGTAGATCTTCCCTCAACTCAGTCTTAACCGATGTTTGGTATAGCATTGACAAACAATATCCTGGATGTCCATTGCAAATGTCCTTTCTGCTCTGAGGATATTAAAGCCCTTTCATCTTCTAGCCCTGAAGTATTATACATTTCATATTGTTCAAAGTGAGAGTGGTTATGTTTAATAATTTTTAAGCACTGCCCTTTTAAAATTCATTGCATTGAAAATTGGCTAATAGCATATGTCAGACATCCTTAAGGAAATTGCACATTGTGCCTAGGAGTTTAATTTCTGCAGGACATGGAAGTGCTTTGAAATCCCATGCAGATGAAAGGTGCCAAGTGAACATAAATTAAATTCATCCAGTTACTCATTTCATTCATAAAAAAACAATGAGTTTTCTTTTCATGGAGTGTTGCAATTAGTATTTTTGTTAGCTTTACAAAGCTAAAAGGAGATATATAACAGTAATTACCATTAAGGAAAATATTTCAGACATGGTATAAAGTGTAATTTAAAATGTGGTACCAACCACTTTAAAATATAATCAGAATATCTGGGACTTTTATTGAATCAGTTAGGTTTTAAAAAGAAATGACTAAGTGGTCACTCTTAATTATTCCTTTTAAAGGTTAAAGAATTGTACTGAGCCACATTTAAATACTTTGGTCCGATAAAAATTTGTCCTTAGAAGTTTGGAAAAAAGATCTTTTAGGTCAATGAACATAAGCACACGTATATTTGTTGTGACAGTACGATGTAAAAAGTACTATCTTTTATAGCCTAATGACAGATCAGCAATATTAGCTTGCTTTTTGTCAAGCATATTTATGCTTGATCAAGATGCCTTTTTCCTTGGAAACAAATCTTTCTTTCTCAAGTGCTTTAAAATAAAGCCTCAAAGCAACAATATGCTTAGCGTATGTTATATATGGAAGAGCTGTGGTGGCATAGTGGTTAGAATGTAGTACTACAGGTTACTTCTGCTGACTGCCGGCTGCCAGGAGTTCAGCAATTCGATTCTCACAGGCTCAAGGTTGAGTCAGCCTTCCATCCTTCCAAAGTGGGTAAAATGAGGACCCAGATTGTTGTGGGCAATATGCTGACTCCGTAAATTGCTTAGGGAGGACTGTAAAGCACTGTGAAGTGGGTATTTAAATCTAAGTGCTATTGCTATATTTTTTAAAAATAAAGATTAAGATTGGTAAAAGCTAGTAAAAAAGATAATGGCAGAGATAGCAAGTTAACTTCTTAAATCCATTTTATATTAAATGTTAATTCTCTGCTGGGAAATCTAAAGGTTCACTTGAATTCCCAGATTAAAATTAGATGGACAAAAATTGGCATTTTAAAACACTTCTAAAAAAAATATCTCAGAATAGAGATTTTCACACCTAAGGCAATAGGTTTCCATTTGCAGTGGAATGTTCTGAAAAAAATTGGGCTAGAAATGTTTTGGAAGGAAATATTTTGGCAAATCCCTGCCCACTACAAAATTATTAATAGATTTTCAACTGCAGTCACATTTGTATAAAATACTACTTCACAATGAAATGATTTTCACATTACTGATTTTGATAACATATTTTCATACATTTGTGTACATAATAACTAACCATTTATATTACTCTGCAAACATAATTTATAATTTGCTATTCATATTTATTTGAAAGTCTAACTGTAGTATCAATAGACATGCATGAGATTTAACCTTGTTTCTGTATCCACAAATATCAAGACACTTCAGATTTACATGGACCTGCTTCAGAACAGTTCTCTAGAGCATATTTTTGGTGGATAAAAATGATTGGCAAAATAAAGATTTATGCTAAGGAAAGGAAGATTATTATTTCATTATTAGGATCAAACATCTTCAATGATCAGATTGTTTTCATTTCACATAAATACAAATTGAATTCTTTGTTTTCCATTAATGATATTAATAATCTATTTTCAATTATTGAATTAAAATATAGAATAATTTATTAGTGGCAGAATTCTAGTGTTTTCTCAAAATGGAATTTGAATGCAATCAGATGATCTTTGTGCTTACAATATGCAGTAGCTTATACTAGACAACTGTAATCCCTAAATAGAAGGTAATGCTTGAAAAATAACCCTATAAGTAAATAGATAGATTTAACTAATTAGATTAGTTTTCATAATGTGCTAATATTCAAATATTTTTCTTCTGTTAGTATCTCCTTTTCTATTTGCTGTCTGCTTTGTAATTAACTGACTTCATTTGTGTAATTTTATTGCAAGGTGTAATTTATTTTATTGCTTGATGTTCTTCATTCTCAGTGGAAATATTTCTGTTTATTATATAGTTTATTTGATCATATTCATTAATTTGTATAAGAAAGATCCTGCTGGTGTTAGAAACAAACAACAACAAAGAGGGACATTGTTTTTTCTTTTAATTTTTTTGTTGTACAGAAAGGCCATCATCTCAGTATATTGGCAATGATCTTGAAAGTCAAGATAATATCATGTGGTCAGAAATCACAGATGAAGAGTTTGAACTAACCCAGTTCCTTGGCATGGAAATAGATACAAAAAATGAAGAGCTAATTCTAAATATCAATAGCCGACTTCAAGCAGTATTTGAAAAACTTCTTCAAACAATAAATGAAACTGCTAATCAGGTAACATTGTTTAATTGTAGCTTTGAAAGAATGTGAGTGGGAACAAAATGAAACTGTTTCCTTAATTTCTTTAGTTTCCTTATTGTTTTTTTAAAGAATTTCTGAGAGTAGTTTTTTGCACTGACTTTTACTATGATTACAAGTTAGATTCTTTTAGCCCCTTTTAGTGTGACATCATGATGTTAAATATTAATTAAATATTATTTCAACCCATATTTATATAAAGTCAAAGCTGCATTTCTTTTTTCAGATATTTTATTTATAATTCCCATTCAAAAATTTTAAGACACAAGTTTGAAAGGCCTTTTTCAGGCTATTAGTATGTTTCAAGGTCTTGTTCAGCTAAAAAAGATAATCTTCAAAAAGCTGGCATGTACAGGAACACAAATGCAGTATCTGAAACAGGATAAATCATCTGAATTTTTTTTCAAAGATACTCCTACAACTGTTCCCTTGGGATCCTAGGAAAAAGCACAACTGCTTCAAAAATTGTAGATACATATTATGGTTAATATTCTCAATATTCCAAAGCATTTTCTAAAAAGTACTGAAATGTTTTTATTTTCCTTACCTCTCATCAGCAACTTGATGTTTAGAATAATATAATAGGTGCATTTCAAGATATAACCCAAAATTTCTGTACTAAATATATTTTTCTCTGGCTTAAATAATTATTGAGCAAGGAAACATTTATAATTGAATAGAAAATAATGTGTGAAAAGAGCAATGAACCTGTAATAAAGATAAATTTTTAGATGGCTATTATTTAATTTTTTCAAGCAAAAGAAAAAGTTCTTTCTGTATGTGTGTGTGTATATCTATCTATCTATCTATCTATCTATCTATCTATCTATCTATCTATCTATCTATCTATCTATCTATCTATCTAGACAGCTAGATAGATAGCTAGATAGATAGCTAGATAGCTATATACATGTGTGTTTGTGTGTGTGTGTTTGTATGGTATTTAGGTTTCTTCGGGTATTTTCCTACGTCTTAATATTTGTGCTTTTACACTGCTCAAAAAAATAAAGGGAACACAAAAGGCATCCTAGATATGAATGAATGAAATATTCTTGTTAAAAACTTTGTTCATTACATAGTTGAATGTGCTGACAACAAAATCACACAAAAATTATCAATGGAAATCAAATTTAGCAACCCATAGAGGTCTGGATTTGGAGTTACACTCAAAATTAAAGTGGAAAAAAACACTACAGGCTGATTCGACTTTGATGTAATGTCCTTAAAACAAGGCTCAGTAGTGTGTGTGGCCTCCACGTGCCTGTGTGATCTCCCTACAATGCCTGGGCATGCTCCTGATGAGGTGGCGGATGATCTCCTGAGGGATCTCCTCCCACACTTGGACTAAAGCATCCCCCAACCCCTGGACAGTCTGTGGTGCAATGTGGCATTGATGGATGGAGCGAGACATGATGTCCCAGATGTGCTCAATTGGATTCAGGTCTGGGGAATGGTCAGGCCAGTCCATAGCATCAATGCCTTCGTCTTGCAGGAACTGCTGACATACTCCAGCCACATGAGGTCTAGCATTGTCGTGCATTAGGAGGAACCCAGGGCCAACCACACCAGCATATGGTCTCACAAGGAGTCTGAGGATCTCATCTCGGTACCTAATGGCAGTCAGGCTACCTCTGGCGAGCACATGGAGGGCTGTGCGGCCCCCTAAAGAACTGCCACCCCACACCATTACTGACCCACTGCCAAACCGGTCATGCTGGAGGATGTTGCAGGCAGCAGAACGTTCCACAGCGTCTCCAGATCCTGTCACGTCTATCACATGTGCTCAATGTGAACCTGCTTTCATCTTTGAAGAGCACAGGGCACCAATGACGAATTTGCCAATCTTGGTGTTCTCTGGCAAATGCCAAATGTCCTGCACGGTGTTGGGCTGTAAGCACAACCCCTACCTGTGGACATCAGGCCCTCATACCACCCTCATGGAGTCTGTTTCTGACTGTTTGAGCAGCCACGTGCACATTTGTGGCCTGCTGGAGGTCATTTTGCAGGGCTCTGACAGTGCTCCTTTTGTCTCTCCTTGCACAAAGGCGGAGGTAGCAGTCCTGATGCTGGGTGTTGCCCTCCTACGGCCTCCGCCACATCTCCTGATGTACTGGCCTGTCTCCTGGTAGCACCTCCATGCTCTGGACACTATTCTGACAGGCACAGCAAACCTTCTTGCCACAGCTCGCATTGATGTGCCATCCTGGATGAGCTGCACTACCTGAGCCACTTGTGTGGGTTGTAGACTCCATCTCATGCTACCACTAGTGAAAGCACCGCCAGCATTCAAAAGTGACCAAACCATCAGCCAGAAAGCACAGGAACTGAGAAGTGGTCTGTGGTCACCACCTGCAGAACCACTCCTTTATTGGGGATGTCTTGCTAACTGCCTATGCTGGCCACCTGTTGTCTATTCCATTTGCACAACAGCATGTGAAATTGATTGTCAATCAGTGTTGCTACCTAAGTGGACAGTTTGATTTCACAGAAATGTGATTGACTTGGAGTTACATTGTGTTGTTTAAGTGTTCCCTTTATTTTTTTGAGCAGTGTATTTTATATATAATAAAAGCACAAACATATGGGAAAATACCTGAAGAAACCTAAATACCATACATATAAATACCCGTGAAAACATAAGAATATGTATATATTTTGGTAGATTTTCACGGGTACAGGTATGTAGGTCTAGTTGTGTTCGGGTCTTTTCCCATGTAAGATTAAGACTATCAACGTTTCGGTGAGGTCCTACTTGCCATCCTCAGGCTGGTGCTTTCGGCTTCGTGCCGGTGCAAGCAGTGTGTGATTGGAGCTGCCGTCCCTCTATAAATACTGGGGGGGGGGGGCTGGTGTGCTGGGCTGGTTGGCTGTGCTGCTGCCTCTTGATTGGTTTGATGGAGTTGATGTTGGTATAATGGGCTATGTGATGCCCTTGTGAGTTTTGTTGTGGAGATATCCTGGATCTTGTGCTGTAATCTCCTGGGTCGTTTGTTTTGTAGTGATCTTTTTTCCATTAGCCTCCCAGGTTTTAATGGCTTGGGTGATGGGTTGTGTGATGGCCTTGCAAGTTCTTTTGTTGTGGTATCCTGGGTCCTGCGTTGTAATCCCCTGGGTCGTTTGTGTTTTGATCTCTTTTCCATTAGCCTTCTGTGTTGTAATGGCTTGGGTAATGGGTTGTGTGATGACCTTGTGAGATTTATTGCTGTGGTATCCTTGGTCTTGTGCTGTGATTTCCTGGGTCGTTTGCTGTGTTGCAACTTCTTGAGTTCTTGTGGTGTAATTTCCTGAGTTTTCTGATGTGATATCCTGAGCGGGTGGCTGTGATGTAGCATTCTGGGTTTTGGTCTGGGATCTGGGTTTGGGATCTGGGTCTGTGTTCTTAGCGTGTGTCAGCTTGGGTCGGGGGTGCGACAGCTGGCGAAGCAGGCGTGGTCTGGTTTCTGGATGGTGGTTGTCCTTTGTTTATAAGGATGGGTTTGGGTCTGGGTCTGATGAGGGGGATTGGTGGTGTTGTCCCGTGTTGTTTTAGGTCTGGTGTTGGTTTTCATGGCTGGAACTCATTTGTTGGTGAGGGCTAGTTTCCAGATGTCTGGTAGGCGGTAGGTATCATCCTGTTTATTCATGTTATGGGGGTGTTTCTCTTATTTCAATGGCTTCTCTGATTATTCTCTTGCTGGAGTGTTCAGTATTAGATATTAATTTGGTTCCTTCGAAATTAATTTCATGTCCTGTGGCTTTAAGGTGCTGGAAGAGGGAGGAAGTGTTTTCTTCTTTTCTGACTGCGTTTTTGTGTTCTGCGATGCGTGCATTTATTCTCATCTTGGTTTGTCCAATGTGTGTGGTTGGGCAATTGTTGCATGGTATTTCATAAACTCCTTGGTTTTCTAGCTGGATCTTATCTTTGGGGTTTCTTGGGATGTTGGCTATTTTTTGGTTAGTGCTGAAGGCTGTCCTGATATTGTGTTTGTGGAGAATTTTGCTGATTTTGTCTCTGATGCCTTTGATGTAGGGGAGGAGTGCGATACCGTTGTCTTGTTCTGTGTCTTGGTTTTTTGGGGGTATCTCTCTTCGGATTAGGTTGGTAATTATGTTTCTTTGGAATCCGTTGGAAATTAATGTTAGTGAGGGTGTGTAGTTCTGTTCTCAGGTGGTCTTTGTCAGCTAGGTGTTTGGTTCTGGAGATGAGGGTCTGGGCTACAGAGTTGATCTGTGCAGGGTGGTGATGGGATTGTGCATTTAGGTAGCGGTTGGTGTTTTTTTTCCCTGGTAGATAGTGTGTCCTAGGGAGCCATTGGGTTTTTTGTAAATTAGGATGTCCAGGAAGGGAAGTTGGTTGTTGGTTTCTGTTTCCATGGTGAATTGTATTTTGGGGTGTAGGTTGTTAAGATGTGTGAGGAAGTTGTCCAGTTTTTCTTTTCCGTGTGGCCAAATTACGAAAGTGTCATCTACATATCTGAGCCAGAGTTTGGGTTTGGGTTCGGATTTGTCTAGAGCGTTGGTTTCAAAGTGTTCCATGTATAGGTTAGCGATGACGGGTGAGAGGGGTGATCCCATGGATGCTCCTTCTATCTGTTTGTATCTTTGTCCATTGTGGATGAAGTATGTGTTTGTTAGGCAGTGGTTGGTCAGATATAGGATGTGTTTTGGGGGGTTGTATTTGTTTTGGATGGCTGTCAAGGCTTCTTTGATGGGTACTTGGGTAAAGAGGGACATGACATTGAAGCTCATGAGTAGGACGCTGGGTTGTAGGTTTTGTTTCTTTATTGTTTCTATGAAGTGGAAGGAGTTTTGTACGTGTGAGGTGATGGATTTTTTGTAGGGCTGGAGTTGTTTGGCGAGAAATTTGGCAAGATTCTGTAGAGGTGAGCCTATGGAACTGACTATGGGTCTGAGAAGTATTCCTTCTTTGTGTATCTTGGGGAAGCCATAGAGCTTAGGGCATCTGCATGATTTTTCTCTGGGGATGATTCTCTGCTGGATCTCTTCACTGATGGGAGATGCTTTTATTTTTGATTTGGTAGTTTTTTCTAAGTCAGTGGTGGGGTCAGTATTTAGAGGTTTATAAGCGGGGTCTAGGGGTAGGTTGGATAGTTGGGAGATCCCGCTTACAAACTTCTAAATACTGACCCCACCACCTACCTAGAAAAAAACCACCAAATCCTTCTGCCTGTTTTGTAGCAGACAGAAGATATTAGAAGCACCAGTCAAGCAGAACACAGCAAACTCCAAGACCAATAAACACAGACCAAGACTCCCAACCAATCAGGATGAAGAAAAAACCATTCTAACACAGCAGTAGGCTAGCACCAAATTTAAAACAGAAACGGCTGTGAAAGCCTGACTCACAGACGAATACAATACAGAAGACTGATGATGGCAGATGAGATTCTGCCGAAACGTCGCTACAACTTTAAAAGCACAACTATAATGATGTGGGAAAATACCCAAACAAAGCTAAATACCGTATATATATATGTATGTATGTATGTATGTGTGTGTGTGTGTGTGTGTGTGTGTGTATCTCTCTGTGTGTGTATATATGTTGTGACTGGAAGGATTGACCCTGCTGGGAGTTTTGACTCTGATACCTCTGATGATGGAAGGTTTGAGCCTGCTGTGAATGTGGAGTCTGAATTATCAGAGGACACAGATGTGAGCCAGGAGGATGAGAGATTGTCGGAGACAATCCTCTCCAGAACCTTCGACTTCGTTCATGCAAGCAGCTGATCCACAAAATGAGCCAGAGGTTTCTAGCGAGGAGGACACTGATGGATGTTGGCTTGACGCTAGAACTAGGAGAAGATTGACGCTAGAACTAGGAGGAGATTGAAACGTCAATCACAATCTGAAAGGAGGCATCAAGCCAGACATTGATTAGAGAGATTGACATACCCATCCAGGGGATTTAAGGAGGCGTGTTGACTCTCAATCTTTGCTTGGAGCAAAGTGCTTTGTGGATTCGAAAGGATCCATTTGAAGCGGCCGTTGTGATTTATGAACAATTCTGAAATGCCAGACAGATTCCGGGAAGACTGCCAAGGACTGGAAAACAGTACTGTTAACTCTTTTGAGTCTGGTTTTGTTCTTGTTTGAATATTTTGAACTCTGGAACTTTGTATTCTCACCTGTGGATACAGGTGAGACATAAC
>NW_020769560.1:136113-170432 GCF_900518735.1 Pseudonaja textilis
AGATGAGATTCTGCCGAAATGTTGCTACAACTTTAAAAGCACAACTACAATGACGTGGGAAAATACCCGAACAAAGCTGAATGCCATACATGTAAGTACCCGCGAAAACTTAAGAAAACATATATATATGTTGTGACTGGAAGGATCGATCCTGCTGGGAGTTTTGACTCTGATGACTCTGAAGATGGAAGGTTGGAACCTGCTGTGAATGTGGAGTCTGAATTATCAGAGGACAAAGACGTGAGCCAGGAGGATGAGAGATTGTCGCAGAGACAATCTTCCCCAGAACCTTCGACTTCGTTCATGCCAGCAAATGATCAACAAAATGAGACAGAAGTTTCCAGCGAGGAAACTGACAGATCGTGGATTGACGCCAGAACTAGGAGAACCAGGAAACGTCAATCTGAAGGGAGACGTCAGGCCAGACATTGATTGGAGAGACTGACACGCCTATCCAGGTGATTTAAAGAGGCGTGCTGACTCTCAGGCTTTGCTTGGAAGCAAAGTGTTTGATGAGTCGAAAGAATACATTTGGAGTGGCCTTGTGATTTATGGACAATTCTGATTAGCCTGACAGGTTCCGGGAAGTCTGCCAAGGACTGGAAAACAGTGCTAATTAACCCTTTTTGAATCCGGTTTTGTTTCTGCTTGAATATTTTGAATTCTGAAACCTTGTCTTCTCATCTATGAATATAGGTGAGACATAACATACACACATACATACATACATACATACATACATACATACATATATGTTATGTCTCATCTGTATCCACAAGTGAGCAATCAAAATTCTAAAGTTCCAAAAATATAAGCAACCAAAAACAAACCCCAACAAAGGGAACTGCTGAGGTTTTTCCAGTCCTCAGCAGTAGTTCTGAAATCTGTTTGGCAATCCAGAAGTGCCTATAAATCACAATGCCTCAGATAATCTTCACAGTACTTTTGCTCTAACAAGACACTTTGCTTCTGGCAAATTTCTCAAGCCGATCCATTTCCTTTTATCCCCTAAGGGGGCGTGTTAGTCTCATTACTTAATCACTGGCTTGACGCTTCTTTCCCAATTGAGATTGACGTCTCAATCTCCGTCTATTTCTCACGTCAAGCCAGGATCCCTCAAAGTCCTCCTCCTCACTTGAAACCTCTCGCACGTTTTCCTGATTATCTTGTTACCGGCTGCTGCGTAATCAGAGAGGGAGATTCGGGGGAGGGAGACGACTCCCGACACCTTCAATAAATTAGGTTCATCTCTCATAGCTAAGTCCACTTCCTCATCCTGGCTTAATAATGCAGGTTCAAATCTCAGTGCCAGATCTTCTTCACTCGAGCTCCCATATGCTGACGGACCAGATTCAAATCCCGGAGTCACAACATATATATATGGATCTTTGGTTATTCGGGTATTCTCCCGCGTAAAATTGGGAGTATTTTGGTGATGGTTCAATGAAATCTCATTCATCATCTTCAGGCTTGTTTTCGCGGGTACTTACATGTATGGTACAGACCTATGGAACAGCTGTCCTGCCCTATATAAGAGGTACTACAGACAAAATCAGTAAGATACTATACAGACATCACATCAAGACTGCCCTCAAAACAGACAGAAAAATAGCAGCCATCCTTAGAAACCCCAAAGATAAAATTGACCTGGAAAACCAAGGCATATACAAAGTCCCCTGTGCATCATGCCCGGCCACATACATTGGACAGACCAATAGAAGAATAAGTACCCGCCTGGATGAACACAAAAATGCAGTAAAAAAGCTGGAACAAACTTCCTCACTAGTCCAACACATGAAAGCCACAGGCCATAGCATCAACTTCAATGGCACAAAAACCCTAGCCACTATAGAAAACCCCAGCCACAGAATTATCAGAGAAGCCATAGAGATTAAAAAAAGACCTGAAAGCATGAATAGAAGAGATGATTCCACCAGACTGTCAATTATCTGGAAGCCTGCATTCACAAACAAAAAAATCTCCACACCACTAGCCAGGCAAACACCTGGGCACAAACACATCCCCCCTGATACCTCCAGCTCAAACACACCCCAACCAGGCACCCAGATGAAACCTAGCTTCCTAACAAATGATAGCCATCCATTTACTCGGAGCCAAGCTGCACTAAAAGCCTCCAATACAGGAACACAATGTCGCCAGCCAATCAAGACACAAAAAAAGCCACAAAACAAACAGAAGATATTAGAAACACCAATCAAGAAGAACACAGCAAACTCCAAGACCAATAAACACAGACCAAGACTCCCAACCAATCAGGATGAAGAAAAAAACCATTCTGGCACAGCAGTAAACTAGCCCCAAATTTAAAACTGACACAACTGTAAAAGTCTGATTCACAGACGAACACAATACAGATGCCTGATGATGGCAGATGAGATTGTGCCGAAACATTGCTACAATTTTAAAAGCACAAGTATAATGACGTGGGAAAATACCCGAACAAAGCTGAATGCCATACATATAAATACCTGCGAAAACTTAAGAAAATAGATAGATAGATAGATAGATAGATAGATAGATAGATAGATAGATAGATAGATAGACAGACAATTCATATTTTGTGATTCCTTTATCATAAGATGTACTATGAAATGATTATTTTTCTGTTGTTTATCTTCTACTACTTCAAAGGAATTATTATATGGATAATGTGTGTTATGACAGAAAAATTCTAAAAACAGATCAAATTTACAAGTAACTCATTTACTTTCTACAAGCAACATTTTTGCTATATGCACAAAACTCGTGTGGAATAAACAAATTTTGAAGGATCTGTTGGATCTATTTTTCTGTACAGTGCAAGAATCCAGGTTCAAAGCATCTCAGATGGCTGTCTGATCTCTGCTTAAACACAATTAATGTTTAAGTGTACTATCTCTCTTTGAAGTTGTTTCATGTTGAATTCCCCTTATTGTTAGGTAAAGTTGAGTCGGAATCTATAATGTCAGTGCATTATTTATTTTCTGGCATTCTGTAATGATAGACAATAGATCTTGACAATAGATCTACCTTTTTGGTGTCATCTAGATGTGGAGGAGTACTGTCACCTTTTCAGTCATCTCTTTATTAATTTCTGTCAGTTTTAGTTTAAATTAGGTAAAGTTAAATTATTTTAAGTATGGGGTACTAATTAGAAATTATTTATTTACTGGGTGTGACTTTTTAAAAAAGCAATTAAGAAATGGATCAGGCAATCACAAAGCTTTTTAATACCTTCAAACATTCATTTATGAACTCTGACTTGGCTTTTGAATCTTGTTGAACAAGGTTTGATGTGGGTGTGTTAATTCAAATTCCAAATCCCTGTATACCTGCAGTAAAGTAATATAGCCACTCCTACAGTACTGTTCTGACCTTTTCCTCCCTTTCAGACACACTTTTGCTTTGTACGGAGAAGCTTATCTGATTTCACAGCAGCTTTTTCTACAACTTAAGGAAGAAAAGACTACATAGTATCTTAATTTAGTATTTTATTATCTTACTTCAGTGGAGAATTTTAAATATTGACAGGTGCTGCAGGATTTTTTTTTAATGTTTTGGCTGAGAATATATGTAGTATCTAATTATGAAGATAATATTTTGTGTTGATGAATGCTTTCCTTGGTTTTCCTTTTATTTTAATGCCCTTTTTTATTTCGTTCCATGAGAGGAAATGTCGATTTTGTGAAGTCTGCAAACATTGCTTCTGTTTTTTCACAACTGAATGTTCACGTAGAACTTCCTGGTGTTTTTGGATTGCTTGTCTGAATGTGAACTTGTAATTCTTTGCTCTCTGCAACAGACAGTTATTAAACTACGTTGTCATTTCACCCAGAACAGTTAAAGCTATTTAATCAAGGAAGGTTATTTTATGCAAAAGAAGTGCAATAGATTACTATAAAATGGATTCCTACCGTAAATACTGGGCATCAAATCTCTATAGTAGTCTAAGGTCTGAAAAAATTCAAGAAGAAAATACTTTAGAAGTCGAATCTCGTGTGCCTTTACCTTATCCTTTTCCTTTTACTGACCAATTGGATGATAATAATTCTGTGGTTCTCAATACATCACTTTTTTATGTAAAGCACAAGAAAAATGGACATAAATTAAGAATTGTTTCAAAAATTTCTTTGCCTACACCCCCTTATTCAGTAAGTATGATAAAATAGAGAAATATTTTTTCCTTTTCTTTTACATGTTTACTGCAAATGTGCATTATCTAACAATATTTTTCTGTCTGGTATAATTTTGCAGAAGTACTTAAGCAGATTTGTCTCAAATTATTGATTTGTATGTTATAAAGAGTTCCAAATATAATGTTTTCCAGAAAGCTATTGATTTTAGTGCTCGCCACTTTAACTGTTTTAAATAAGCTGAATTATAGCTGATTAAACTAAAAAGTAACTATCAGAATTAATTTTAAAGGTTTAATATACAGAAGATTTTGAATGAAAACAGAACATTTCTGCAACACAGTATTATTATAGTTGACAATGGAAAATATATACTAGAAAGTGAGGAACAATGCATATTTACCATTTTAAAATTTTAATATAAATTTTAAATATTTACATCCACATATTAACATTTGCATTCTTTGTATATAGTATATTAAAAAGTATCAATGCATATTGGCCATTTAAAATTTTTAATATAAATTTTAAATATTTACATTTACATTCTTAGTATGTAGTGTATCTTAAGTGTATTAGAGCACTTCTTAATAATTTAAACTTTCATATGACCTATTTGAATTGAAGAAAATAACCTTAACATTGTTTAATGTGTACTTTAGTATGGGGTTTTAGTAATATAAATTAAACCAGAATAATTGGGTGCATCTCCATAAATAGAATTTTAAATTTATAGATTATGAAAAAATAAATTGTTTTTATCCAAGACTTATACTTTGTTAGTCACAAATGTTGTATTATATAACTAGTCATCATTAACCACACTTAGAAAACATAGGTGTGTGCTGTTTTATTTCTGGAAAATAAATAAATGTATGTTCTGTCATTTTGTAATTTGAATAGCAGGGGAAATGCCTGTAGCCTCATATTGTTGCTAGAAAGCTAACCTTTTCATCTGCTGATCAGTTGTAAAGAAAAGGATCACATTTTTAAGAAGGTTGATATCATATATTGATTTAAGAAATATTATAGTTCAAGTTCAATACAGTGAAGGAAAATAAAGAATATGAATAATGATTCAAAGAAGCTTTAGATCCTGAAAAGCACTGATTGTAAGATTTTTTTTCATTAAGAATTAAAGTTGTTAAATAATTGGGTGCTTTCAAATCTACATATAGTATTCTCTGATCAGTGAAGAAAGTACAAAACTATCAAAAGGTAGAATTATTTGAGACATGAAATTAATTTGAACAATTTAGGTCATACACTTAACAAAAATTACTATGGGTGGTATATGCTGAAGTTTATATTAATAACTCAAAGTTTTCTTTTTAGTGTAAATTGAACATGCTCAAGATCCGGTACTTAAACACGGATATGGACATGTGACAAAGTCATTCATTGTACAAATATTTGTTTATCTTGTTATCCATAATGTGTGAGGGTAGTAAACTTCTCATTTCAAATTAATTTCCCAAACTTGACGTTGTTCTTATGCAGGACTTTTTAAAATGTACATTAAAAATTTCAACATTTAAATTATGTTTTTAGCTTGAACATGCAAAAGCTACACAAACAGAATTGATGCAAGAATCTTTTAAATGGGAACATGAAGCTACTGACTTAACCAAATGTCAGGAAGAATTGCAAGAAAGATTTGATGAAGAGGTCAGAGCTAGAGAGCAGATAGCACTGGAACTTAGCAAAGCAGAGAGTAAGTAATTGATTTGTTTGCAATATAGTTTGTTTAAATAATTATACATTGTTACTCCCCAATTCAGAATTACAAAGCAGCTAATTTAATTATCTACATTTTCAGGCAGTAATAGATAGTTTATGCTTTTTTCTTAAAATTGAGAATAGGAGATTACAAATGAATAGAAAATTTATTAAATCACACAGAAAGAAAAGCAACCATCATTCAAGGGAGAATGTATATAGAAATGATAATGGGATAATAGGATACTATTATAACGGGCAAATAGAGGATGCCAGCCAATTATATTCATAAGTTGTAATTTTTGTAACATACTGTAACCCTAACAAAAGTTATAGATTCATTAGATCAGCATATTTATTTCTTTATATATTTACCCATTTATTACAAAATGTGACCTTAAATGATTAACAAGAATTGAAAACAAATAAATATGAATAAATAAATAAAAAAATCCACACAATATCCTGTGCCACAAAACATAATATACTATGGCATAATACACAATATAATGTGGCACAAAGATCAAAAATACAAACTTAAATCATATTCAGACTCTTAAACTTAAAGGATAAGTTCCTACATCTCAATTATCTGGGAATAACTGAATTTTTAAAGCCTTACAAAGATAGGTTGGATACAACTGAATCTTGAGCATGGTACGTTGTTCCAAAAGACTAATATTATACAGAAATGCTTCCTGGCTTCCATTAGTTGGCATTGTTGCGTACAATGGATTTGAAACATGCTTACTCTGTTGAACCTCATATGTTAACAGACATAATAGAGTATCTCCCAAATAATCTGGTGTTGCACCATGAACTGCTTGATAGAAAATAACCACCTGCAGTTGAAGCCAGAAACCTATAGGAAGTCAGTACATCGTACAAAAAAGTATTAATACTATAGTAATATTTATAAACATACTGCCAAATTCTGGGTCCATTGTAACACCCAAATAATTGTCAAGACCTGCCCTATGTAGAGCTTATTGCACATTCCAAGCAGAAAGAAATCCAACAGATGCATGACCATTAGCATGTAACTCAGTACATGACTTAAATTTTCAACCTTTATAATGCATTTCTTTGACAATATATTATTGCTGATCATGTATTTCTTTTCCAGAGCCATTTAGAATAACAAATGAATTTAAGTTATAGGATAGGCTTATTTTCTTTAACTATTTTTCAAACAATATTTAAATATAACCAGACAAATATTGTTTAGGTTTTCAAATACAACTTCAATTTTCAGCTAACTTTTCTCTAAAATATCCATGATGCCAATTTTTTTGAATTTTTAAAATATTTAAAAAAATTGAATGACAAATGATCAGTGCCTTGAATGAGGATATAGTAATTTATAAGGATGATCTCCATAGATTCACCTTTTAAAATTATATTATTATTCACTAGATTCAGATTAATATATTATTTCATAATATGAAATGAAATATACAATATTTTCATAGTTGAGTTTATATACTTTATTCCTTATCTTGATATTTGTAGAATTGTCCTCCCCTCCCCAGCATTTTCTTATATTGTGTGTATAGGCATTGGCAATTACTTATAATATATAAAGACAAAAGGGGTATGATGGCTCAGCAGTTAAGGGTTGTTGGCTGGAAAGGTAACAGCCTGGGTACAAGACCCGAGTGCTGTGCAGTAGGATGAGCTCCTGTTACTTGCCCTCTTGCCCAACTAGAAGTTCAAAAACATACAAATGTGAACAGATAAATAGGTACTATTTTGGTGAGAAAGCGAATGTGTACCATGTGCCTTTGGCTTATAGTCATGCTGGCCACAGAACTATGGGAATGTCCTCTGATTGCTGCCTCCCTGACTAAGAAACAGAAATGAGTAGCACCTCCTGGAGTCAGACACAATTGGACAGGGGAAACCTTTACCTTTATATAAAGACAAACTTAGTTTTAAGATAGTTTTTTAAAATAGTAATTCTAAATATTAAAGAAAATCTTGATTTAAGGCTGTGGATGGGTAGCAGTAGGATTGTGTGTTAACCCAAAATTTCTGTTAAATGAAAAGGTCTCTCCCATTTTTTCTTGATTTTTCAGAAATCAAATGCAGACATTTAAGAAGACTGTTCTATAAAATATAGCATTCTGGGTGCCAGCCCTAGGGATTATGAAGGTCCCTTTTTTCTTGTTTTCTGTCAATAAAGAAATATTTATCACATAAATAGAATGTAGTTCTAGTTTAATGCTATCTCTCTTATTCCAATATGTATTTATTGGCCCACCCATTGTCTGATATCCCCAGTTCTTTCTATCCATCTTCCTTACTACAAGAGGTGCCACTAGCATGTGACCTACCTACCTATCTGCCTATCTTCCTAGAACCTCCTTTTTCTTCTTTCCTCAGCAGGAACCCAGCCTTAATCTACTAGCCTGCCCAATCTTCTTGGCCTCTTGTTTCCTTTATCCAGGGCCCAAAAATGAAGCATGCACAGAAGCATGCCCACTTTTAGGGGATACAGTAAAGAGAATCGAGACTGCTTCCCCTAAATAAGGGATAAATCTGTTCTTTCAAAGTGCTGTCTGAATAAAATATTTGTCTATTATTGTATCTAAATTCTGCTAAGTCTGGATCTCTTAAACTAAGAATTTACTTATAGCATCTCCCAGTTTAATTTTCCAGTACCAGTCCTTGTAAAAAACAAAAAAACAAAACTACTTTTAGAAAATATACAAACAATTGCTCTTCTTACTTCTGATCACAATTCTGCTGCGTTCTTACCAGAGGTCTAGATAAGGGAAAAGGACAAAAGCTTCTATTGGGTAACCTAAAGCATGTGCTACGAACCATCTGTCATTTTGCATATGGATAAAGTTACCAAAAAAAAGTGCACCCTCACCTCAAATAATGAAAAAAAAATAGTCCCTTTATTCAAAAATGGGGGCACCCAAATTTGTTGTTTCTTGTATGTAAATTATTTAAAATAAGCAGTAATAAGATTGTATTATAACTAGGACACTGGTATAGCCACACACTTATCTTTGTAAAATCTTTGAAAAAACTCTGTGGTATTATATCTGCATTTCATCTGAAGATAAATGTTTTCTAGCAATTACCAGGTAGCAGATAAATCCACTTTTCGGCATTTTAAAAAATCTGTCCTGAATAAAATTTTAAAATCTTTTTCAACAATTCTTAAAACACATTCGCAGCTATATTAACCTAAACAGCATGGCAAAATATATGTACTCTTCTGATCTATATTTTTATTGCAAAGTATCCCCTGAAAATTTTGCCCTTCCGTGTATGTATCTCTCTCTGTATGTGTTATCTATTATAGTGACTACCTTTCTAATGTATATAAATATTATACTATGTAATACACTGGGAATTTTTACCATATTAATTGTGGACGGACACACACATTCTGTAATTTGGTTCTTGGAGGATCTGTTCTGATGAAAAACCAGGTCTATACACATTCTTGATACTAACAAAACCTCCTAAGAAAGAGTTTAACACTGAAGTGTTGAAGTTTATTCAACTGTGAAGTAATAACTTTAACACGTGAAGACTTGTTGAAATACTGCCTGGTATTACTGCATATACGTAATCTGGGAATTTTATAATCAGTAAGCACTATGCTGGGAACATTAAGTAGTGGATGTTTCAACATAATTCAATATTTAAGTGTGCAGGCGTACAAATAATTGTTTAACCATTCATCCACAACTTAATATGTTTGATATAAACATACAAATATTTATTATTGCTTTTTGAAATATTGCCTAGCTGGTAATCAGATTATTTGCAGTAAATAATAGTGTGAAATGCAGTCATTTTACTACAAATGTTCCTTTGTCGTGTCTCACAAAATTATTGGCTTTTTTAGATTTTGAACTATTAAAAAATTAAACTGAATAATAAATCCCACTTAGATTTTACAATAGGCACAGACCATTATTTTCAAATCATTTTTCAGAAATGAATAATTCATATGTTAAAATAACTTATATTAGCATAAAAAAAGTTCAGAACTGAATAGTTAGGCTTGTTTAGTTGTTATATATCTATGAATGTTCTTAGTTATCAGGACATATCAGTTTTATGAATTACATATTTATTATAAGAAGTGAAACATGGGCATAACAAAAAGATCATACTGTAACTTTATATCTGTAACCATTTTTCAGCTATGAAAAAATGTATGTTGTTACACAAATGTACACAAATCTTTTATATCAGTTCATCTTTCCAATTAAATATTTTCTGTCATAATTTTGAATAGAATAGAATAGAATACTTTATTGGCCAAGTGTGTTTGGACACACAAGGAATTTATCTTGGTGCATGTGCTCTCAGTGTACATAAACGAAAAGGTACATTCATTAAGAGTCAAGAATCATCAGGTAATGATAGTCATAGGGTACAATCAACAATCAAATCATACTAGGAAACAGTCAAGTGGGAGGGGATGGATGATAAGGAGTAGTGAGAAGATTAACAGTAATAGTAGTGTACACTTTGTAAATAGTTGAACAGTGTGAGGGAATTATTTGTTTAGCAGAGTGATGGCTTTCGGGGAAAAACTATTCTTGTGTCTAGTTGTTCTGGTATGAAGTGCTGTATAGCGTCGTTTTGAGGGAAGAAATTGAAACAGTTTATGTCTGGGATGTGAGGGGTCTGTAAATATTTTCACAGCCCTCTTTTTGATTCGTGCAGTATATAGGTCCTCAGTTGAAGGCAGGTGGGTAGGAATTGTTTTTTCTGCTGTCCTAATTATCCTCTG
Source organism: Pseudonaja textilis (assembly GCF_900518735.1). The sequence continues at coordinate 146,734 of NW_020769560.1, forward strand.
AAGTCTGTGTCTGTCCTGTTGGTTTGCAGAACCAAACCAGACCGTTATAGAGGTGCAGATGATAGACTCAATAATTCCTCTGTAGAACTGTATCAGCCGCTCCTTGGGCAGTTTGAGCTTTCTGAGTTGACGCAGAAAGAACATTCTTTGTTGTGCTTTTTTGATGACGTTTTTGATGTTAGGTGTCCATTTTAGGTCATGTGATATAGTAGAACCTAGAAATTTGAAGGTCTCTACTGTTGATACTGTGTTGTCTAGTATTGTAAGAGGTGGTAGTATAGGAGGGTTTCTTCTAAAGTCTACCACCATTTCTACGGTTTTGAGTGTGTTCAGTTCCAGATTGTTCTGGTTACACCACGAGGCAAGTTATATAGCCTCCTGTCTGTATGCAGATTCATCGTTGTCTTGAATGAGACCAATCACTGTTGTGTCATCAGCAAACTTCAGTATTTTAACAGATGGATTGTTTGAGATGCAGTCATTGGTATATTAGAGAGAAGAGAAGTGGAGATAGCACACAGCCTTGGGGGGGCCCTGTATTGATTGTACAGGTATTGCATGTGATTCCACCTAGCTTCACCTGCTTCCTGTCTGTTAGGAAGCTTATGATCTACTTACAAGTGTGTTCAGGTGCCGCTAGTTGGTTTAAGTTACTTAGAAGAGTGTCTGGAATGATGGTATTGAATGTTGAACTGAAGTCTACAAAGAGGACCCTTGCGTAGGTATTTGGAGATTCAAGGTGTTGTAGGATGTAATGCAGAGCCATGTTAATAGCATCATCTGTCAATCTATTTGCTCGGTATGCAAACTGCATGGGATCTAACAGTGGATCCGTGATAGTTTTTAGGTGGGACAGCACAAGACTTTTAAAGATTTTCATAACTACAGATGTTAGAGCAAATGGTCTATAGTCATTCAGTTCCTTGATGGAGGGCTTCTTTGGCACTGAGATGATGGTAGAACGTTTGAAGCAGGAAGGAACATAGCACACCTCTAGTGATCTATTGAATATTTGGGTGAAGATGGGGGCCAATTGGTCAGCACAGACTTTTAAGCAAGAAGGAGTTATCTTGTCTGGCCCTGGTGCTTTTCCTGGCTTCTGTCTGTGTAGTAGATCTTGCACTTCTTTTTCTGTGATCACCAGAGGTTGTGAGCCCAATGGATTGGGGCCAGGTGTGGGAGGCTTGGCTGTTGTGGGTGTGTTTGAGATGTGAGTTGTGGAGATAGGTGCTGTAGTTTCTTTTCAAACCTGCAGTAAAACACATTCTGGTCATCTGCTAGTTGTTGATTTCCTTCTGCCTGGGAAGGAGATAATACTATAATCTTTAACACTATAATCTTGTGTAGTTTGCAATCTTCTGAAAATTTAAATGTATGGTTATCATCATATTGTATCAAATACATGTATTGAAAGAACAGCTTATTCATAAATAAGGAAACATACACATTGGACTTTACATATGATGAAAAATAACAATAACCATACTTATTGGGAATTTATCAATTTTAGGCTATTGCTTTAGTACAGTTCCATTATAACAGTGTTTTAACAATGGAGACTAAATACAGAATACATAGTAGAATACAGAACACAAAATAACAGAGTTGGAAGGGATCTTGGAGGTCTTCTTATCCAGCCCCCTACTCAGGCAAGGAACCCATACCATTTCAGACAAAGGATTGTCCAGTTTCTTTTTTAAAAACTTCCAGTGTTGGAGCATTCGCAGTTTCTAAAGGCAAGCTGTTCCATTAATTAATTGTTCCATCAGGGAAATTACTCCTCAGTTCTAGGCTGCTTCTCTCCTTGATTAATTTCCATCTATTGCTGCTTCTCCTGCGTTCATATGCTTTGGAGAATAGATTGACTCATTCTTGTTTGACGCAACCCCTTAAATATTGGAACACTATTGTGTCACTGCTAGCCCTTCTTTTCATTAAACCAGACATACCCAATTCCAGCAGCCATTCTTTATATGTTTTAATGTATTATGATATTCACATATGGCACTCATCTCCATAAAAATTATATTTAAAAATGAATTTCAATGTTGAATATAGCATTAATATCACAGTATAATATTTTAATTTTTATTACTTGGGCAGAATAATTTTTTTGGGTACAAAAATTACATAGTGCTATGACCATGCTATTCATATTTTTTTCAGAAGCTGTTAGAATATTTTACTCAAAAATTACAATGCTTGATTTGGGCATCTCTGTTTTTCCATAGATCTTATTGATGGTTATGCAGATGAAAAATCGCTTATGGAAAAACAAATCCAGGAAAAGACAGACGTAATAGAGCATCTTGAACAAGAACTACTTCGTACAGGTAACAAATTACAGGAACTAGAGGCTGAGAGACAGCACCTTCAAGAAGAGAAAGAATTGCTCTTCAGACAAAAAGATGCTATGAAAGCTGACGCAGGACCCATAGAACAACGTATGTACTTTTAAGAGCCTTCCAAATATGTATAGTTTCATTATTTAATATCTGATATATTTATATATGTGTAATGGGTGATCCTAAGCCTTTTGATTTAGTTTTTCAAAAGATCTCCAGGATATAAAGTCAATGAGATGCAGTGGGTTATATGGGAAGGGTTTTTCCAGATCCAGACATTTTTAGGCAGTATTTGTTGGGAACAAAGAGTCATTCACTCAATTTTGCTTCTGTTTTTATATCAGGTTGCTTTGATAAATGGAAGGTCATTAATAATATATTCATTTCATATTTAGCAAGATTTGGTGCTTTCTTTAATGTAATTGCTTTCATCAGCAGAACTGAGAAAGGAATCATTGTCCTTTTTTTAACCTTTTAAAATTAAATTGGGGTGTCAAGCACATTTAGAAATGACAATCATTTTATCCATAATGTTAACAGGGTCTCATCCAATTTAATGGCACCTAGCTAATTAAATAGATGCATTGATAGAACTGATTTTTAAAAATGTATATTCTGTTGAAAGATCAGTCAAAATGGATTAGGGATATGCAAAAAGTTATTTTCATGGAGCATTCCCTGCATGGATCAGGCACTATTGGACAGTCCATGCCTGAAGTGCAGCACGTGTACTGTACTTTATTCAGAGCACACATGTTATGGAAAAACTTCTGTGTGGAGAGGTGTTAAGCACCTGGGAGAAGGAAGAGTGACAGCAGACATGGCCTCAGAGAGAAAGGATGGTGGTCATGTTGTGCAGGATGGCAAAAGATAAAATGAGTATGTTAAGCATGTACAGATTGGCAGTGATGAGGATGGAAGTCATAAAGGACTGAAGAGTTATGATAGATACATGGAAGAGATATAGAGCAACATGAAAGCTAAGAAAAATGGCAGGAAGGTATGCCACTTTTTAATTCAACAGTATTCTGAATGTATAATAAAAGTATGTGAATACCTTTGTAACATTTTAGAGAAAAATAAGTGGAAACATGCAAAAAAATCTAACAGTTATGTTTAATAAATCAATGACACTTTTTAAAAATTCATTGGGCATTTTACTGAACTTTATATTCTGTCTTCAGCTTCATTTTTCTCATATAATATTTCAGCTTGAGAAAGCTATAGATGGCATGTGAATTACTTTGCTTCTTGTTTTTTTTTTCTGTTCTCCTAGGCCTAGTAGATGCTGCAGTCGATGCAGCTTCCCAAGCAGGTGTGTTTGTATATTGCATGGCAAATCTTTCATTGGGTGGAAGATTTAACAGCTACTGACACTTGTTAATCATGGTCTCTCTTTGGGCTTTCAGCTTACTGACATTAACTTTACTGGCCTGCTGCTCTGATAGTGTGTTTCATGTTCACACCTTTATTTTGAACAATAATTGCTCACAATTATACAGTATGCTATACTAATATTTTTAAAATGAGGATTACTTCAATAACCATCATCTTAATCAGCTAATAATTTCTGCATTCATACAATAAACTGCAAATAGAGAAATTTGTCAAATAAAACTCTGCCTTCACGTGTGATATTTGAGGATGCAAGTATAATGTAAGATGATGGGTACAAAAATCTATACAATAAGACGCAAACAAATCCCGCCAAAAGTCCATTATCTGGTCCTATTATTTTTATTCATTTGGCAAAGACTTAAATCCAAAAATCTATTATTTTCAATCATTTCTCAATCAAGAAATGATTTGCGATTATAGCATGTATACCAATTAAATGACTGAAACATAACATAAATTATCTTGGCATTATTTATGATTATATATATAAAACATTAATGTATGCATTATAGTCCCCCTTTGTTGTTACCTCAGTAAATTGGGAATTGTCTTGGCATGTGACGTTTCATATGCCACTCAGTAGCATCTGAAGCTTCAAGTCATGTATTTTTAAAAAATGACAGGATGCTTCTTGCCACTATTAATGCAATTTTCAAGAGGTTGTTGGGTTATGAGAATTAGCTGAATTTTGGATAGAAGTAATATAACATCCAAAATCATATTAAAATTCCAGTGTTACTGGAGCAGTATGGAATATATCTGCAGCAATAGCTCCCTTGCCATATATCCCTAAGCTCTTCCCATTTGTCTTTTAAAAATTTCTTTTAAAAAATTGGAGGGAAGAAGTTAACTGATTGAAAATTCCAGGTGAAGGTAAGAAATATCTGAGGTTGTTGTTTCTTCCTATAACTCACCAGGTGAAGGTCTAAATTATTTTACATTAAAATGTTGTATGTGTCATTTGTGGGAATATTTATGTTTCAATTGGAACAACCCTACAGGATGAGAAGACAGTTGGGTTTTAATGCCATTGTACATTTTCTTCAGTACTAATGAAAATAAATGTATAACCATAGTATAATTCTATCAGGAAAGTTAAATCATGCAGACATTATTATTACTTCTGTTTATTGAGAATATCGCATGATTTTGGTGAAACCCAAAGTTATTTTCGTCCTTTATTATGCTGTAGTGAAACCTTGGGAGTGAGTTTATTTTATAGAACAATATAGAACAAACTATCCATATATAACAAGTTATGCTTTATTAAACAGAGTTGCTGGCAGAGACAGAAAAGTTAATGAAAGAAAAAATAGAAGTACAGCGGCAGGCTGAAAAAGAATACAATTACCTTCAAAAGCAGGTGAAGGCCCTGGAAACTGATATAGAGGAGCAAGTCAACCAGTTTTTGGAGCTAGAGCAAGAAAAAAATGCGGAGTTAATGGATTTAAGGCAACAAAACCAAGCCCTAGAGAAACAGCTTGAGAAAACAAAAAAATTTCTAGATGTAAGTAAAACGATGAGCTCAAGCTGCACATCATTTACAACAGAATGAAAACAGAGAATTTAACAACAACAACAACAAAACCAATTAGCACAATGCGTTAAAATGCTTATGTCATATATAGTTTGTACTTTAAAAAATAGCACTATAAACATATTTTTTTGTAAAAAAAATAATAAGATGGCTATATTTTCCTATTTAAAATATGATAAATTTAATATATACAAGGTTATCATTGTAAACCTGTCCCTGTGAATAATACTTTTAGTTCCAATCTCAGTTTGAATCCTTTAAAAATCCTTGATTCAGGACTGGAGTGTTTCTGTAATTTGAAGCAATGTTAAAGCCTTTCCAGAAGAATTGGATTTCTCTAGCTTTTCAAGCCTAAAATGGTTTCTATGTAAAAAGATTGGAAAATTAATTACAATCTTTCTGACATAACAAATAGTATAAAATTGCCGTTGCAGAGAATCTACTTGGGTTTTGTTTCTAATGAGTAACGTAAACTGCTTGATTACCATCGAGGAACATATTTAGTTTTGTAATAACCTTTACATTGCAAAATATCTGAAAAATTGGATGTTGTTACTTTGTGTATTGCTTGTCTATGTTGTGCAGTGTTGTATGTAAATGTACAGAAAGGGATTGATGTTCCATACGAATAGCAATACACGCACACTCACTCTGAATTCTTGTCACACTCTAAATTATCACAAATAATTACTAAGGTTTTATGGAGTTAGCTTAACAGTGTTTTAAGTCATCACAGTGTTTCCTGTTTCATTTTATAATAAACTGAAAACAAAATACAAGTAATCCTTGACTTACAACATCAATTGGGATTGGAATTTCCATCACTAAGCTTAGCAACAGTAATCCTTGCAGTCCCAGTTGCTCTTGCTAACTGTCATTATCTGAGCAACTTCCTGCCAACTTCTATCAACCAAAGTCATGAGAAGCCAGCAGGAAGTTGTAAGTCCCAAACTGGCAGGCAGGTAAGTGGTTGTTGCCAAGAGAGCAGGGAGTAAAGTATTGTGCAGGAAAAGTAAGAAGTGTTATCGTCAGGGAGTGTGTGAGGAAAAAACAATAACTGCCATGCAGTCATGGTTGTACAAGAAATGGGAGGATGTGAAAGTGACTGTGCAGATCAAGGAGGTTGTGTGTTTGCGGCTTGGGTAAGGAAGGTTGCACAGGGGTGAAAGAGAGATCAGGGAGGCTGTGGGGTACATGAGTGGCTGGTACAGCATGACAGTAGAGGAGTTGAAATAGGATGCGTAAGTCAGGGAGACTTTTCCTAATGAGTTGTCACCTACCCTGCCAGTTTCCCCATTGGCCTTCTGTGGAAGCCAGAGGGAGGGTTGCAAATGGCAGTCATGTTCTCTTCATGATCATTCGAAAGCAGGTAGTAAGTGAAGCTGGTTGCCAAGTACCCAGATTATGATCACATGTCCATGGAGATACTGGGACAGCCAGTCATACCCCGATTCATTCAACACCGTTGTAACTTGGAATAGACACTGAAAAAATGGTCATAGAGTCGAGCACTATCTGTATTGTGCATTATGTTTTGATATTTCCCATTAAAATATAAATATATATATATATATAAATAACGACTTACATTTCAGGAACAGGCAATTGATAGGGAGCATGAGAGAGATGTTTTCCAGCAAGAAATACAAAAGCTTGAGCAGCAGCTTAAAATTCCTCAAAGATTTCAACCAGTCAGTGAACATCAAAATAGAGAGGTAAGATAAAGGGGATAAAAGCTAAAAATGGCTTTTTGAGAATTAATGACGAGACTCTACAGAATCTTATGGGTATATACATATGTTTGAATTTAATGACAAGTGTTGTTCTGTGTTTAAGCCACTTTTTACAGTAATTTTTATGGTATTTAAAATAAGATTTTCAAAGTATGGTAAAACACAAGTATTGCAAAGAATGTATAAACTATGGCTGTGTGGTAATGTAGGAGGTGATTTTTTTTTTAGAGAAAGCTTACTGGGGAAACACAGAGGAAGAGGGGGAAATAGTCTGTTTGTTGCCAGTTTGTACTTTTCCCAAAAGAACCCCTCATATCCTTATAAACAGGTAGTTCTTAACTGACAAGCACATCAACATGAGAATGTTTATTGCTAAGTAACGCAGTTGTAATTGTAGTTGTGAGATGCCATGTAATCACAGCAATTTAAGATGACAATCCCAGCACTCCCCATTACAATCATTAACCAAGAATTGTGTGCCATTTAGCAAGTATCCATCCCAAGGCAAACCATTGCAACTTTGTTCCTTCCCTGTTCTGAGCTTCGACAAGGTAAGGGGCTGCTTCCAGTTTCTCCCATCTTCCAAAAGCAGCACAGTTTTCAAAGACAGCATAGCTTTCCAGAGGCTTAGGGAGCCACATGTGGGAAACATTCACCAGAAAAGCTAAGTTCAAAAAGGAGACAAGGAAGTGTTTCTATTCTGGCTGCAATGGCTGAATGCGAAAACTGCAAAGGTTGTTGTAAGCGACTGGGAGAGAAGGTAGCTGGGTGAATTACAGCTTGCTAGTTCTTACTGGGATTCATGGGTGCTGCAGCTTGATGCCACACTGCTCAGGTGGGTTGGAGAACCACAGGAGCGCTTGCTGGAGAAACTGGTGTTCTGGTGGCTGGATTGCAGAAACTGGATGATAAATTATTGCAAAGAACTGGGAGAAAAGACAACTATATTAACAAATGCTTGCTGATGTTTGCTGGGTTGTGTAGTGCTTCCTGGGATGTGGAAAGGCACCCCAGAGCCACAGGGTTTGGGACTGTTTGCCATGCTTCTAACCCATGGTGCAGGATGACCAAAAGAGCAGAGATGGGGGGAGATGGGCAAGTGATGGGGAGTTGAAGTGTCCCTGTGTTTGTAAGTGCAGTCAGGCTGCCAAGCACTTGAATTTTGATCATTTTGTCATAACTTCAGGCATGGGTTGCCTGTCTACTTTTTCAACTCTGTTGTAACTTTGCACAGCTGAATGAATGATCATAAGTCAACGATACCCATACCCATACACACACACACAAATATACATATTATACATACATCATACACAAACACACAATGTAGCCTAAAAGTCATAAATTCCAATAGGTATAGTACAGAATAGTTCTATTATAACTTGAACATAGAAGGACTTATATCATCAAATATTCGCAATTAGCAGAGTCTATGTTTTCATGTGTGTGTGTATGCCTGTGGATATGTTTGTAATCTCAGTATAATACTTGCTGAAATCTCTAAAAACCTTAGAATTGCACAGTTCATTTGTAGATGGATATTGTTCATCTACCCTTAAATTATGTTTTGATCATTACTTTTAAAGCCTTTATGGCACTGGTCTAGAATCTCTGAGTAACCATCTTTCCCCAATAGGATCGGCCTACCACACTCACACCGGTAATAAGAGCCTATTATGAATCCTATCAGCCAAGGAATTTTGGCTAGGTGTGGTTCAGGAGAATAGCTTTTTCTGCGGTGGCCCCATTCTTTGGAATATCTTTTCTGCGATGACCAGTGATGAGATCTGCCACTCTTCTAGCCTTCCAGAACGGCTTTATTTTTCTGATTTCCCTTTATTTACTTGATTTTGGTTTCTTGTGATTTTCTCCAGACATTTAGGGTTTTTTTTTAATACATATGCATTCTTCTCTTTTTCTATTTCACACAATTTTAATACCATAATTTGTAGCAAATTTGTGTTTGAATTATAGCCTATATTAGAATGCATTTTCTGTGATCTGCCACCAGGTTGAAGAATTAACAAATCATCTTCAAGAAAAAACAGATAAATGCAGTGAGCTTTTGCTTTCTAAGGAGCAACTTCAGAGAGATGTGCAAGAACGGAATGAAGAAATTGAGAAATTAGAATGTAGAATCCAAGAACTGGAACAAGCTTTAATGATCAATGCAGATAATATACAAAAGGTATTTTTCAGTCTATTTTATTTATAGTTATTTATGCAGTGCTATTATCAATGTAACTTGCTTTACTTAATAATCAAAGAACTGTGATTTAAAGAAGTGATAGTTAAATATACTTACTTTAAAGGTGGAAGAAAGAAAGAAATTTGGGTCTGCAACTATAAGGGGGGACTTGCCTCTAGAAGCACAGCTACAGGCTGAGCAAGAAGCTGTAGACAGGAAGGAAAAAGAGGTAGAGTATTTTTTTTAATTATTCAGAACTTTCACTATTTTGAATTGAAGTTAGCATTTGAGGTGTAAAGGAATTCGTGTCTATGGAGATTCTCAATTATCCAAGCTATACCAAAAGTGCTTTTCCAAAAGGCAACTGGACTTTCTTTGTTTTTTTTTCCTTGAAAAAGTGTCACTTCTCCTCCAAGAAGCTTTTTCAATTCTACCTGAATTGAAGATGCTTCTTGGATGAGAAGCAAAACATATTTAAGAAAAAAAAATCAAGAAGGTCCAGTTGCTTTCTGGAAAAGGATCTTTGGAACAAAGAAAGTTGTAGTTCTGCATAAGCTTGGTTTTGTGTTGATCACTTGTAGTGTGCCAAAAATGTTTGTTAAACCTATAGAAAATTATTCAGAGGGAGTAAAAAAACAAATGTATAAGTAAATAAAAAAGCACCATGTTGCATTTATTTTACTACTACATAAGCCATGACCGAGTGATGAGGTGGCCTAGAGCTGGAGCTCTCACCTCACAATCAGGAGGCTGCAAGTTCAATCCTAGGTAGAAGCAGATATTTATCTTTCTGGGCACACTGAGAATATATCTTCTGAAAAAAAACCTCCTCCTTGGCACCTGGAAGGGCATCTGACTAGTAAACCCTGAACTAAATTCAATTGTCCAGATTCCATCCCACAAAAATTATGAGATCGTTAAAAGAGGAGGAAGATAACCCATCACCCATTCATTCATTGTTTCAAAAATATTTCCTTATCTAAATAGGTAAATAAAATTACCATGGATAGATATAAAAGCACTGCCTGCTGGCAGCTTTGCCATTGGCTTTGTTTATACAAAGCTGGCTTTGTGACTGCGGCAGCATTGCAGGGTGGTGAGACAGTGCTGCAGGGCAGTACTTTGCCACCTCAATTGGCCTTAGGATCCTTGAAATTTCAGTCCCACAGGAGAACTGGATCCCAGATTTTGGACACATTCTTTTAACTTAGCTCATTTGAAATATCTTGATTCAAAAAATGTTAGCCTATGAGTTACACACCCAATTGAACAGAATTGTTAGAAACAGACAAGAGAGTTTGAATAGTATGTAGATATATGTATTTTATTTTACATGTATAGTCATCCGAAACATCCCTAAAACAAATGTAGCTCTACTCCCCACATTAAATATCAAGACATAGTATCATTATATACTCAACACTAATTATAAGATATTTTTAATTATTTTTACAACAATACTGACTTTTAACCAAATATTTGACATTTCTCTAAGTCTCCTATATTAATAAGGTAACACAAATTGTATTGGAAGTTGTTTGCCAAAAATCCACACAGAAGGTAAATCAACATGATTTTGCAAATTCATTTTGTTAGATAAGCGAAATGACAATAATTTAGATCTTCATTGATGGATGGATGCATTAAATCGTATATAAACAAACTTTTTTAGCATGAAATACTAAACAGGTTATTCACTGAGACACATTTAAAATACATCAAATTATATTAAAAATTCTCATGTAATTCCACTCTAGGATTATCTGCCTATTTTTAAATTGTCACATGCTCCCTCTCATCTTTGTAGCACTAAGGGTATATGAATAAATCACATTTTATGCTTAGTTTGAGGATGTCTTAATATTTACAAGAAAATATTTAGTATAGTAGCCTGTTCCTCAAAACAAGTGCTGCTAAAAACTTTTTGTTCTTGTTTACATAAAATAAATTATTCCTTTGCCACTTATTTTGCATATACAGATCATAAATCTTGAGGAACAGTTAGAACAGTTCCGTGAAGAACTAGAAAACAAAAATGAAGAAGTGCAACAGTTACAGATGCAGCTACAAATTCAGCTGAAAGAGTCTAGTACTCGACAACAAGAACTTGAACAAGAAAATAAATTATTTAAGGTATTATCTGATAAGAAATCATATTTTTATTTCTTGTTTTAAACATAACCTGAGTTTATGAAATCTGAAAATTATGAAAAAGTATGAAATCTCAAAGTATTTAACTACTTATAATATGGTATTGTAAAATATTTTTTGTTTCAGTTTATTTCTCCAATAAAATGAAAATAATTAGTGAAGGGAATCTACAAGTTATTTCTGTGCCATTGTTTTTTGTCTTTAGGAGGATATGAAACAACTGGGTCAAGCTATCCAGAATCCTGAAGATACTTCTATAAAGGGTCATCATCAAGTTCCTGGGAAATATATACAGATTATACAGGAAAAGGAACAGAAAATCCATGAACTCCATGAACAAATTTCAAAATTGCAACAGCAGATGGAAATTACAACAGATGATAAAGTAATAATTTATGAAATCCTTAGTGAAGCCATTTCTTTAAGCAAGTAACAAACATGTTAGAACAGGGACTAAAATATATATAATATAATTTCTTCTATTCAAAATAGAGTTTGCATGGATGTTTATTAAAGATACTTTGTAATACATATCTAATATTTCATGTCACCCCTCTCTATTTAAAGTTTGTGACGTAATAGAACTTTTACAACTGCTACAGTTTCTGGTAGTTGTAATTGTTAATGGTTTGTTTATTTTTCCTGCGTTTCTTATAGTTGAGAGCTTTTATTTGCTCACAACTGAACAGGTTTTTTAAAATGCATATAGTGACCAGCACTCCCCACAGCACATTAAAAGGCTATATCTGAGTGAAATATTATTTATCTTATTTTATTTAAATAAAATAGGAATTTCTCTGATTTAGGTTTCATAAAAAGTATTGGTATGCAGAATTTTTTATATATATTTAATACAAAGAAACATAATTAGTGACATAAAATGAGAATTCTTGCCCTTCATAATATTTTTTCTTTGTTTTTGTTTAAATTCTGCTTACTTGGTTGAACAGAAAAATGAGCACATAAAAGAACTGGAAGCCCAAATAGAAATTTTAAAGAGTGATCAAGAACGTGTCAAGCAGAACAATGAACAAGAAATAGAACAGCTAAATGAAGTTATTGAAAAACTCCAGCAGGAAATGGTGAATATTGAACACAAGATACCTTTGGACTTTTCACTGACTCAAGATGATGTAGATAATTTAAAACACCAGCTTGATGTTGTAATGGCAGAAAAGGAAGATTTAGTGATACAGATGGAAAATAATGTGAAGCAGTTATGCATTGCAAAGAATGAACTCGAAGGAAAACAAATTAACATAATCAAGTTAGAGAAGGCACTAGATATATTGAAAGAAGAACTTGAAAAAATTAGAGAAAAATCTGAACAAAATATAAACATATGCCAACAACAGGATGCACAAATAAGTACAAAGGTAGAAGATGCTTCTAGAACAAGTATAAATTTACAAGTACTTGAGAAAGCTCTAGAGGAGAAGGATTTAGAGCTAATCCAATGCAACAAGGAGTTTAAGGATTTCAAAGACCAAGCCCATATAGAGTCAAACAAGCTCAAACAAAAAATAATGAAGCTAGAAGAGGCCCTTGAACAAAAGGAACAAAAGATTGCTGCAACCTTTCAACATCAAGCTGAATTGAATGTGGTTCTGGAGCAAAGTCAGCTTTCTCCTCTGGTAGCTGCAGTTTCAGAAGATATCAAAGAAGCTTTATGTGTTCCATTAGAAAAGGCAAATTATATAGGTAGGGAACATGCAACAACTAAATTATTAGAGCTATCGGAGAAACTTTCAGAGATGCAGAGCCAACTGGAAGATGCACAGAATTATCTTCAACTAGAAAGGACAAAAGTGGAAATTGTACAGAGGGAGGCAAAAGAAAAGGAAGAGAGACTTGTTGAACTTCAACAACTGCTAAAAGAAATAGAACAAAGACATAAAAAGGAGAAATTGTCAAGTTCCAATGAAAACATGCAAACTCAGGTATGTATGGCTTGAAATCATTTTCTTCAAATATTAAATGAATCAGTTATTCTTCAAACATTATTTGGGAGAGGTGGGATTCACCAGTTCGGCCCAATTCTGCCGAATCAGTAGCTCCGAAGACCAAACCAGTTCACTGCGACAATCTTCTGGTCTTCTGTTTGGCCCACCCAAGCTCTAGGCTGTGCTTTATTCCCTGCTTTTTTCACCTCAGCTGCTTTGTGCGTCCCAGTTGAATGCTGCGTGTCAGCAATAGAAGGTGAATGCTTGCCGGAGCTGGTTTATTTGTATATAGTGCACACATGCACTCACCAAACCAGTTGTTACGCCAGTAGGATCCCACCTCTGAGCAATGGGGATGTAACTGTTGAAAATGCAGAAACTGAAAATGAATGGAATAAAGTATTTGTATATTGCCTTTATGAGGAATAACAACTCCATGTACAAGTTCAAACAATAAAATATGTAAAACAGCATTAGGAGCCTCGGTGGCACAGTGGTTAGAGTGCAGTACTGCAAGCTACTCCTTGGCAGATCAAATCCTATCAGGCTCAAGGTTGACTGAGCTTTCCGCCCTTTCGAGGTGGGTAAAATGAGGACCCAAATTGATGGGGGCAATACAGTTGACTCCGTAAACAGCTTTGAGAGGGCTGTGAAGCGGTATATAAGTCTAAATCCTATTGCTATTAAGCTGTTTGATTGACCCATCACCAGACATTTTACAAAAGCATGGATGCATGAACATTAAAGCCATTATTTTTTCTTAACTTTTATTGCAAAAACTGATGATACTTTACCAACATATGTATTTCTTCCATCTTAGCTGCATATGAGTAGCCACTTTCTTGGGCAGTAAACAGGGGAAATGCTTAAATCTTTTTACCAAGGGTTAATTTAAGTCAGGACTAATTCTCCATTATTTTTAAACTACTACCAATATGAGACATTACCTTAACATAGTAACTAAGAAATACTAATTTTATGTGCATAACTTGGTTTACACTTACATGAATTACTATTTTGGTACTAAATATTTAGGTGGAAATGGGTGAAAACAAGCAAGGGAATTATCTTGAATTAGAAAAAGTCAAAGCGGAGTCAGCTGCAGCCAAGGAAGAGCTTAATAACTACAAAGAAAAAGCAGAGAAATTGAAAGAAGAGTTACTGGTAAGAATAAAATAAACATCTGTTGCATTTTGCACATCTGTTGCAGTAAAAGTTGCTGAGAGCAATGTATTTGAAGGGTGTAAAATAAAAGCATTAAGTACTTAAAAGCATATTGGGTGGACTTTGTAGAGAATTTCAATTCTATGGTTATTACATAGCTGTTTTTTATACCGTCATGCTATTTTCATGTAATCAATCTAGAACTACATTTTCAAATATTCAGAAGATTTGCTATGAGGATTTTTTTTTCATGATTTGTCAGTAATTAAGTAAGCAATTAAGAGCTGTATTAGTAAGGCTTTTATATAAAAGTAAACATTGAAATAGATTTAAGTCTATGCTTTAAAGAAGGCTAGCAATAATCCTCAAATGTGATCTATAGGTGGAAAAGAATGACAAGAAAATTGATCAAATTTTTTATTACAGGACAGTAGTCCAGAGTAAATAAAATTTACTAAATAAGATCTATAGGGCACGTGGCAAACATTATTAGCAATGATTTTATTTTTTGCTTGTTTGGTTTTTATTTTGTTTTCTGTTCACAAGCCCATGGTGTACAGCGGTCTTTCCTTCCATTTTCCACCACAAGAAAGAAAAATCCTGTATAGCAGGCTAAATTGGGAGAGGGGAGCTCATCAGAAGTTGCAGAATGAGTTTCTGTGGCTAAAGTAGATTTGAACCTTTGCCAATCCAACGTCTTAATTACTGCACCACACTGCACCACCACAGCAAACTTGCTTGCTGTGTGCACTGCTTGTTGTTCATTTACAGTTAAGTCTGTTTCCATGTTTTTTAACTAGTGAGTCTCAATATGTTCCCAAATAGGATCACACAGTTACTTTTATATGCTGTGCCCTGCTCTCCATTGGTCAGTATATTATTCTTGAATTTGTACAGGACATCAACTGTGCATTAATGAAAAATAAAATTTAAACTTGCTACCTATTAATAACTAGTGATATAATGATATTGATTAGTTTCTGTAGCGGAAGGAGGATACAGAGCAGCAAAATTACAAGTAGGTCCGAAATGGATACTTGTGAGTAGGTATCTCTTCAAAATATTTGCAAAGAACTGGGTGGTTTAAAAGGACCATCCTAGTTGTATCTTCTTTCTGTGAGAGAGAGTTTGGAAGCATCTGAACTTTTGTTTGTTTACAGGTAAAAGAAACGAACCTGATTTGTCTTAAAGATGAATTAGAGCAAACCAGGGATAAATTAGCCCATGCAGAAGAAAAAATTGCTGGATATATAAAGAAGGAAGAGAATATGATGAAACCAGAGCAAATAAAAGCCAAATGGATAAATGCATCAAGTCAGACAGAAAAAGCACAGCAGATCAGTAGCTGCAATCAGACCTCACAAATTCTTGTGAAAAGTGAAGGAATTCAGATTGATTTACAAAATGAATATTCTTCAGCAGAAGTTACAGAACTCATAAAAGAATTTAATGAAAAAATTGAACAAATGCAGGAATTACATGCTGCTGAAATAATGGACATGGAAACGAGACAAATCTCAGAATCAGAAGTGTTGAAAAGAGAACAATTTATTGCAGTACAGGAGTTAACAGAAGAATGTAATGCTTTGAAAAATGTCATAGATGTCCTAAGAAATAAAGAGGTACATGCTGTGTAAAATGCTAACAATACTTGGCTTTTCATAGATAAAATTTTAACTGCTCTACAGATGTTATTAAGACACCACACCAATGAAACAGTTTGATCTTGCATTGTCCAGCAGTAATTAATTGGATAAATATCCAAATCTGTTTCTGAATATTTTTAGTTTGCTGTACTGATAAGTTTAGCTATTGAAACAGAAATTCTTATTTATAGAATGTGTCAACTGTAATTTATGTTTTATTTTAGGCAATCCCAGGTATAGCACCGTCTGTAACTTCTATTGCCAATGATAGATCATATAGTGGTAAGAGAATATTAATTTTCTGGAAGAGTATATTGGTTTACTTTATTTTCAGAGTGATTATTAAAACCTGGAAAAAAACTATGTATTCATGATTTGACAGCTGAGTTTGACATTATTTCAGACTCTGCTTCAGATTGGAACCAAGGAACATACCCGACCCCAAGCCATGGATCAGAAACCATATCAGATGCTGTAGGAGAGGAAGGCGAAACAACAATGGATTTTCTTCCCCAAAAAATCAAGGTGAATAAGCTCTATTGTGATTTTTAAGTAAAAAAAAACCATTGCAGTAAAAACAAATCCTTGCAGTTTCATGAATGTCCAGATATATCTACCATGATTTAAATTATCAATTCTAATTAAAACTTCCTTCTTTTTCTTTTCTTCCACTTCCACCTACACATTCTTGAAAGTAGTTTCTTAACTTTGGAAAAGGAATAGTAATGATTCCCTCTCCATTCTATCATATCTAATGTTTTTCCCTCTAGGGCTTGCTAAAAGCTATTCATCACGAGGGCGTACAGGTACTTTCTCTCACAGAATTTCCTTACAATGAAGGTGAACTCCTTCCTGTTAAACAAGAACTAGTACCTCGGCTAGAAGAACGTAAGGCTTTCTTAAGCAGTATTTCATCTCTGAAGGATTTAATTGCCAAAATGCAGACTCACAGAGAAACCAAGGTAATTATGATCACAGAATGATTACATTTTAGTCAGTACTTGTGCTGGCTACATCCATAAATTATGAAATATTCTATTAATATTCTTGTGGTACAGTGTCCAGCTGAAGTGGAGGGAGGGGTCAGGAGGGATCAGACTCAGTGATTGCACTGCAGTAAGTGGCACAGGCCAGACTTCCTCCAGGACCCTTGAATCTTGCCATCCCCAAGGAAATGCAGTCAATCTGGCAAAATTCTTGTAACCTAAGTGACCAGCAATAAAACTTACGTTGAGATTATTGATGAGTGGTTCTGGTTACTTTCGCTTGACAATTCTGTAGTTATAGAAATATTTATGTTTCTATAAAGATATAAAATTAATTTTGAATCTCTTGAAAGTATCTCTTTTATTTAACCAGCTAAGACAAATTGTAATCTCATTTTTCAAAAAAATTGTTATCAGTCCAATCTTTCACATGTCTGGGCAAATGTGTACTGCACTATAGTTTTAGTCATGCAATAGTAAATATGTACAGAGATTCTAGAGAAAAACTATATATAAAAAAATAAAGCTTGATTATATTATTTTTCACTTTTATGCTTCTGTTTTAACACTAATCTTCAGTTTCTTCAGTTTCACAATTGTTCACAATCTTCATTTTCTTCAGTTTCACAGTTGTTTTCAGTAGTGACTTTAAAGAGGCTAAAGCATCTTCCTCAGTCTGCAAATGTATTAGGTCTCCGATTTGGAATTTCAGAAATTAAATACGTATGAAATGGAAAATTTTTCATAATGGGGAAAGGAGTTTTAAAGGAAAAAAAGTTCATATAAAACAAGAATTGCTAAAATTACCAAAGCTTACGAAATGTAACATAATATATAGTCATAAATCTGTTCTTAAGATTACTGGAAGTCATTATATTGTTAATTAAATGAAAAAAATGAGAGAGCTAAAAATTTTCAAAAACATATATAAACCATAAACAAAAATAATGATTCTTTTATAGCTTTAATATATTTATACACTATTGCTTTTGTTCTTCCTTAGTTTTATGTAGCATCTGAATCTTCTGACTATGTCTCAGATTGGCGAGCTGAACTGCTCTATGCTGTTCAACAAATTTTCCAAAATGAAAAGAATATTCTTCTAGCAGCATTTCGGACAGAACTGGCAGAAGTCGGTGTTCAAGATGCTTTGGGACTAATAGATCAGCTGGAAAGGAGACTTCAAGAACAGGTGAACTTGATAAAAAATTATCTTGGTAATCACTGAAAAAAAAATATTTTAGCAGTTAAAAAGATTTTTTGTTTATGATACATTTTATTGAAGCAGAGCAGAGAGATGAAAGGAAGAGATTTCAAGAGAATATTGTATCCTGATCATGTAACATGCTTGCAATCCCATAGTCTTGAGCTGACAACATTATTTCACTGGTTTCAGTGTGCAGAAAAGCAAACAGTTTACAGTCTTGTAATCTTTCCCTTCCCTTCCCTCTCCAATCTCATTGCAAGCAGGATAGGGAATTAAAAACAAAAGGTCAAGCACAGGACAATTGGACTGATTATAACAGTATTAATGTAGCTAAGGAATACTGCAAAGGTACAAGTGATTTCCAATTGGCCATTAAAAAAACCATTGTTTCATCTTACAGTTGCTGAACACGTGGTTGGTAAATGGGCACTACCTGTACTGGGGCGGGGTGGGGGTGGAGGGCTGCCAGATTTGAATGTTCAAATATTCAAGTACTTCACCCAGACTTTTTTTTTTCTTTTGAAGAAAGTAAATTCACCTGTTTGATGATAGAATTTATCAGGAATTTCCTTTTCATTAGAAACAATTCCATTGAGAGCTGTCCCTTTTGTCTGTATTATTAGAATAAAACTTGGAACTGTAAGTAGTGAAACATATAGCATATGCAAACATGTGTTTGCATTAACCACCTGCAAAATAATGCCCAATATATCTACAGCCCATAACCCAATTTTGTAAACTTTGAATCCCTTTTGGGAGGAGTGTCTTTAATATTTATTTATTTAGCACATGGCAAATAGATGGACTTAAAGTGGTTAAAATGTTAATGTCCAGTCCACCCAGCCATTCAAGGACAGGATTGAAAAAATCAGACATTGGCCAGTGTAAGCTCTTTATCGACATTCAAACACAATGTGATGGATATTTTGTCAAGGAGCACCACAGTCACACTGAGGGGGAGAGACAAGACCTGACTTAAACAATGAGTCCTGGCAGACACCATGTTAAGTACGGATCCTATTCATAGTTGACCAGTGCTGGCGAGGAAGGTCAAAACTTGGCATTTTTTGAGTAGAGTCATCTAAGTAAACTGCCTATAACTGGGCGTGATATCAAAGTTGTTAGACAGCTATTGAACACGTGCCAGAGAGGACTTCCTGGATGTAAGCCTGCCAATTGATAGATGAGGAAGATCAGGAAGAAGTATGTTTCTCATAATTTTGTTGTCCTCCTTCACTAAGGCTTCCTGCCTTTGTAGAGCTGATGGTGCAGTGTGGCTTAAGACCAGGGGTGGGATTCAGTTTTTTTAACAACCGATTCTGTGGGCGTGGCTTAGTTGGTGGGTGTGGCTTGGTGGTCATGTGACTGGGTGGGCATGGTCAACTCGACATCACTCATGTCAAGGGGCGCTTCTCCTTGCCTGGCCTCTCATGATTAGGGATTCTGCGATTGTCGTAAGTATGAAAAATGGTCATAAGTCACTTTTTTCAGTGCCATTATAACTTTGAATGGTCACTAAATGAATTGTAAGTCAAGGATTACCTGTACAAAAATACAAAAAGCTTCTTTGCTTGCAAAAAGCTGCCCTAAATACCAATCATTAGATTAAAAATATCTGCAAGCCAGGGTTACAAATCAGGCAGGGTGCCAGAGCACCTTGAGGAATTAAAATAGTTAAAATACAATGATAACTATCAAGGAGCCATCTCTTGCTCATAAAGTGAAACCCTTTAGCAGAGAGATCATTTAAGCTCTCCAGAAAAAGCACACCCAGGAAAAGCAATCCTTAGATCCATTTGCACCACTTAAAAATAACAGCTGGTCTCACTCACCTCAGATATCCTAAGGAAATCATCCAGATTTAAGGAAAGGTTACATGCCCCCCATCAAGGCAGTAAAAATAATCAGTGCCAAGCTTGCATCCTGCCACTTGGAAGTATACCCCAAAAGGACAGTGCCAGATAGTATTAAAGCAGTGAAGGAAGGCCCCCCTCCCCAGATAGAAAAAGAAACCACGAGGCAAGAAAAAATTCAAACACAATACAAATAATTAAATCACAACAGTAGCTGTTGCTTGTTGAAGCTGAATAGGAAAAATTATCCCATCAATAAACACAGGATTAAACTTTACCAAGCACAGAATTAACCACCAAAAAACAGTTTTAGACCAAAACTCAGAAAGAGTATGTAAACTCACATTTGAATGTTAATCTTTCTAGCTAGCCAAGAAGCCTTGCCTAAATGTCACTCATCTTGGTTCCTTGTCACTAAAAGCTTTGCTTCATTATTCAATTATTTCTTTAAAGTGCTGATTGTCCAAGGAAGTATTTCCTCCCAACAGCAGTGTAAAAATCTTAAGAAAGGCAAGCCTCAGAAGCTCCAGAGACAGGAAATGTAGGCGTACTGGCCTACCCTTGACCAACAATGTAATAAGGGTGGAAAAAAAACAAAAGGAGATTTCTTCTAACTACCGGTTCTCCGAACTGCTTAGAAAGTTAATAAGGGGTTCATCCGGTGGCGAGGGAAGGATGGTCAGGGGCAGAAACCCGCTTGTGGTTCTAGCCATCCTTTTCTTGAGTTTGGTGCGATCTTTCGGGATGCTCAAGTTTCGGAGAGACCCGTGCCGGTGTGGGGGAACCTCGGGCTGCAGTGTGGGGAAAGCAACCCTCTTGCAACAAAGAGGAAGCCCTCCAGAGCCCAACGATCAAGAACAGCCTCCTGTCGATGGAGGCTCTGAAGTCCGGACTGCCACCGATGGGAAGAAAAGGGTGAGTGAAAGTTTGCAAGCTCGCGGGGAAAGAGAGTCATGGTTAAAGACAGTGGCAGGGAAGATATTTGACTGATAATAGACTGATTTCAGGCTGTTAAATACTGTGCGAACGCCTGCTGTGAGCTCTAAGAGAAAGCGGCTACAAGAGAATCGGTCTAGTGAAAGTGAAGGGGCTCGGCAGGCAGAAGAGAGTCGGAAATAAAAAAGAAGTAAAGAGAATTTTGGAAGTCTGAAGACCAGCACGGGGGAGCGATTAAAAAGACTCTATTATCACTAACATTTGGATTGAGGCTATTAAATCGGAGCCAGAAGCAGAACGAAGCCGATCGGGTGAAAAGACAGAGCGGCAACATAGGCAGTATACAGAACGCTGAAGTGGCTACAACAAAGTAACAGATCTAACTGTCTGAAGGGACACAATCTAATCTATAAACTCTGGGAAAATTGAGTACCAGTCCTAGTAGAGGAGACAGTTCCTTTTTCTATTGGAAGGAGATCAGGACAATTGATTTAAAGAACACTAAAATATAAGTAAAAGAGGAAGTCTTTAAACGAATGGGAACATTGCTTACTGGCAGCTGTTACTCAGCAAATCTTCATTTGCCATTTCCGGTGTGCTCGAAGTGAAAGCTCCCAAAGTGAAAAGCGGAAACAAAAAACTTTTGTCTTTGGAATTTTCTTTTTTCTTTTCCTCTACCCTTTTCTGTGTGTACATACTTACTAAAATAGCCTCTCTTCCTTTCTATTTGTTGATGGTATGCTATGTTGAAATATGCTTGCTTTTTTTTCTGATTTCCTCTTGATAAATATGTACATTTAGTAAAGAAATATTAGAGTGTTAAAATATTGGATTAATTAATTTAGTTAAGTTATTATTAATAGAGATTGTTATAATTTGAATGGGAATATAGGGGATACAGTAAGAATATTAAGCATTAGTTATTTAACAATCTTAGGGCTCTCTAGACCAATATTATATTTTATTGTGTGGGTGTATCTGTGAATGTAATATATTGTGTAGTTAAGGTTACTTTATATTGAAGTTAAACTAGAGAAACATATA
Organism: Pseudonaja textilis; assembly: GCF_900518735.1. The sequence continues at coordinate 168,865 of NW_020769560.1, forward strand.
TACACTTTACTAATTAGTTAAGAATATAGCTACTTAATAGATTGATAGATCTTGGTCAATTTTAGTTACAGAACTAAGAATACTGAATGCCAATTTGGAATAATATATTTAGCATCGTACAACAACAAAAACAAATTTTAAAGGAAATGACTACTACGACTACCACTGCTCTGAAATCTGGTAGGAAGGTTAATCCCACAATAACGACCACTTTGGCAACATCTTCACCTATGGCACAAAAAACAATAGAGGAAACACTACTAACAGAGAAGTCAACTAGCATCTCGAATGCGAATATCCAAGCAATGTTCCTAACCTTACAGGACTCATTGACAAGATTGCAAGAAACAATGACTAAAAACCACAGTGAAACAAGGGCAGATATCAAAGAATTGAACGAATGAAAGCGGACATTTCCAAAGTAGAAGATAAAGTGGGGGTGTTGCAGCAGGTCTTGGAGAAAAACGAAGTTATAATAAAAGAAGTAGAGAAAAGAACCGAATGAACGGAAAGGGAATTAGAAAGGGTGGATGAAGATCTCAAAAGCATGAGCAAAGAAATGGAGGACTCCCTCGTCCTCCTAGAAATGGACAAGGCAGCAACTTAACTAAGATTCCAAAATGTGGCAGAATCAAAAGAAGAAGACCTGGAATACTTGATGGCAGAAATATTGGCCGGTTTATTGAAGATGGATAAGGATGAAATTCAAAAAGAGTTTGATGAAGTCTACCGGGTCAATACAAACTATGCAAGACGCCACAAATGTTCCAGGGAAGTACACATACGATTCACTAGAAGATGTGTTCAAGACATGATATATAGAACCTCAAGAGATAAAACAATAACCTACAAAGAGAAAGAAATTGTGATTCTTAAACAGTTACTGAGGAGAATAAGGGAACAAAGGCGTGACTATAAATTTCTGGCAGCATATTTAAATCAAAAAAGAATTACATTTAAATGGCTTATTCCAGAAGGAATGTTAGTGTTGTGGAAAGAGAGGAAAATCAAAATAGACACTATGGAAAAAGCCCAGGATTTTTACGAACGGATGGTGGGCCCACAGGAGCAAAGTAGTAGGGAGGAATTGGATACAAATTTTCAAGAAGAATACGGTGGACATAAAAAAAGAACTGGAACGGTAGGAAACCAAGAGAATACCTATCCACAACAAAAGACAGAAGGAACCACATTAACACAAGCGCAAGAAGAGAGAGGAATTGTTACATGACAAAGAGCGAAACAAAACTAAATAGATGGGAGAAGAAAAGAAATTACTATCAATAAACATAAATGGTCTAAATTTGACAAGTAAGAGAAAAATGATATTATCTAAATTAATTAAACAAAATGCAGATATAACGTGCCTGCAAGAAATCCATATAAAAAAGAAGGATGAAAAATATTTAGAATGCCCGAAATTAGGAAAGTTATTTACCACACCAGCGGATGAGGAGAAAAAGAAGGGAATCGCAGTATATGTGAAAGAGGATTTGAAATCTGAGCTAATATGGTCGGACTTAGAAGGAAGGACTCTGGGTTTGCAGATCTGGATTAATGATATTCCA
>NW_020769560.1:170832-283471 GCF_900518735.1 Pseudonaja textilis
TTTTGCATTTGCAAGGTGCAAAGCGGTGGCGGCGGATCGCGCGTGCTGGAAAGGGCTTCACTATTCCGGAGAGAGAGAGAGAGATCATAAGAATGGTTCTTGCTTTTTTCGCCAGCCCCAGGCGCTGGGGGGCTTGCAAGGGAGAGAATGACTCCTGCCTCCCGCTGTCATCATCATCTTCTTCTTTTGGGTTAGTGAATCCTTTAATTTGGGAAACGATCTCACTATCATGAAAGTCAGTGTTCTCTGCCTGTGGGGCGTTTGGAAGAAAAGGCCCCGGGGCATATCCACGCGCGTGTAAGGGGAATCAGAAATCACCGCGTTCAACGCCTAGCACGGCAGAAGAGAAAATGCAGCTGTGAGCAAATACTGGGAAAATCTGATTGATCAGAAGGAAGGAGGCAAAAGAGGGAGGGGTGGTGGTGGATGGAGGGCCCACTGGTATTTGTGAAACACTCAGTCGGCAGCGCTTAAAATCAACGCTCCCACCCACCCACCCAAAGCCACGAAGTCCCCCAATTGCGCAGGCCAGAATTGCCCTCCCCTCAGGGGGCAGCAACGACACCCGGCGTTTCCTGAGACAAGAAACTCCGCTGTGCAATGAAAGCGCCCTGGCTCTAGGCTCGTGGGCTCAGAAAACAACGCGAGCCAAGGTGGCCTCGGCTCCGGTTGGCTTTGTTTCCTCAGCCCCAGCTGCTTTCAGTCCGCTCGGGAGGAGGAGGAGGAGGTGGTGGTGGCGGCTTGCGTTGTTTTCTGAGCCCGCGAGCCTAGAGCCAGGGCGCTTTCATTGCACGGCGGAGCTTCTTGTCTCGGGAAACGCTGGGTGTCGTTGCTGCCCCTGAGGGGAGGGCAATTCTGGGCTGCGTGATTGGGGGACTTCATGGCTTTGGGTGGGAGCGAGGACGACGGAGTCCGCGAAGTGGGGCTTGCCTGCCCTTGCTGGCTGCCTCTGCTTCCTTAGGGGCAGGGAAGGGGGCTCATCTGGACCAAGGGTGAGTCCCCCCTCAGTTTCCCCTGAAGGATCTTCCGTCGCTTTTGCCTTCTCCCTATGTCTTCCCTCTGTTAAAATCCCCCCCCCACACACACACACACACTTATTTTCGGGTGGATAGATTTCGTGTCTGAGCATTCTCACATGACGGTGGGTCTTTCCCTCCCCTAAAAACAGTTAAAAAAAGAAAAAACAATATATCCTCCTGTTATATTGCATAAAATAATTTGGCCGTGAGAAAAAATAATTTGGCCGAATTTGGCCATATTTTGACTTGAGTTTGGCCGCAGAGCCAAGCTGCAATCTGGCAACCCTGAGTGCTGCTTATTGAGTCGGAGGTGGGGGGGAGGGAGGAATTAGGGGGAGAGGGGACACCTTGGAAACCATGCAAGAACTTTTCTGCTTCCGATTACCCCCATGCTTACAAGTTGCAAAGGAAACACGGAAGCAGGGAAGCGGCTGCCCAGCTCCGGAGCTCCACACCATTTTTTTTTTCCAGAGGGGAATCTGTCACTCGAGTATAAGCCGAGGGGGGGGGGGGGGGTTAAGCACAAAAAAAGGGCTGAAAAACTCGGCTTATACTCGAGTATATACGGTATCTTTTTATTGCAAAAGAAACACATATTTAATAAAACGGAGGACTTCCACTTAAGAACACTTACATAAAACATAAAAAAGATCTCGTGAAAAATGTTTTTATGCTTCTGTTGATGAAATCCACTACATTCATATAATTTACCTGAGATGGCAACTTGTTAACTGTTTGAGTAGTAAAGGCAAGTTCTACACAATTTATTAATCTGGTATTTCTTTCTACTTTTTATTCTTAATAACTGATAAAAGGTGACATATCAGAGGAGTGCTTTGGATTTCCTTCAGAATGCAGACAGACAAAGTTTGTTAATGGAAATCAATATTTTGCATGCACAGCTGAACAGGCAAGGTGAAGAAAAGGAAGAAATAGAAATTCACCCAAAATGTCAAGGTAATGTGTAGACTGTTTGATCAATGTTTCACTTTCTTTCCATCAGACTTTCTTTTGAGGCTTCATTTTTTTTAAAAAAAAAGAGGTTTGTATGTAATCATTGGTATATGTGAACTAATAACATAAGAATACCAAAACTTAGCTTTGGCAACATATTAAAGGATCTCAGTTAACCAGGTTCAGAAAGACTGAAAGTAGCATTAATAATGTAAAGGCCACAAGACTCAGCTACTTGAGAGATCCTTCACCTCTCTGGTTAAAGACATTTGAGGTAACATATATTAGTCCAAGAGCTTGATGAGGAAAAATTAGTGGCCTAGCTAGACTGAAATTCTTGTAGTGAGTTTAAAATTATAAGTTAATAATTTATAATATGGAACGTTGTAATGGAGATAATCCATGTTTCGTTAAAGGATTAAAGATTAAAACACCTTTACTATTATTGATGTTAAATGTTTTCTGTAATTAAGATACTGATTTTGCTCTTTGTTCAGGATTTTGTTTCAATATGACAGATCAGCATGTTTAGTCTGTTTCTTACTGTATGACAATGTGCTCCCTAGAACTGTTGGGATACAATATGGAAATGCAAATAGAGCTCAGAAATACCAAGGACAGAATAGCTGAACTTCAAGAGCAGCTTAGCTCTGAGAGGATGATGGTTGCAGAACTGAAGAATGAACTTGAGCAAACCAAGCTAGAACTGGAAACAACCCTAAAAGCACAACATAAGCACTTAAGGGATCTGGAAGCCATCAGGTATAATTTTAAAGGACTGTTTTCTTTAGCACTATATAAAATTCTTTTTTTTTTACAATTTTGTTAAAAATCAGTTTTAAAGTGAGGCTGTTCAAATCTTACTCGTTTTAATGCAAGATTCACTTTGACTTTCTTTTGCTTTTCATCATTTTTAAAATGTTTGGAATGGAGATGCTCTTGCAGCAAACTTTAATATGGAATTGATTATTTTAATCAAATTATTTTGATCATATATTAATTTTATTTATTTGCTTGCTGAATGTTATTGATATGAGAAAAAAAATATTGATGGTTGATACATTAAATGTACAGAGTTAACCTAGCTAGTCAAAAGAAAAGTATAAGGAAAAATTAGTAGAACAGGTAATATTTACCACTAGAGTATTACTATTATGCCCACCTCAGAATTATTAAGAAGTAAAATTTAGGAAAACTTGCAGCTTTGTCTTGTAATGTACAGCTTTGTGCTCGGTAAACAAAGGAATATAAATATTTTCTCCTGCTTTAGTTATCTTTCAAATAACTAAAATGAATTTATCTTGGCTTTTATCAGAAATGAACTTAAGGGAAAGGCAACTGAACTTGACATCTTAAAAAACACGATTACAAATGAACAAAAGAAATCAAGGGAGTTTCAATGGGCCCTGGAGAAAGCAAAAGTGGAACACAGTGATAAAAGAGAAAAAGAAGAAATTGAGGTAACCAATACTGGTTCTTCAAAAAGTACAATGGAATTGATTGCTACACAGATGATGATGATGAGTTTTTCATGCTTTAGTATATATTTTAAAGATGGCATGCGTTGTAAAGATTGAGAATTAAGCCAGTATCTTTATTTTCTCACATACTTTGCAGACAGGCTCAAGATTAAAACAACAAATTGAAAAAAGCAGAGTTCACTCCAAATGCCTCAGTGATCAAAACTAGATATTAGTTCTTTCAGCAATTTCTTGTACCAGATGTAGTCTTTTCCATTAAATCATTAACACAAAGTCTTTTTCTATAGGCTTAATGAAATAAATTATGAATATGATAAATAGATAGATAGTCCTCAACTTAAGACCTGTTCAAAGATCTGGGAAGTAAGTTCAGAAGCCAGACTCAGTTCCTAGGAGCACAGAGTGTTAAGAAAAAGACTTGCCTCTATAAATCCAGGCAGCAAGAAACACAGTTAATTGTAGATAAGACTTAATTGGGCAAGGCACATTTCCAAATTGAGCTGTCCAAAGTCAAACTGAACATTTACAATGCCAGATCAAAAGAGAGACTAGGTCAAGGATAGTCAACAAGTCGTGGTTGTAAATAACTAGATTCCAACTAGATGACAAACAAACCAGATTCTGGAGTTCTAAGATCTTCAAAATTACTATTTTTATGGTTCATTTCAGTGGTCTTTACAAAGCCTTATATACTGACAGTTTTCTTGTTTTTTGTTGTTTTCCTCTTGTAAGGATTTGAAATCTTCTTTTGACAATGAAAGACAGAAAAATATAGAACTGAGTAATCTTTTGGAACTTGAAAGAGAGCTATCAAATGATTTGCAAAAGAAGATTGAATCCCAGGAAACACTGAATGCAGTACAACTATCTGAAGAGCACAGCTGTAACTCTGAGCTCCAAGTACTGTTGGAATCTGAGAGGCTCAAAGTTCTTGAGTTATGCAGCGCCCTAGAGAGAGAGAAAGACTTACGCACCCAGCTCCAGATGATTGAACAGACAAAGCGGGATGGAAGTTCTTCAGAAGAACTGTTCAGAGATCTGCAAAAACAATTGGATGAAAAGCATAACCATATAGTTCTAATGGTTAACGAATTGGAAGAGAACAAATTGGAATGTGTGAAATTGAAACAACAGATGGAAAAAGAGAGGCAGATTCAGAGGAAAACTCTACAGGCAGAACAAGATGCTAATATCTTGGCACAGAAAAAAATACATGAACTGGAGTCCAGAGTGGAAGACTTGCAGTGGCAACTTGAAGAAGAGAGACAACAAATTGTTCAATTGCTGGGTAATGAAAAGAAACAGCAGGAAATGGTCGAAGGATTACAGCAAAAAATGCAGAGAAAAGAGGTAGGATTGCAGGTGGAAAAAGCAACATGTCAGGCTGTAAATGAGGTATGTGTCCCTCAGAAACAAATTTATGTTGCCTTTCAGTATTAGAGGTGGTTATTAATACATTTATATTGTTATTTGTCCAGAGTAATTTTCAAAATCTGCCTTTGTTTCCTATAATGCAGATGACAGTAACAGTATGAGGAAAATGTCCACAAGCAGGATTTCTGGGATTAGGCATAAATGGGCACTTAATATTTTGCAAAGGCCATTCTGAACACTCCCACATAATGTATAAGATGGAAATATTCAGTTCTAGTCTCAGGGAAGCCCAACTCCATATCCACTCCGTTTTGCCAGGGTTGATTTGAAGCCTTTGCTTCTGCGGCTAAGGTTCTTTGATCTCAAGACACTAGGACAGAACTTTAGAGCACCACTTGTTCAGCCTGAAGTGGGGGGTGTGGAGAGAGAGGGAGAGAGAGATTTACTGACACATGACCTTCCCCAGCAGCTTTCTGCAGATGATAAAAAAGCAGGGAAAGAATATAATCCTGACTCACTCCACAAAGCAGGAGCTAGACTGGTCTCCTCTTACTAACATTGATTGGAACTGGTCTGTGAGAAAGGAAGAGAATGACAGCAGTGTTGTCTCTCACCCTCAAGACCTTGAGCTAATCAAGAATGATACTATGAAAGTATTGAAAGCTGCTGAAAAGTTGTGAAGGTACAGGTTGATGCTAAAACAACTTCGAACATCATTCCTTGCTTTTTGGGACCACAGCTTAGATCCAAATTATTGTAGCTGTTCCTACTCCCATATGTAGATGGTTCTCATTTACCGACCACAATTGGGAGCAGCAATTTGATCAGTAAAACCGTTAAAATCACATGATTTACATTCAGATGCCTGATAGCTGACTCAATTTATGATGGTTGCAATATCCCAAAGTCATATGATTGCCTTTTGTGATCTTCTGACAGGCAAAGTCAATTAGGAAACCAGATTCACTTTAACAACCGTGTTACTAACTTAACATCTGCAGTGGTTCATTTAACAAATGTGACAAGAAAAGTCATAAAATGGGGGGCTAAGCTCACTTAATAAATTTGTCACTTAGCAACATAAATTTTGGGCTCAATTGTGGTTGTAAGTTGAGGGCTACCTGTATTTCATATAATTTCCAAGAAAACTGCTTGAGTTGTTGTGAGAGGGCAGGCTGCCCAGCAAATGGCCAGCATGCGTGCTGGTAAAGTCCCATCTCTTTAGCCTTCTCCCCAGCCAGCATGAGAATAAAAGCTATGCTGAGAAACAGCTGGGTGTAGTACTGGGCTTGGGAGAGAAAAGAAGCTCCATTTGCGGAATAAAGGAGGCTGAAGCCGCTAGAAAGAGATAGTTGTTCTGTAGTAGTATTCACAAGGAGTAGGTGTAGTAGGACAAGGAGTGATAATTGCAGTGGTAGTAATAGTAACAGTGGGGAAGAATGGTGTAGTGGTGAGTAATGAGTAATATCTATGTTTGTTTGGGTATGTTGTCTAGGGACCTGTGCAGTTGGCTCTCTTGTATTTGGAGCCCATTAAAATGGGTATAGTTAAAAAATATTCTGTGACACATATAAAGTTTAATCAAATTTACCTAATGTTAAATGATTCTTTATGGTCATAGATTTTCTAGCTTTAGAACTATTGCATACATAAATAACTGTTCTAAAAGATGGAGAATCTGTGACCAGGTAGACTTATTTAAACTAAACTAAACCAGACTTTCACATGCTAATTTTCTTTTTAGAATTATTTATTTTAAAGATATTTTTTCTTTCTCCACCACCACCACATACACACACAGAAACCATCTTCTGAACAGTTCTTTATCACAAAATATGTTCTTTAATACTACATTTTGTCAATTCAGAATACAAATCCTCCCAAAGCAGGTAACAAGCAATATAAATAATCAGAAATAACAATATAATCGTTCCCTTATTTTTACTTGGATGATTGAGAATCTCCATAGATAATCTTACTCGGTGAAAGTATTGTTCAACTGTATAAAAATACAAATACTACATACTTAAAAATATCTTTTCTTGACTTTAGAATTTTCATTTATTTAGCAGCTTTTTTCTCTTCTCTCCCCCCCCCCCCCACCAAGGCATACTTTCATGTGTAGGTTGCTTTGGATGAATCTAATGAACGGACAAGAAAGTGGATTTTCCAGCAGAAAATGGGACAAGCTGAAACAAAAGAATTGTCTTATTCTTCCCTAATGGGCATTGGAGGAGGAGGTGATGCCTCCAGACAATCTCAAGAGCTTGATATGGTTCGGCAGAAGCTCAGAAATGTGTTTTCCAAGTTGAAACATTTGGCCAATAAAGCTGCCTGCAGGTTAAATATATTTATTTTAATAGCGATACAATGATGAAAATATATAATATATATAATGTATATTACAATTTAGGAGTATGTGATGTGAATAATAAGTCAGGTTATAAACTAGTGTAAAGTTATTTTATGTTTTACATTTAAAATTATGACCATAGATAACAGTCTTAACTCGGCTGGGATTGCTTTCTAATCACAATCCTTGTTCTATAATAACTTTTATGTGTGTTGTCTTTCACAAAATATTATTATTGAACTTCTGGCATTTATAATCTGTGATAGACAGAGCAAAATTATGATGGTGGGACAGGGAAAATAATGATTATGTGTATTTTATGGTCAATTGTGCTACACAAATGTCAGGTTTTTTTTTATTCCAGATTATCCTTTGAAAAATCAGATGATGAAGACTTCATTGGAATACAAACTGACATTGAAGAAGTTCTATTAAAATTGCAAGTGCTCTCTGATTTATATAGCCTGGAGGTAATGTTCATAAAGAGGGAGCAGAAATACTTATTTAAGCATATTTTTAAGATTGAAAATGATTTATTTAAATTGAATTATTTTGTGTATATTTGCAAGCATAAGATAACTTCTATTTTGCTATTTAAACCATCTGCACTGTTTATAACGTTGTAGTTTGGAAGAGTGCAGTTCTTATTTACCACATGGAACCTAGAATTTTGAATCAGTTCTGCCTTTATGTGACGTAATCCAGACAATTTACAATGAATCCAAATACATAAAGCAAAATGCAATATTTCATGGAAGATTTTATCTGAAAAGAAGCAATAGATTTTGTAGGCAATGTGAATATGCATTATATTTGTGATTTGGTTTGGCTTCTATTTCTTAGAAAGCAATATTGCAGTATGTTTTCTAATTGCAGATTAGTTCAAGCTATTTTGAGCTGCTTTACTTGTTATTTTTTCCCTACTTAGGTTAATTCAGATTCCCCATCTTCAGCCTCATTGACTGAAAGACTGATAAAACAGAATGCTGAACTGACTGGGTTTGTTAGTAGATTGAGTGAGGAGAAGAACAATATGAGGAACACAGTCATGAAACTGGAGGAGGAACTTAGAAGATATCAGTACACAGGAGACTCAGTACGTTTTTTCCATCCTTGGAAACTGTATCAGTTTTCAGCCCATCTTAAGTACTTATTTGTTACTTCAAATAACTGTCAAATAACTTGTAAGACCAATGTAAAGTTAAATACATAATGTTTCATTTAACCTACAGCTTTTTAAAAAATGAATAGACTAGTGGGGGATTTCCTTTTAGTGGAAATAATTCAAAGGATTTCCTTTCAATTTCTGCAGTATAAAAATTGACAGCTTTCCTTTTAATATTTGTATTTTAGATGCATATAAAAAGTAACTTACTTTTAACTGGATATATAATTCAGTACTTTAGATGCAGACTCTGTAGCGAGGAAACAGTGGTTGCTACTGAAGAACGTTCACTTTTGCCTGAAATTGCATGTACTTGGAGTAATTTTCACAGATAATCATTTTACAGTAATAGGTAATCAATCTGCAAAAGCAATGGGTAGGCAAACATATCCTTTTACTAGGCCTGCATCCACACACAATATATAAGAGGCAAATATGTTTAAGTTGTAGAATTCAGCATTAAGGTTTTTCCACAGGTCTTTAAGGATAATAATTACTAGCACCTATTTGCATATTTGTTCAACCAGTGATGAGTGAGGCCAGAAAGAATCACCAAGATCTTTCTATAAATGCTTTCTTGACTATTGTACACAGCTTGGCTTTGTACATTACATTTGTTATATTATCTTAGTAACAAGGAATAGGTTATAGTTATATTAATTAATTTTGATGCTTCTTTATGTTCCTTTTGAAATTTCACAAGTCTTTTAGACAGTCACTACATAATGGAAGAAATGTTGATGCATTGATTGCTTCTGAAAAAGAAATCTGGCATAAAGAAAGATTAAGTCTTCAACAGTCCCTGAAGCAGGCAGAAGCCGAACTGGCTAAACTGAAAGCAGAATTAAGAAATGAGGCTTTCTTGAGAGAGCTGGGATCAGATTCTGAAAATGCAGCTTTAAAGGTAAAAGTTTTTCTCAACTACTTATTGGACCATTTTTTCTGTCATTAGACATTGCACTGTTTTGCTTTTTATGGCTATTTGAAATCCAAGCCTGAAATGTGGCACCGTTATTTGTCTCAATTTAGCTGCAAAACTTTCCATGTCTTTTTCTTTTGACTAAAGAAGGATGACAACTCCATAACCACGTAAGGGTGCCAATATTTCCTATAGAACCTCACAAATTTGATAGCAAAATGCTTGAGCTTTGGTGTCATCTGGTTTTTTTAAAATATGGGAAACATTCTTATTTTCATTCCTTCTGAAATCTAGTATAAAATGGTCTAAATGTTCTTTATCTTGTTGTGATATGACTGTATCACTAAAAAGTGCTGTGTAGCCCACTGTCAACAGAGAGACCTGAATAAAATCCCTTGTCCAAATATATGCCTCAACTAAATTGAAAGAAAAATCAACTTGCCATATCTAGCTGATTTCCAGAAGAAAGTATTTGCCCACTTATTATTGAAAACTCATGCGTTCATGCTGTATTACTAAAGCTAGCAACTCAGAAGAATAGTAATCTAATAACAAAAATTATCTTCAGTCTCAGTTTGTTTTATTAGATGATAAAATGGACTAAATGCCATAAAATAAAAATTTCATTAGTCTTTATTCACAAGGCTGAATGATTGCATATATCACTTCACAATGTGTAATTTCTCAATGTATTTAATTTTTATTCTAGAGAGTTTATGGAAGATACCTAAGAGCAGAGAGTTTTCGGAAGGCTCTCATCTATCAGAAGAAATATTTGCTGCTCTTACTGGGTGGGTTTCAAGAGTGTGAAGAAGCCACTTTAACTCTTATTGCAAGAATGGGTGGGCAGCCTTCCTACACTCGACTGGAGGTCATTACACACCATTCAAAAAGTTTTACCCGATTTCGTTCAGCTGCTAGAGTGTTAATTGCAATTTCAAGGTAAGACATAAAAGATTCAGTTCTTTATTTCATAAAAATATGATATATCAAGCTGGTTATGTATATAAAGTGGTAAAATGGTGGAAACAAGGTACTTAATTAAACGCTAAGCCTTCTATCTAGAAAGCTATTTTCCAAAGTACATAGAGAATATTTAGAAAGCAAGTAAGGAGATAGTAAATTAAGAAATCGATTATATCTAGCAAGAATTTCTCATATATGGACATGAAATATGTTACTTGTTTGGATTGATTTAATTTTTCATGTCAGTTGTCCTAAATATTATTACAACTTATTTCCCTTTATTATAAATGCAGAATGAAGTTCCTAGTTCGAAGGTGGAAACGAGTTACTGGTTATCATTTAATTGGGGTCAACAGAGATAGTTATAGCCAGAACACAGGTAAATATTTCAATTGAACTCAGACTTACAGTATATTAAAAAATATGTGCCTATCTTCTACCTTTCTTTCTTCCTTTTCCAGAAATTTTGTCATGCAATGAAAGGCATGTGTGCAATATATGGAATACAATACTATAAACTTTTTTTTAAAGTTACTGATCTTTATCTGTTAAGTCTCATCACATAGCATTATTATTTACTATAGTACCAATTATATTGAAATCAACTTTTTGAAAGAAGACAATACTTTCATTTTGAAACAAGCGTTTTTTTATCTCTTCTCTGAAGAGAGATTAAAAAAAAACCTAGGAATAATTAGGCTTGGAGATAAAATAGAGTGTCATAAAAAAGAAGGTCAGGATCAGTTGACTTTCATTCCAGAGTCCAGGAAATAGAATAACAGTTTTAAATTATAAAAAGTCAGATTCAGATTTAGTGTTAAAAAAAGAGAAGTAGTGGCGATTCTCCAGAGGTGATATGGCAGCCAATCATCTGGGATTTTATAAATTAGATTATTGTAGTGAACCTGGTTTTTGATTTTGATATCTTAATATAACATCTCAATTATTATAAGTTCTAATATAAATTGAGCTTTGGTCAATGTATTAATTGCCGTGTACAAGAAAAACAAATCTGCAACAATTTTTTTGAAAAACTTCGGTGAAATTACTTGAAAATGACAATGTGAGGCAGTGAATATGTGCTAATCATTCTACTAGTTTTTACAAAGCAGATCTAGAACTGAACTTTAGCCACAGATATTATATATTATGTATTTCACATGTGTTTTATAGAAAGGAGTGCCTACAGCTAATTACCAATTATGAAAGCGAAAGAAGGCATATTCTTCCTTCCTGCTTAAATAATATAGATACTTAAAAATGAATATTACTCCTCTTAAAAATTTTGTGGAAATATCGTTCCACGTGTATCTTAATCTAGCACAATCTAATAGATGCTTCCTAAGAATTATTAGAAAATTAACAGAAATACATAAATATCTAAACAATTAACATTTGGTTGTGGGCATTCCATTTCAGTGAACAGCTAACACAGCTAATACAGCTAATACAGGTTATCCCGTTTTGTTTAGTGACTGTTTGAAGTTACAATGGCACTGAAAAAAGCGACATGACTATTTTTCACACTTATAACCATTGCAGCATCTCCGGGGTCACATGATCCAAATTCATGGCAACTGACTCTTATTTATGATGGTTGCAGCGTCCCAGGTCATGATATCATCTTTTGCAACCTTACATAACTAAAGTCAGTAGGGAAGCCAGCTCACTTACCCACTGTGATTAAGTTAATAACTGCAGTGATTCATTAACAACTGTGCCAAGAAAGTGTAAAAATGAGGCACAATTTGCTTAACAACTGTCTCATGTAGCAACAGAAATTTTGGTCTCCATTGTGGTCATAAATCAAGGACATAAATTAAATATAAGAACATGGTATATGCTGTAAGATTCAATTTTCAGATTTCTTTTGAACAAGAGTAAAATATCACCACATATTACTTGTTTTATATGCTGTTACCCAGAAGTATTTTCACCAGGAAATAGCAACCATTTAAAACTTTAGGTTTTACTTAATTTTAATTGAATTTTGTAGTATTTATTGTTCGATATTGTATGATTGTAAAAATGATTGATACCTATTGCTACTTGATTTAGAAGTTATCTATGTTTATTCTTTCCAAAATGGTAAGGAAATTTCATAACACATATTTCACTAACAGTAGTAATCATTGAACATGTAACTTAATAAAATCTTGTACTCTCATTATTCTTGTATCTATGCCAAAAGCTTTTTTTTTAATAAAAGATAATTTATCAGAATATTTATAGGCTCTTAAAGAAAAGCCTAGATATTGCACTTCAATTCTGCTTTCAGTTGTTGGTTATTAAAAAAATACACATTTTACTGGTGTCCTTATAATTTTCATGGTCACATTATACATGAAGGCACTATAATTTATGACCCCATCTGCCAAATATCAAAGAAAGCTGCCTGAGTTCTAAAATAAGCCTATTTTTGTTCTTTGTACAGGTAACGAGTTACGGTCTGATTCATTTTCTGGTAGTCTGGAACTCTGTGGAGAACATAGAGCTGCTTCTTATAGATCCAGATCAGAACTGGAATCTCTCAGATCTCCTTTTTCTTATCAGCATAGGTAAACATTGATATATGGCCATTGCCTGCATTTCAAAGACTGGATTGCTAGACCATATACACACTTTCTCAATATAAAATGCTGTTGACAAAACAGTTATTGTTTGATCATGATGATTGTTTTATTAACTCTCCAGATGCATAAGCTTGATGATTCTGGAAACTGGATGCTAGAAATATTTTGATGTGACTCTTTGCAACTCAGCATACTATTCAAGGGTAGTTTTTGTCGGTTTGCAAAGTAATTTTGCAACCTAGAAAGTATATCTTTTACCCCAGGTATATTATGAAACTGTTGTGTTCATTATGTATCATATACATCTCAGGCCTGTGCTAGATTGGACCAGATATTCTACTGTTCTACTAGTTGATTTATAGTAGAATTCTTGTAAGCTAAACAGTTCTCCAACTTTATCTTAGTTTGCATTACTAAAAGTACTTTCTGAAGATTGGGAAAATCTTCAGAGGGATAAATAACTCAGCAGAAGGAACTGCAATCAAGAACTAAATCAGCACAACTCTTTTGTATATGTAGGGAAACACTTTCATAAGATGTATTAGTTATTTGGAATATTTTTAAATATTGGAAACTTTTGGAAATAATACTGTCTTGACAAAATATGTTTAGTGAATAGTACTAAGCTATGGGAACGCTATTTTCTAAGCTATGTTAGTGTATTTTAGGGATGCAGTGGCACAGTGGTTAAAGACTCTGAGCTGGAGACCTGACAGCCCAGGCTCAAGACTAGAGATCCTCACAATGGGATAAGCTCCATTATTTGCCCTAGCTCCTGCCCATTTAGCAGCTTGAAAGCATGCAAATGCAACTAGATAGGTACCAAATGCAGTGGAAAGGTAACAACTTTCTATGTGCAATTGAAATAATTGTTGACTACTGTTCAATGTAACCCCCTCCACTTCCTTTGTTGAATCTTTAATTGCAAAGCTTTTTTAAAGATGCATATCAGTGATGCCAAGTAAAGATTTTTTTAAAGGTTAGCGGACAGGAAAGATATCTGGTAAATTTAAATTGATAGATTGTGTTTCTTCAGTATACAATATATTTACTTTCCTAATATCTAGAAAATTGGGTTATTTTTCCATATTTATAAACTGCCAGATATTTTGCATCAGTCTGTTTCATTAACATTTTTTGTCTTTCTCTTTTATATCTAAGGTATCAGGGCATCCATACTGATTTCAGCCCAGTTTCCCTTGCATGTTCTCAGCTGCAGAATTATGATCCTGATAGAGCTTTAACAGATTATATTAATCGTCTGGAGTCCCTACAAAGACGACTTGGCAATGTACAGCCAGGTAGATATCACTATTCTTTTAGTTGCTATTTCTTCATCTTGTACTCACACTAAGTTCTACTACAGTACATATAGTCCTCAACTGAAAAGTTCATTTAGTGACTGTTCGAAGTTACAATGGCCCTGAAGAAAGTGACATGACAGTTTTTCATATTTACAACCATTGCAGTATCCCCATGGCTACGTGATGAAAATTTGGATTATATTTATCACAATTGCAGTGTCCCAAGGTCCTTTGAGCACCTTTTGAGACCTTCTGGCAATGGGGAAGGCAGATTCACTTAACAACTGTTACTAATTTAACAACTGCTGTGATTCTCTTAACAACTATGGCAAGAAAGGTCATAGAATAGGGCAAAGTTTACTTAACTACTGTCTTACTTAGCAAAAGAAATGGACTAAATTGTGGTCATAAGTTGAGGACTACTTGTATTGCTGCTGTCAGTACTTAACTATGTTGATTGTATAAGGTCTTAAGATTCTGAATATTTGTCTTTCTGCTCCACAGCATCTGCTTCACAAACTCAGCTGCATTCTGCTCTCCGAAGATAATCTTTAAAATATTTTTGCCACCAATGATAACATCAAATGAAATGCCTTCTGCAAATTATCTTGCTGCTGTGCTTTTGTACAATGTCGTGGGACCAATATGAACACAGTTCAACAATTGTATGCAGCTCACCTTGCTGGCACCAAACGAAGATTAGAAGTTATGTATATAGGCATTTTTTGTGGTTATTTGAGCCTGGTTATTAAATCTCATGTATATTTGTGGAATGCTAATTTAAACACTTAAATTATTTAAAGTGTGTATTTATCAAATGGGTGAGGAGGTGAAACTTGAGATTACTGAATGCATAGGAGCACAACTTTTTTCCTCAATAAGGTCTAAGTGAAGGACTTTTCACAATTTTATTCTATTTGCTACTGGCATCGCAGAGAGAAATATCACTTCTAGAGACCTATTTTTGTACAGGTAGAACTTTTGGATTTTCTGGTTATTTTATCAAAGTGCTGAAATAAAGATGATTTCATCATTTTAATATGTATCTGAAACTATTTTAAAATGGGTTTTTGTGTTCTGATTTTAAATAATGAAAATGTTGTTTTAAAAGCTTGAATATAATTATTAGTATTCACATCTACATTTACCAGCCCTTCACAGCAAAAACTCAACTTCAGAGTAGGTTTCTTGGGGTTATAAATACAGTAGACCCAGATAACAGAAGTTTGTTGCCCCGAAGATGATAGCATTTAAATGGATAAAGAACTCTGTTGTGTCTATATATAGTACATAGACACAAGCTTCTATTATCTGGGTCTGTGTGTGTGTGTGTGTGTGTGTGTGTGTATCACATATTTCCATTTCTATTCTAATAATACAGAATAATGTATATTCCATTAGAATATTAAAAAGGAGACCAATCAGATTGAAATACTAAAAATCCATCTGTTTATGATACATGACAATGTATGACAAGTGTTATACAGTACTGGTCAGTTTTCATTCTCTTTAATTAAAAACATTACTGAAGGTCTAATAGTTAAATGACAAACTTTCTCCAAATGTACATTCTATATCCCTAGTTACATAACAATGATTAAACGTTTCAAGTTTATGCAGAACTACTAATATCTCACTAACAAATTAGTATCCGTAATCACCTTTTAAAAAACTATTCAAATTTTATTTTACAAGAAATAATTTCACTTCTGGTAAGCATGTTAATAGCAATCTTCCAGGAAGCAATCTTATTAGACATACAGAAAATCACTATGCCAATATCTACGAAGTTATAGCAACCTGAAATTGATTTTATATTTCTAAAAATTCATTGATAGTACTATGGTTTTTCCCCATGTTTAAATTATGGCATCATGTTCCTTTTGAACCAGTCTCTTTTCACCCATGTTATCTTTGAGCTTTCCAAATTTAGTTTAGTAAGAGCTTTCACTTAAAAAGAAAAATGAGCTCAAACACATTTAAGTTACTGAAACATGAAATAAAAAAATCTAACACAGAATTCCAAATTTTCTTTGCAAATTACAGGCAACTATCAACTTCTTTAGTTGTGCTAGAAAGCTTCTCTACAATGTATGTGTCTCATTTGGTGATCTCCTTTTATAACTAATTAATGGGTTAATAGGAGTGTGGATCATAGTTGAATAATTTATGGCAGGAAAATATCCATTGACTAAATCAAATTCATATAAACGCAGAAGTGTTGACCAAATTGTCTTAATCTGAATATATGCAAAGTTCTCTCCAATGCAGCGATGACGACCTAGAAAGAAAAAAAAATTGTTTCCATTTCATTTAGTCTACTTTAAAATTAACATAGAGTTTTAATTACTTATACATAAAATACAAACAGAAAAGTATTCACAGCCCATTATACATTCCCATGAATGATCTTTGAAGGAGCAGTATACTGAAATTAAGATGGTGCTTCTGCCTCATTCATGGGTGGAGAGACAGGTGCATCAGCATACATTTGTCTTCTATACAGTTAGTCCTTGAGCCCAAAAATTTCTGTTGCTAAGCAAGACATTTGAATTTTGACCCATTTTACCAGCTTTCTTGCCACAGTTGTTAAGTGGCAAAAGATGATCACATGATCCTGGGATACTGCAATCATCATAAATATGAGTCGGTTGCCAAGATCTGAATTTTGACCACAGGGATGCCGCAGTGATCAAAAGTGTGAAAAATATGTCTTTTTTTCAGTACTGTTGTATCGAAGAAAAGAGCCCCTCTTTTCCTATCCAGTTTCTTAACTTTCTCATATTGCATCCCCATCTAATATTGTCCTTCCTTCCCAGGATAGCCTTCTCCAGGTGCTTTGGGGGGGGGGGGCATTGTTATTGGAGAGAATATGCAGAATCAATTTTATAAATAGGACAGCTTACCCTATAGGCATCTAATTCAATTTAATCTCACTCTGCAATTTTGGGAAGTAGCTTTAGGCCAGTGGAGTGTGAATAAATATATGTCCATGTTATGTGTGTGCAACAAAACACTGGCTTATTGGGAATGAGGGAAATCTCCAGGATTGGCTCTGGTTGTTAAGAGTGCATAGCCAGGTGAGACGAGGAAATGCGCCTCTCCTTCGTGTTCCCATACAGACTCTATTTAACTAACCCAGGTGTCGGCGACCCACGGCTCTGGAGCTGCATGTGGCTCTTTGGGCCTTCTGCTGTGGCTCCCTGTCCCATCACTGGCTGGCCCCACCCCTCACCCTCCCCTTGCCTGGCCTGAGAAGGTAGCGATGGTGGGGAGGGGGATGCAGAAGCAGCCAGGGCCGATTCTCCAGCGCTTCACTCTTGCTGGATCTTCTTCCGGCCTTTGTTAATGCTGGGCATTACCTCGGTTGCTTAGGGAAATGTGCAACCTGCTCTCTGCCCCGAGGCACTGGCCTGACCTGGTTGCAACCTATGCCAGCCTCGCTAATTCAAGAGCTGGTGGGATGGGAATGGGATCCGGGAAGATGGGATGACGGAAAGGGGAACGATCCCGCAGTGGTCAGCCATGGTTTTAAGCTGGCCTGCCGAAAGTCGCACGCTCAACCCGGGGGTCAGGCTCAGAGAAAGCCAGAGCACCCTCACCAAAGAGCTCTCCTTGGGGATTTTCACTACTCCTTTTATTTCTTCTTTTTGGAAATTTGGCCTGGCTGAGGAACGGTCGCCAGGGGCAGAGGCTTCTCTTCGGACAACCCTCCTGAGAGAGGGCGGGAGGGGGGAGATGGGGGGAGAGAGACATAGTGAGACACACACAGAGGGAAAGGGAGGGAGAGATAAGAGATACAGAGGGAGAGGGGAGGAGAGGAGAGGGGGGAAGATAGGGAGGGGGCAGATAGAAATACAGAGACAGACACGGAGAGAGATACAGAGAGGGGGAAGATAGGGGAGAGATACAGAGAAGGGGAGAGAGGGGGGGAAGAGAGATATAGAGGGGAGGGAAACGAGTTTTGTGGCTGGGTAGGCATGGCTGGGGGGGTCATGTGACTGGATGGGAATAAGTGACATCGAGTTGGCCACACCCATCCAGGTTTTGTGGCCCTGAGTGTTTTTTTTTCCTGTGGGAAATGGGTCCAAATGGCTCTTTGAGTATTTAATGTTTCAGACCCCTGAACTAAGCCAATTATTGGAAGTATTTACATCATTGATTTCAACAGGACCCAATTTAAAAGCACTGTTTGAATTTGCAAATAAATTTAAACACTTGACACGTTAGCATTAATGACTATACTTTGGGCATGGTAACTTTCCCCCCCTAATATGTTCAATGAATGACCTGCCCAACAGCTCCAGTTTATGAGTAGTTCAAATCATGGGTTGTTTTGCTGCTTTTTTGGTGCATGGGGGAAAATAATACTATCTAATTCTAAACAGCTCTATAAGCAACCATTCACTGCAATAAAATTGGAAATTGGACATATAGGGATGTAGCAAGTAAACATACCAGCACCAAATGGTACAAATGCAAACTTTTTTTCAGCCGCAGGATTATCTTGAAGGTAGCGGTCTGGTTTGAACTTTAAATTTTCTGTCCAACAATCTTTAAGTGTGTGATTAATAGTAGGAGATACACAAATTTGATGACCAGGTAGAATTGTATAACCAGCGATAGTCTAAAGACAAAAGAGAATATAAAGGTAAAGTTTATTGATGCCTAAATTACTAAGGATACATTAGGAATTGGAATTCAGACACACCAACTATCAATAGACACACAGAGATAAGCTATATTTATACACAATTCCAAAGAGACATTTAAAAAAAGCTAAGAAGGAAACAAACAAAAAATCAGAATACATCCTCTCCAGTACCACAGTCAGATAAGCAGGGATTAAGAACAGATAAACTATCAGAAAAACAACAGCCTAATCAAGGAATTAAAGCACACCATCCACAAATACTGGAAAGGAAACTACTTTATAAAAACCCCAAACTTTTGCATTGATAAAGTTACCTAGTTGGGTATTGCAACATCTGCAAGCAAGGTTTATCTTTTTTTATACTACCTTAGGTGTTTATTCTTATTTACATTGATATATATTCCATATAAACCACATTTCTTACCTGGGGAGTTTTCGCCATCCTCATCATAGTCATTATAGGTGGTCTAAGTCTTAATGTTTCTTTCAAGCAACGATCCAATAAATTCAAATCCTTGAGCTAAAAAAAGGTGTATTTACAATTTCTTATATTCAGAATGTTTTTAAAATGTATATAATTATAAGCTATAATTTTATGTATATGTAGTTGTGATAGCAAATAACTTCAATGAACCAAATAGCTTTGTTACAGGTTTGAAGGTAATAACTACTTATGACTTAAAGTTGCATGCAGAAGAATTTACTCCCAGCAAAGAAATAGAAATAAGTTGTTAATATAGATAGTAATATACAAAACTAGATAAACATACTCTGTACATAATATTCACTGCAAAATCTAGACCCAAGAAAAGAAAGGAAGGAGAAAGGAAAGAGAAAGGGCAGAAGAAAGGAGAGAGAGAGAAGGAAGGAAGGAAGGAAGGAAGGAAGGAAGGAAGGAAGGAAGGAAGGAGAAAAAAAAGAGCAAGCATTGGACACCCAGTTTCAGGCTAAGAAATGATCAGCTGCAGACTGATCAGACTTTCAGAAACTGTCATACAGGAGTTTTTTGTTTAATACATTTTCTCTTAATATCCATATGCAAAAAACCTTGTAGGTTTAGAATACTATTTTATCTCACTAATGCAAATTTTCTCTGATTTCACATCTACATTTAAAAGCTATATTGGTAAATTGAAAAAGAGCTACAGGCCTACAAACCTGATCATAGGTCAATGAAGGTAAATTTTCTCCACACACATTTTTTTGTTCCTCATAACACTGTTCCTGTATTGATTTTTCTCTAGCCAAAAAAAAGCCAAGCCAAGCGCTAGTGGTTGAAGATGTATGCTGGCCTGCTAAGAGCAATCCAATAAGCATTCCAGCAATTTCATCATCTGTTAGAGATCGTCCGTCTCTGAATTTCAAAATATAAATAATATACCAGAATGAGGAGAATCCTCAATTTTTTGTCAACTCTCTTGACAAAACTTCACAATATTTTACAACATAGAATTTCAGCATAGGTATCAGTATTATTAAAAGTATTTAAGTCTTGCCATTTCTATACTGAATTCAACTTAAAGAGCTTACAAATTTAAAATATTGAAGATTATTGGACTAATCAGAGTAATAAGACGCAACAGTCTTCTTTCTAAATGTCTTAACAAGTTTTTCTAGACATTGATTTATGTAAATAATGTTTTAAAATAAAACTTCTAAATACTGTTATGTCTGTACAGAAAATACTTTCAAAACTTTTCAGCCTGGATCAAAGTTTTCATTTTATAGTAGTTTGGCTCCTGGCAACAAGTAGCTTCTGAATTTATAAGATAAATACTTAATGGCAGGGATGGGCAATGTGTGGTTCTCTAGATGTTAAATTCAACCTCCATGAGACTTAGACAATATGCTAGTGATGAGAGTGTAGGTTTTAAATCTGGATTATTATATATTGTCTGCACTTGATGGGACAGGTGGTCAGTTTAATAGCAACTAAATCTAATTTAACCATGAGACTAAATCTAATTTAACCATGGTTTCTTGAATAAAACACTGTACACTACGCTAAGTTCCCCCCCCCCCGCACTTCTTATGGTATCTGTGATCCCCCGCCACATAATAGCTTTCTCACTGAAAATAACATGTATTGAAGATTATTAATTTGTCTGTTTTCAATTCAATGCTATTTTCTTCTCCTACACAAAAAGCTACATTTCGAAACTGTTCTTGCTTTTTATAGATTAACGTTCTGAATTTTATCCTGATTTCTGATCCACTACACAAGTTTTCACACAGTTCTGTTTTTATTCCTATTCGGATTATGGTTCAGGCATTACAACAATCCAGGCATTACAACAATTTCACATACTTGTAAGTAACATCCAGTAGTGTTTGCAGCATGTCATCTTCTCTCATAGAAGACTGTCTTCTTTTCTGAATTACTTCATAGAAAATAGATTTTAGTTTCCGGTGGGCTCTATCTCTGCATCTGAAATTAAAAACAAGTTGCAAAAATGAAAGACTTGGGATTTTGCAGATAGTTTTGAACGTTTAATTGCCCTTAAGTTCTTTTTTTAGCCCTAGACAAAAGATATATCAAATTTTTAAAAGGACTATTGTAATCTATTGCCAAAACCTGGCAATTACTGAAAGCAACCCATTGTCCAGACTGCAATTCCCAACTTGGTTCAGAATTGTTTTTCTTTTGCATTTCTTTTGCATTTGATCCAGTACACTTCATTTGGTGTTTGAAATTATTGCTTGCATTCTGTTAACTTGTAATAAAGATACTCAGGCCAAATAAAACCTATCAGTTTTTTGAGAATCAGCCTAGACAGGAAACCCTACACCACTTCAGACAAATGGTTATCCAACTTCTTAAAAACTTCCAATGTTAGAGCATTTACAACTTCTGAGGCAAGTTGTTCCACTGATTAATTGTTCTAACTATCAGGCAATTTCTCCGTAGTTCTAAGTTGCTTCTCTCCTTGATTAGTTTCCACCCATTGCTTCTTGTCCTGCCCTCAGGTGCTTTGGAGAATAACTTGACTCTTGGACTTCCGGTTTGCCAGGCTTCGGTGACGGCAGGGATTCGCGACTCTGCGCAATCCCTGCCGTGCTAGCTGTCTTGGTGCCTCCGATCCCGACAGATCTGGAGGATAAGGCTGCCCTGTTGGGGCAGCCGAAGATAGGGGGGATCCGGACAGGGGTTGGGGGGTATCACAGACCCCCTCCCCAGCCGGCAAAACCCCCTTTTCTCAAGGCGGTGGAGCGGCGGTCTCTAATGGCCGCCATGAAGAAGCCGGCAACTGGTTAAGAATGTGCAGGAGGAAGAAGGAGGAAGCTACAAAGTGAAAGGGTTTTTTTTGGCTGAACCGGGACTTTAAGGATATATTTAATATCCTGAAAGCTACTATTTTTTGGATGTTACATTGTTTCCAGTGGAGGTTTCTTAAAGCGGCGAATGGAAGTGTTGAAAGGGAAAGTTACTCTCCCTCCCTTACGGAATTAACAAATGGACACTGAAAAACCTGCTTTTTTACAGAAGGTAAAAATTTAAAGCTCTTTGTTACAAGTGGGAAGGGAGAAGTCTGGAAAAAAAAAATTATATTAAGACTTTGTTGGAGATGCCTTGAAGATTAAGAGACTAGAAGCTAACTGCAATAAGGCTTTAAAATACAGATTGTTTTTTTTTTCCTAACTTATATTACCCCAGGAAGAGAAATTGCAAAGGGAAGAACTTTGTGCTTTGCTTGGACTGTTTGATGACTTTGGGACTTTGGGGGATTGTTTTAAGTTTGGAAATATCTTGGTTGGCTTAATAAGAAGAAGAGGAAAAAGAAAAAGAAGAAGAAAAGGTTTATAATGGCTCTATCTCTATCTACTGAAAAACAAGGAAAGAAGGCAAGGACGCTATGGGAGAAGCCTTTTGCTTTTTAGAAATGGCGCTTGCTATTTTTCAGCAAATTCAACAACAGTTGGAGGAAGCGGAGGAGGAAGAAGCCATTTTTAATGAACCAAAAAGTTTGATTAAGAAAGAAAGGAGAAAGAGAGGAAGGAAAAAGAAGAACTTAAGACTTAAAAAAATATCCATGAAAGAGAAAAATAAGATGCAAAATCAATATAATGTTAGAAAGCAAAAGGAAAGAAGAATACAACAGAGAGGGGAAGCCAAAAAGGTGGAGGTTAGGAGAGGAGTGGGTAAAAAGGCTAGGTGGGTTAAGGAAGAAAGGGAAAAGGGGGGGAAAAGTCACAAAGGTATAAAACAAGATGGGAAAAAGAAAAAAATTTTTAGGGACAAATGGTAATGTATAATTTAAAAAAAAAGGGGGGGGATTCTGCAAAGAGAATAGCTTGACTCTTTCTTTGTGGAAGCCCCTGAAATGTAGGAACACTGCTATCATATACCCCAGTCTTTCTTTTCATTAAATTAAACATACCCAATTCTAGCAACCATTCTTCATATGTTTTAGCCTCCAGTCCCCTAATCATCTTGGTTGCTCTTCTCTGCACTCTTTCTAGAGTCTCAACATCTTTTTTACATCGTGGCGACTGAATGCAGTATTCCGAGTGTGGCCTTACCAAGGCATTATAGAGTGGTATTAACACTTCACATGATCTTGATTCTATCCCTCTGTTAATGCAGCCTAGAATTGTGTTGGCTTTTTTGGGAGCTGCTGCACATTGCTGGTTCATATTTAAATGGTTGTCCACTAGGACTGCGAGATTCCTCTCACAGTTACTACTATTGAGCAAGGTACCACATATACTGTACTTGTGCATTTGATTTTTCTTACCTAAATGTAGAACCTTACTTTTTCACCATTGAATTTCATTTTGTTAGATAGCGCCCAATGTTCAAGTCTGTCAAGATCCTTCTACATCTTAAGCCTATCTTGGCTATTCCTGCCAGCTTGGTGTCGTCTGCAAATTTGATGAGTTCCCCATCTATCCCCTTGTCCAAGTCATTGATGAAGATGTTGAAGAGTACTGGGCCTAAAACAGAGCCTTGGGGTACTTCAATGCATACCTGCACGTAGATGCAGTTCTATTGAGGACTACATTTTTGAGTGTGGTTAGTCAGCCAGTTACAAATCCATCTGGTGGTGATACTGTCTAACCCACATTTTCTACTTCATCTAGCAGTAGGTTATGGTCTAGTTTATCAAGTGCCTTACTTAAGTCCAAGTAAATTATATTGACAGCATTCCTCTGGTCAACTAATTTTGTCACTTTGTCAAAGAATGCAATAAGGTTAGTCTGGCATGATCTGTTTTTAACGAACCCATGTTGGCTTTTAGTTATTACTTTGTTTGCTTCTAGGTATTTGCTGATTCGTTGCTTGATTATCTTTTCCATAATCTTCCCTAGTATTGAGGTCAGGCTGATAGGTCTGTAGTTTCCCGGATTTATTTTTTAACTTTTTTGGAAGATACTATTAGCTCTCAATCCTGAATGAATTTTGAAGACTTTTTCATTTATACATTTACTGTATTAATTGAGAATTTTAGATTCCAAAACAAATTCCCAAAATTGATTGGCTTATTCACAAGTAGTATATGGAATCATCCTTTTTCTTTTGCCATGAAGAGTGCCACCTGCACACAAGCCAATTGTGAAACTTAAAACATTTGAAAATTTCAAGGGTTAGCTTATCCACACAATGGGCTTATCTGAGAATATATATGGTATTTCAAAAACAAGCTTCTAGGGTTTGACGGGGTAAAACTGACAGCAATTTGCAATTCAACTAGGGAAGACTGGATTCTGTGAAGTTCAATGGGTAGCACTGGGCATAAAGAGAGATACGAGAACTTGTAACATGCTAATGATTTAAAAATAGTAATATGTGTTAGCCTTACAAGGCAGTCTCATCACAAACCAGTAACCAGGATTACTAGCTCTATTTTTATTGCAGCATTAACAGACTCATTGCAAGTCTGAAAATACTCCTCCCATTCCTCACTTTTACTCTTCCAATTTCTAGGAGGGGTCTCCCCTTCTGAGTCATTTTTCTCATCTTTCCTTCTTCGAACTCAAATTTCATTTATCAGACCACTGAGTAAGCTACAGCTGTTCCTCTGGTATTCAAAATCATTCCCACATACCATTCATCATATTTGATTAACATTATTCTTGGCTGGTCAAGATGTTAAATACCTGAAACTGGGTAAAGGAAGCCACCCTGGTAAGAGCCATGCGGCATGAGTAAATCCCCCATCCAAATCGGCATAGAGCTGTGCTACTTTCTCATTGAGAATACTTCTTATTTCCTTCCCATGTAAACAGTGGCTTGCAGTCAAAATGATTAATTCGGAAAGTGCTTCAAATAAATCTGCAACATTCAACAAGGATTTTTTTAAAGGGTTACTATTTCCAGTGCATTTTAAAATGACAAAAGTTAGTAAGGCAAACACAAGAAGATCAATCTAATTTTTTATGATGATTCCTTGGTAGATATTTTGAGATAGAAAAGTAAAATATGTTCTGGAGCAGGGTAGAAGATAAGTTGACTTTCTTTTCCCATCCCTCATTGTCAAAGTATACCTCCCCCCCCTCCAAAAAAAAGCACGTCATCACTGAAGCTTGCACTTTAATTCTGGTAAGATCAGAAAAATTAGTTATGTACATGGAAACCTAAAACATCACAGGTCAACTCTTTTAGCCAAACTCTGCATTCTGTCTAATAGGGAATACCTAGGGCCAACCGAAAACCAGCCTGCTTCCACACTCAATCAAACAACAGTACAGAAGCTCAACAGCAATCAGAACCAGCCTTTGCATAATCAGACAGCAGATTATGTATGTATGTATTTATGTATGTATTTATATATGTATGTCAAATTTATATGTGAGTTCCATCTGCTATTCACAGAACTGCCTGTTCTGACCTAAAAAGCACTAAGCAGACTCTTTGTCCTGCCAAAACCCCTTTTATTAAACAAAGGTGAATTTCTTGCATTCCCATTCAGCCAAAGGCCTGGCAAACAAGTTTTTCAAGGGTGTAATTAGATGCATAGATCTCATCTAGCTTGGAGAGCTGCTAAGTAAATGTTTTCAAACACAGTACTGACAAGGAAGTGTTCTGTATGGACATTTACATTCTTGAAATCCGGCAACCCGGATTGGCCAAGCGCGCAGACACCGGATTGGTCGAGCGCGCGGCACTGATTGGCCGTTTGGAATCGACCGCGATTGGCCGAGCCGATCGGGGCGATTCGAACGGCTGTCATTGGCCGCAGCGCCCGGCACCAGATCCATTTAAGCCGCGGCTTCACCCAGCCCCAGTCACTTGTTTTTTCCTTAATAAATGAGCTGAACTCAAGTCACTGCCTCGCGTCTTTTGTTCGTATCGGCCGATACGACAGGAAGGGTTCGGCACAGTCTCTGACACGCACACACAGATCTTCACACTGCTGCAACAAATGAATTGTTTCCTGCAAAAGCCCCCCCACCTTTTGCTCTTCTTTTAATCCCTATGGAAGGGGCCATTCACCGTCCACCTGTGGCTTTACTTCCACATGGACCCTTAGTTCATAACTGTTCTTTTCTTTTGGCAGCTCTGTGCATACGAAGACTGGGAACCAGCTTCAGCTGCTCCCTCACCTCACCGCTGTCTGACTCCAAAGGCAGCTGATAACTGCCAGACTGCCCTGGCCCCATCTCTGCCTCTGACACAGAGCCATTGTTCAAGCCTTTCTCACCAACCTCCTCACTGTCCGACTCTGCTGCCAGCTCTGCCAACTGCTGGCAGGCCACAACACAGCCATGATCTCAACTTAATTTCGTCAAGTTTCTGCAACACAGCTAGTACCAACTCCCACAAATGATGCAGCAAGAAAGCAACTACCAGAATTTCCTGGGGTTTGGAATTGGCATCATTATTACAATTATCACTGAGGTTGTTTCTTTTGGTGGTTTTTTTTGGCATGGCATACATTTTCTACATAAGATACTACATCTGCCTTCCTTGGTTTGATAAGATTAAATCTTATAGTCCTAAATCTTTTCAAATGGTATACTTACTTCTTTTTCCTTTATCTCCCCAACTTTTAAAGTATTCTATAGTCTCTTTCTCAATTATTGATATATGATTTTTAAATTGACTTATATTCAGACCAGTTTTTAGCATTTTCTTCTGTTCCAAAAATACCTTAAAAATAAAAAGAATATTAATTTCAAAACAAAATACTTGGCTTATACTAGCCTTCCTCAAACTGTGTCTTCTGGGGTCCTAGAATCTAAATTCACAAACTAAATACTATTTACCATTTTTCCAAGATGAACTTTTCTTGATCTGCTGCTCTGGCAAACAGCAAACATCGGTCACTGGAAACATGAACTAGATAAATTCACTCTACTTTATTGTAAGGCTACATTATCAAAATCTCACAAGTTTGAAGATACAAAATTCCTTCCCCTATTTTTTAGCCACCTGATCAATTAAATTTCTTTCTCTGTTAAGCTGCTGTGGGCTCCTCCATCTCTTGTCTGATTTCATCCTAAATTGCATCTCTTTCACTTGTACCCAAAAAGTCATCCAAACATCCCATTATTTTAACTGAAGGCATAAGCCATGCTGTTGAACAGAAGATGAAAGCTGTATTTTCATCACAAATCCAGCCTTTTTTCTGACTTTTTCCAAATGGACCTCACTGTCAACAATAAATCCTTATAATTAGAGATCTTTAAGAGAAATGCTTTTTTTATAATTAAACCTAATCTGTTATGTCAGTTTTTATATTCTATTTATATAATTCAATACCAAAATCTAACTGAACTAATAATTCATGTAACAATATACATACTGCGTTGGGTACATCATAAGCTACTCCCTTGCCAAAAACAGGAGTAGTTAGCCGTGAATATACTTCTTCTGCATTCAACTCTTCGTTTTTACTATTGAACAAGAGAGCAGCTGCATCACTGCCCAGGAGGTAGGTGAAGGTCTTTCCCACCATAGTGAAGCTAAATACAGGCCCATACTGCAAGAGACAAACTGAGCAGTTAGAAAAAAAAAAAAACAGAAACGTATAACAATGGCATTTTTAGCATAATTGCATGTGAGTGACAATATAAATACATAAAACACATGTGACAAAAGAAAATATGATCAAATAGTGATGTTCAACACTATCTCCTCTATTAATTAATCCTTTTCTGCATAAATAATTGGAAGAATTCCCCGTGTACTCATTTTATTAAATTATAATTTACATCAGTGTTTTTCAAACTCATACATTTTAAGATATGTGACTTCAACTTCCTTGCTGGCTTGGAAATTCTGAGTGTCCCCACATCTTAACGTTGGTAAGTTTGAAAAATGATCAGGGTAAGTCCAAGAGCAACAAAGGACAATTCAGTCAGAGTTCAGTTCTTTATTTGCTTACCCCAACATACAGACTCTTGCTAGGCTAAAACCTTACTTGTTTCCCCTCTCTCTTTTTCTCCCTTTCTCTTTCATAAGACATTAGTCTTATGTCCTTCCTGCTATCTATCACACCAGTTTCCATGAGCGCCATATCCCACAAAAACACTGATTTAGATCCTGTAAGTGTAAAGGAACCTTCTTCAGTGAGCAGTGCAGAAAGTGACTAAGACGGCTTTCAACTGCAGTGCTTCCTGATTTTGTGGTTCGTCAGGAGCCTGTGGAGACAGCAGCAGAATTGGACAGTGGGGAAGAACAGAGACCAGTCTGGGAGTCTGTGGAGGACTTGGATGATGGTCCTGTGTCTGATACAGAGATGGGACCAGAGCCATCTGGGAGTTATGTGCTGACTCCAGAGCCTCCAGAATCTGACAGCAGCGAGGCAGAGGAACAAAGGGAGCCTGTTCCCAGTGTGCGTGTGCACAGAGCTGACAGAAGGCAAGAGCAGTTAAGACAAAAGGGGCAACTTGGGAGTAAGGCTTGGAGATGATTGCCTCTCCCATAAGATATAAAGGAAGTGCAAAGGGACAGAACCTTTGCAGGAAGCAACATTGTTCACTCTGGTTGGTTTGGAACTTGAAAGCTCCACGGTGAATTTTTGCTCCAATTGGTTTTGAAAGACTAATGGATACTTTAGTCGTTGGAAGCACTTCGAGTAAGATAAAGATGTGCCCTTATCAGACTTCTCCTGAAAAACTTTGGCAGATTTCCATGGGACTATTTATAACTGGTTGAGACTCATTACGGGCTTTGAATGACAAAAATTCACAGCTGTTGAACTAAAATAAAAGGGCTTTGGATTTAACATGTGCTTAACATGGTGTCTCAGGAAGCCTTGGTCAGAAGCCCATATTGAGCACCTAAGATTTTCCAAACCAGGTGACTTTGGGGCATGTTTCAGGATATCCTACAGCATGTATCAGAGACAGAAAGCCTGTCGACTGGACAACCATTATCTGCAGTGCATGCCAACAGAAGACAACCTGAAGCAGTCACAAAAGAGAATGATATATGTTGGTCATCACAAAGGCTCTTGTCAGTATTGTAAAGGAAGCAACATCTTCTCTGCAGACAGAGATTTTGTGGACCCCAACATTCTGCCAGTGGCAGCTAGCAGGAGGTTGAAGGTGATACAGATTAACCTCCCTTTGGTTTTTCTCTTGCAGGAGGTCTTCTCAACTGGAGGGGAGGGCAGCCTGTCTGTCCTAAAGCCATTTGGGAGCATCTTCAGGGCTGCCACAGCAAGGCCAGTTGGAGCTGTGGGAATGTAGAGATAGCTGCAGGATGTGTAGCTAAAATAACATTCTTTCCCGTGGGAACCAAGGACAATCTCACCAGGTAGTGGAAAGGCATGGACTAAAGCCAGCCGGAGGTGGGACAGTGACCTGATTGGACCATGTGATGGACGTGTGATCTAGGGACAAGAACTTTGGGTTTTGATTTGGGTGGGAAAACTTCAAGTCTTTCAATCGGGTTTTCACCAGCTGTGCCATTGCTTAGAGTGCTATACTGCAGGCTACTTCTGCTGACTGCTGGTTGCCTGCAATCTGGCAGTTCAAATCCCACCAGGCTCAAGACTCACTCAGTCTTCCATCCTTCCAGGGTGGGTAAAATGAGGACCCAGATTGTTGGGAAAATATGCTGATTCTGTAAAACTGCTTAGAAAAGCCTGGAAAGCACTATAAAGCAGTATATAAGTCTAAGTGCTATTGCTATACCTTGAGGAAATTCCGGGCCTCAGAGTTTTGATTGCATTGGGTCTGTTCCTTGACAGCTAGACTGGATGGATTCAGAATATAGGCTGGAGTTTCCCACCCTGAACCTCTCTCTACAATGAGGACCAGTAGCTTGTATGGCAGGCATTCCTCAGTCCAGAAGTTTATTGGCCTAACATTGGAAGACCTCCCTAGGAGTAGCTTCCTTCTGTAACATTGGCTTCAAAGCCACCTGACCTTTGCATTGAGGCAAACTGCTGCCTTCTCACTGCAAAACAAATCATATGTTGCTTCCAGAGCCCATACTGTTTTATCACTTTGCTTTGCACTGCCCTAGAAGTAAGTTCTTGTTAGATTTCCCATGCATCTCTAAATGAAATATTGGAACTGCTAACAAGATGACATTTGGAGAAAAAGATGACATGGGAAGAAGATTAGGTACAATACTCTGCTTTTATGCTCCATGAGTAATATCAACATTCTTAGATTTGTTGGATATGCAATTATGTTTGTCAAATTAAACTATTGCCTTTATTTAGTTATATGGATTCATTCATTAATTCCTCCAGTTATCCAAAACAAATATTGTTGTTTAAATATTTGGAATAACTTATTATTACAGATATATCACATTAGCAGTGCAAAAGGCTCACCTTTTCATAGGCATCTTCTAAAAACTGGATAGGATTTCTTCCAAAGGCAATTGCATGTCCCAGAAAAGGGATATTTGATGGAATATAAGGTGGATACTTCTACAGATGGAAAAAGAGAGAGAAACTAACCCTATTTTATCAACAGAGAGCAGCATACATCTAACCAGACTGGTTTTAAACAATGAATTTAAAATCTTTATTGCTGAATATGATTAAGATGACATTTTTAACAAACAAAGCTCTGATTGGAGGAGGCTTTAAGCATACAATAAAATTGCATGGAATTGGCCCAAGAAAATCAGAAGACAATAACTGAAAGAGAAATGAGAATAATGCTAAATAAGCAGATCAAGAGTGCACCAATAATGCTTAAAATAAGTTCATTTTAACAAGTAAGCATTTTACTTTAGAGCACATAACATTTGACCAAGAACCTAAAACTTTTACTGGCCCCTTCACAATTAGTTTTGTGGTTGCTAAGCAGAGATGCTCACAGTAGATGATCACTACGCAACATGGCCCAAAAATGTTCACTTCTGATGCTCCATTATAGGAAAGGAGGACAAAAGGTTTTAATTTTGGACTGGGTAGCAAAATACTCTTTAAGATCTGCACTTTCTATGAAACCTACTATCTTTGAAACTTGAAAGATGACAGAAACTGAAGTTGTACATTGGGGAAAAAAGGCTGATCACCTTTGCTAGTGGTCACTGGCCACACTGACAGAGGATGCTGGAAGTTACAATCCCAATATATCTGAAGGGTATCAGATGGGAGCCAGATGATGTGTGGTGGCCAGAACACCACAGTGAACTAAGCTGTCCGTCCATGATTTTGCCTGGGGGAATATTAAGGATTGGTCTCTCTCTCACACTACACACAAGCTTCTACAAAGAAAGGCCCCAAGGGATAACTTCTCCTTTTATTTTGGAAACAAAAGGGAGTTTATTTTATTTATTTTGTCAAGCGATTATAAGATAACAGGTTTAAGTATAACATAGTTATGAATACATGAAATGGATACGAATAAGAAAGAAAAGAAACAATAGGACAGGGACGGTAGGCATGTTGGTGCGCTTATGCACGCCCCCCTACAGACCTCTTAGGAAAGGGGTGAAGTCAATAGTAGAGAGTCTAAGATTGAAGTTTTTGGGGTTTGGGGAAAAAACCACAGAGTCAGGTAGAGTATTCCAGACATTGACCACTCTGGTGCTGAAGTCGTATTTCCTGCAATCAAGTTTGGTGCGATTAACCTCGAGTTTCTATCTATTGTGTGCTCTTGCGTTGTTATGGTTGAACCTGAAGTATTCCTTGACTGGTAGGACATTGCAATGTATGATTTTATATACTATACTTAGATCGGACAGGAGGCAGTGTAGTTCAAGATTTTCTAGGTCTAGAATTTCAAGTCTGGTGGCATAAGGTATTCTGCAACAAGGAGTGGAGGACTCTTCTTGTGAAATATTTCTGGACTTTCTCAATTGTGCTAATATCAGATATGTAAGTTCTCATTATCAACCAGGGCAAAGAAGGGCAAAGAGACTCTGTGTGTACATGTATGACGACCTGCACCTGCTCAGGTGTCGTTTTGGACCCTGAGTCACACCAAAGTACTTACCACCCCGAAGAATTCGTATGGAGAATGCAACTCAAAACACACACACACACCCGCATGCACCCAACACACCAATTCCGCCGTACCTTCAAAGAAAAAAATGATGTACCACCTAGGCGGACGCCAGCCAGCACCAATTTACTTACCTGGCCGCTGGCAGACTGTCGCTGCTGGCGAGTGCCGAGCTGGAACAGGTAACCCAAGCTCAGGGCAAACGCTGACGCGGCCAAAAGCAAGGATAGCGGGCTGCCGGCTGCCACCCTTTCCACCACATAGCCTCCGGCTTCGAACCAGCTCGGCTCCATCGTACCTTCAGGTTCTCACAAGAAGGGATCCAAAAATACTCGGGAGGAGCCTCGCGCGGCTGAGCAGATTCTCTGCCCATCTGACGAAGAGCGCACGGCAGCCAATCGGCGAGCGCGCGAGGACGGGGTGACCACGGGGTGGGATGAGAGACTGGGGAGGGTTGGAGCAGCTTGAGCCCGGGCTATCGTGAGGCTGGAAAGCACGGGAGATTTCTGGAGATGGCGTTTTTTGTGGTGGTGTTTGTAGATAAGGCTGGCTCTGGACCGGCTGAGGTCTTGGAGAGGATGACATGGTGACCAACCTCTCTTGCTATCCATCTCTCTCTGCCTGTTCTTTTGTTTTGGAAGAGATCCAACGATGTCTGCGATACTAACGTTTCTTCCAAAGCTGCATTAGGTGGACTAACTTTCAAAAATCTAGCTAACAGATCTGTTTCGTCCACACGTTGACGTTTAATGTTTCAATTGATATGTCTTTGCATTTTTGTATTTAGTTGCCAACAGTGTTCAACGGAGCATTCAATAGTACTGGAATATGCAAATAATGAACTGTTGTATTACGCAGATTTCTGTGCAGATAATATTCAACAGCTCCCTTTTAGAAGTAGATCTGTTCACTGTTGCAATTTTCTTAATTTCCTGAACAACACTAATTTTCTTCATGACCAATATACTATAAACAATAGCAGATTTAATGGCTTTAAGTCAGTGATATGTGTCAAAGGTGATATGTCACATCAGTTTGGGTGGCATGGCAGCATTCAACGAAATCCAACTACTACACTTGAAATCATACCGTTTTATCACAATTTTCAGAGGCCATGCAGGAATGGGGTGTGTTCTCACACATCATTCTCCAGACCCCCTGGAATTTTCTTCCCCATACACTCATATGGCTTTCTTTTTGCCCAAAAGGTTTGCTATCACCGCTCTAAGAATTACTCCGTGTTGCTGCTTTTATGTTTCTGCACTGAGTGGGAGAAAACATGTTGCTGTTTTAAAGAACTAATAATGAAAATGGGCAATATCACTTTCCAGGCCATCATAGAAACCTGAATAGCAGAAATATGTTTCATTTGTGCAAAGACTGAAGTACTTTTGAAACTTTAAACTTACAAACTTATACATCAAGCTAAGTCTTCAGAGAGATTCAAGAGAGATTCAAAAAATTGAATGATGGTCACAGCCACTTGATTGAAGCCCTCTATCAGGGGTGGGATTCAAATTTCTTAACAACCGGTTCTGTGGGCATGGCCTAATTTGTGGGTGTGGCTTGGTGGTCACGTGATTGGGTGGGCATGGGTTGTTTGTAAATATGTAAATATTGAATTTTTTATAAAATAAGAGCAACTTTTACCCAAAAGCAGGCAGGCAGATTGAGTTGCTCACAGATTCACTCAGAGATCTATCTTTCTGCAATCTGCTGCCTGAGTCTGTCACATAAAATTTGCTTTCAAACAAATTCATAAAATTTGCTAGCAAGCAAGCTCACAAAATTAATTCACAACACACCATGTATGCAAATATTTTTTTTATAAAAAAGAGCAACTTTTACCCAAAATCAGGCAAGGCAGGCAGGCAGATTGAGTTGCTCACAGAATCACTGAGAGATCTATCTTTCTGCAATCTGTTATCTGAGTCTGCACTGAAAAATAGAAGCTTCAGTCCTAAGGAAGGTTCAGGTCTGCTTTTAGATTAGCTAGAAAGCAAGAAATCCAACAATTTCCTGCTTTCTAGCTAATCTAAATCTCCCGGCACAGCTGATAGTCGGAAGAGCTGATAGTTGGGGGAAGGAAAAATAGCAGCTTACCAAAAATTAGCCGAAGGCACAACGCAGGCAAGTTGGATGGTGCGCATGCCAGATAAGGATTGAGGGGGAGGGGATGGGCCAGCCAGTGGCACAATTTGCTGGTATTCTGAACTGCACAGAATCATAACCGGTTCTATAGAACCAGTCCGACCAGGTAGAATCCCATTGCTGCCCTCCATGACTGAGACCAAGTCATGAATGAGGCTTTCATTGCATAATTATGACAGCTTTTGGTTGTTTTTTACTTTCCCTGAAGATGCACCTTTGCACAACTCCAACTACGATCTCCACATACAGTGATATTAGCCAGACTCCTTACATTATAAAGTAAATAGTTCATGATGCCTTTTCAGAGCCATATTCTGTCAAAAGTGTAACTGCCACAAGGGAAATATTATGGTAAATTGTATGTTTGCAGAAAAATATTTCTGTGAACTTTTTGTCTCTATTTTTCTAAAATTTCTAGAGCCAAGCAGAAATGCAGTATTGAAATAGAATTCTCGGAACCTAAAGATGACATTAATTCATTAGAAATAGTTTTTCCATGCACTAACCATTTTTGTCTTGGTGCTCTAAGAAATAGTAAGACTTTCTGGCTGGTGTGATCTGCTTGTGTTTCATCTTAATGGCACCTTTAGTTTCAAATCATCACATTCGTTTTGGAGAAAATGATGTGATTGAATAAGCAACCATAATGGTCCAAAAATATGGAATTTAACATAATGCAAAGAACATTGCTTCTATTAAGTCTGGTGTTTGACTAAAAGAATTAACCTATGTTGGTGGAAAGAAAGCAGTAATCCAAATCTCAAAGAATGATTAAAGAGATGTGTTCTTTATCAGTTTTTGAAATATCTTTATATTTAAAAATAAGAAGATGAAAATATATTACTGTATGATCTAGATCAGTAGATTTTAATCTCAGTAATTAAGTTGTGTAGACTTCAACCCCCAGATTTCCCCAGGCAACATTCTGGCTTGGGAATTTTGGGACCTAAAGTCCACACATCTTAAAGTTGCCAAGTTTGGAAAACTAAGAGCTTCTTCCTAAAAGTGATTTTTTATATATATACTTCTCTATGCTATCTCAAGAACAGTCTAGAATTCATTATACAAGGATTGTACAAGAGGGAGAGATGTAGAGAGGGGTTAAGCATACAGAGAATAATAATACTGGTGATTTTAGTTTGGGCATTGAAACATCTGCAAGAAAATAAGCAAGCTCAGAGCATCAAGCACCCTCATTTCAATCCTGAGCTATAAACATTATCTTCTAATTGATGCCAGAGTAAGGAAAGGCTTACCAACTCAAAATATTAGGAATAACTAATGCTAGTTTGTCAAATCCAAAATAAAGAAGAAATTATACACTACTCTTCAGTCTAGTGGTCACCTGGTGTTTAAAAATCTGGTAGTCTTACAACATGTGCTGATCATAATCCAGAAACAATGTTATTGTGTCAGGCTGAAAATGCAAATCAAATCATATATATAGGATTGTAATTTTTGGAGACAGTTGTGTTTGGGTCCAAGCAGTTATAGAATCTGAACTGAATGTAATTCTATGCTATATGTTATATACGGTATTTCACAATCATTTTGCAATATTCTTTGAAATCCATTTTTAAACTTAAATAATGGTTATTTTTATTTATAATTTCAACTTTTATTCCTTTCCCCCGTTGTATAAAATCAAAGGGTTAACAAAGGTTAAAATAAACAGTTAAAACATTTCCAGTGGTCAAACTGGGGTAAATAATTCAATCTAAGGGCAGGGCAATGGGGATACTCCAGATCCCTTACTCATGTGTTGTAGCCAGCTTTTAACTTCTTTCTTGAAGGCAGGCTGTGCGGCTTCAAGGTGGCATCTTGTTTCAGGAGAACTCAGTCATCTAAGACCATACCTTCTCGCTCCCATGAGATAACTCCTGCTCCCCAGATTGGACCTAAACCATGTGGATGGACAGATGCAATAGGAAACAGTTTCCAAAATAATCCAGATAAACTATGTAGTGCTTTATATATGACAACGTCTGGCATTGCCTGAAACCAGTGCAGCTCAAGTCATAGTATGCTATCTGAAACACAGTGGCAATACCTACTGTGGACAGGTTGTAACTTCCAAAGGTCTTCAAGGTCAACCCTATGAAGTGTGCAATTGATTAAGTACACTAAATCAACGAAGTACTGAATGCAGATAAATGTATTTAGTTTCAAGATATGCCCAAGCTGTTGAATTGGAAATACAGAGTTTTTCAAAACTTGACCAGTCTTGAGCACAGCTTTAAAGCTTTGATTTTGTTGGACAGATCATAGAGGCCAGATATAATCAATATTCTAATTATCTGGTCTACCATAGCAGTTGGAGACAAATTTTGATTTGCTGTTTTCCAGGAGTTCAAGGCCTCACAAATTTTTTCTTCTAATGTAAACGACCTAAAAATATAAATAGAAAAATACTTGATCTCTCCATGATTAATAGAATCTGAGAAAAAATGTACCAATGAAACATTAACGAAAATACTGATTAAAGTATTATCTACTAAGAAAGGGAAAAGACATTGCATTTATTTACATAAGTGTTTATATCACCACTCAACTTAGACGATGGGATCTGGGCAGCTTATAAAAATGGAAACCTCAATCAATCCATACAAAACAAGATAGAATATCTCATTAAATATCACTAACCTATGATTTTCGATATCTACAATTGTATCATTGTCAAGTTGCATTTTTCGGCAAAAATGATCCAAATGTTCAAGTGGAATATTTTTACTAATGGTTTTCAATATTTTCTCCAGGACTTTTTCTAAAATGAACACATTATAAATATTAGAGGACAATAATTTGATATTACAAATTATTTAGACTATAAACACTATTCTGGGAAATAAGAATGAGTATATCAAGATCACTAATAAGAGTAGAACAAGATCACAATTCAATATGCATCTGAACTGAAAAGAATATAGAATTTGAGAGTAAATGTATCCTTAGCTAGGTAATAAATTGTGGGTTTATTAATATAGCCAGAACAGTGTGGAGAGGCTATAATTAATTCGTAGTACCTCATTTTGTTTGCTTTCATGCCACTGATAGACTATAGTTGTCTGTTTAGGAAAACACTTTAAATGGGATTGCTTTTCCTGCTTTGTAACAGATATTGATTATATCTGGCTATATACTGAACATGGTAAGTCTAGTGAAGAGAAGGGCCAGGGAAGACATATTTGAGGGGCTGCCAGAGAGAAGAAGGGATCAGGCTATTTTCTAAAGCACCTGAAGGCCAGACAAGGAATAATGGATGGAAACTGGGCAAAGAGATTTAACCTGGAAATAAGGTTAATAAGGAGAAACTTTCTGACAGTGAGAACAATCAACCAATGGAACAGCTTGCCCTCGGAAGTTGTGGGAGCGTCATCACTTGAGACTTTCAAGAAGAGATTGGACTGCCATTTGTCAGAAATGGTGTAGGGTCTCACGCATGGATAGAAGGTTGGACTAGATGACCTACAAGGTCCTTCCAACTCTGACTATCTGTTATCTGGATTAATTTATCAGATCTGTATAACCAAGAGATTTATCTGCTTAGAGATTTTATTTTAAATGCTACCTTAAGTTCTCAATTTTGAACTACAAAAAGCTTTGAAAATCCAAAAAGTCTGTTTTGATTTCAATTTTTTTCTGAATGTTCAAAAGACTGGGAGCGATAAAGCTTCAACAAGTTCTCTTTGAAGAATCCAGCATTTGCTTTTTATAATTTTTAAGTCAGTTCCATCTCTGTTTACAAAGGTCTTTGCCACACATATCTAACATATGAAGAAGAGATTTAGTGTAAGTCACTGACCCATGAAAGAGTATTAAGATTCCTTGGAGTGTAAATTAAGGTGACATATGTTGATGCAGCATAGCTATGTCTTTATGCTCAGCAAATAATCTGCAGACACTCATAATTTGCTGCTAGAGCTTATTGGCAAGGACACTCATAACTACAACATCATTGAACAATGTCTACTATCTATCAATGCTATAAGATAGCAAATTTATTCTAACTGACTTGCTTGCTCCAATAGGAGGTAAAATGATCAGAGCAATCAAGAAACAAGGGAGGCTGGTACCTCCCTACCCCATGGTTGATGGGAAGTCTCAGGAACCCAAAGAAAACAGTCTGAGCCATGAACAGAAAGTCTACTGATATTAGGAAATTTAATGTAAACTTACCATCTCTTTGATCAGCATTTTCTAAGTAATGTATGATGGGCGGCAGTTGTTTTCCTTTACAGACTTCCAGAGGAGGCCTGATGAGTGTATTTTCATCAAAATCTATATCCTTTAGTTTCAGAAGAAGGTGCATATCACTAGGCAAGTATACAAGCTTGTTTTCTAAT
This sequence comes from Pseudonaja textilis, assembly GCF_900518735.1. The sequence goes on from NW_020769560.1 coordinate 209,451, forward strand.
AAAATAAATACAAAGAGCTGTATTTGCATTCTGTTAACTGATAGCCATACTGAATTGTCAATTAAGTACGGCCATGATGAAAGATTTAGTCTTATAATTCATTGGTCAAACGATAAAAGAGTATTACAAATGTTACGTGATATCAGTAGTGAATCATGGTTACTGAAATCTAACACAACTCCCTGGTACTCAACAAAATGTCATTTGCTGAATCAAAGGTTGTCAGAAGACATGTGGACGTCCTTCCCCCATTATTGTTGGCTTTGCTCCAGAGCTGACCTGAGCTATTTTACTGCCTGAGGAAGGACAACAATTATAACACACACACACACACACACCCTTTGCTTACAAACCAGTCCTGAAACCAGGTAAGTTGGCTCAGGAGACTGAAAACTCTACAACTCTCCCCCCCCCCCCCCCTGTAATTAAGATACAAGAATAGTAAATGAAATGAATAACTATTCGTGGCTCTCCCAGGGTACGCTGCCTTTGATCAATAGTACAGCTGGCCCTTTTTCCTTATGCATAATTTTAATCTGACTTTTGTTCCTTGCAAAATGAAGAAGCCTTTGGGAATTTGAGTTGTTTGAAACATTTCCAATGTTTGGGACATTTCTGGCAGAAAGTAAGCCAGTGCATCTTCTTGGCAACTTTTCTGACTATATAACAGTCTATATCAGTGGTTCCCAAAGTGGGCGCTACCGCCCCCTGGGGGTGGTGGGATGCCTTGGGGGGGCACTAAGAGGCAAGGGGGCTGGCAGGGGGATGCTAAGAGGCGGCAGGGGGACACTGGAGGAGTCCAGACGCAACAAAAAAAAAGCGGCGGCTGGAGGTTTTTTGCAGGCATGGGATCAGCGCAGCGCTGCAGATGGGATTCACCCTTCCCATCCCGGAAGCACTGCCTGCACTGAGCTGCAACAGGGTCAAGCCGTTTTGAGGAAGGTCTCCCCAAGGAAGCGAGGTAAAAGCACGTGCATCGCCTCATAGTTGTGTCACAGGAATTTCGTAGGTTGGGCCTTTTGGCATGTTGAGTGTTCTTGGTGGAGTTGAGTGTCAGGAGGTTTTGCTTGGTGGGCCAAGGCTTAGAAGTCAGTGCAAAGCGATGTTGGGGATTATGGGAGGTGGGATGGGCTCTGCTCAGAAGCAGCTGCTGAAGGGGGGCATTAAGAGGCACCAGGGGGGCATTTGAGGTGCCAGCACCGCAGGCTCATCCCATTGACTGTTGCACCGGAGCAGTGCAAGGGGCTCAATGGCATCAAACACAGCAGTGGCAGCATGCTGGGAAAGTCACTCTGGCTTTGTTCTACTTTCCCAAAGTGCCGCTGTTGTTGCATTCTGTCTGTCTGTCTGTCCATCCATCCAAAAGGTCTGTCTGTCTGAATTGCATTTTCTCTTTCCTTTTTTATTTCTATTCCCCCCACCAGTTGGATTTTTATATTTGGACTTATGCAAGAATAAAACTACTTCCCCCCACTCCCTTTGTTTTACCTCTTAGGCAAGGGGAATATACAGATTTCTGTCTTTTTAAATCTTTTCTTAATTTTTTTATTTTTTCATCCTTTTTCCATTTTATATATTTTTTCTTTTTTTTCCTTTTTTCCTACATAATTGGAATCAATTGGATTAAGGTATTCAAGTGCCTGAAGATTTTTCCCTTCCCTCTTTTATTTTTTTTTTTATTATTATTATTATTATTATTATTATTATTATTATTATTTTTACTGGAGTGCAATTGCCTGCTCTTGCTTTTTCTTTTCAATTTTTCTATTGTACTTTTAGATGAGCAGAAAAATACCAGCCTCAACTTCTTCAATCCTGACTTCTTCTTCCTCACCATCTGGAGGACAATGGTCAATACAGGTGATGTTACAACAAGAGAAGGAGAAAGAAGTGACAATGCAGATGATTATTCAAGGAATTCAAAAGATACAAGTAAAAACAGATAATATTGAAAAGAGAATGGAGAATATTGAGCAAAGAATGGAAAAGACGGATGAAAAAATAGAAAATATTCAACAGATGATGATGCAATATGAGGACAGAATTAAGAAAATTGAAGAACAAGATGTACAAAGAGATACGAAGATTGGAGATATGGATACCTGATTGAGTGAAATGGAAAGAGATAAGGGCAGATCTCTGCAATCATTGGGATGGGAAATTGATAGATCAGAATTCTATCTTAGATTTCAAAATATAGAAGAAGAAAAGGATGAAAACCTTGCTGAAATGATGACAGAAATTCTGGCAGAAGCATTAGAGGTAACTAAAGAGAAGATGATGGATGGAATGGACGAGGTTTTTCGTGTTTATACAAGATATGCGATGAGAAATAAACTGCCAAGAGAAGTTCATATCAGATTTACTAAGAAAATAATAAAATCACAAATACTGCAGGCAGCAAGAGAAAAAACACCAAAGTACAAAGATAAAGAAATAGTGGTCCTGAAACAGGTACCGAGAAGAGTGAGAGAGATAAGAAGAGAATATTTATTTTTGACCAAAGAGTTACTTAAGAGAGGAATAAATTACAGATGGCTGATACCCGAAGGTCTCATGTTTACCTGGCAGGAACAAAGACACAGAATTGATACAGTTGAAAAAGTGGAGTTATTCTATCTGGAATATTTTAAAGGAAGGGAGGAAGATACAAGAAAAGAAGAGTTGTTAATTGAATTTCAAGAGGAATGTACAGCAGTAATTGAAAAAGAGAAAGGAGCCGTAGGTGGGGTACCCAGAGAACAACGAGAACCAAGGTCTACTAGAGCAACAAATCCTTCTTACAAAGTCTAAAATGGATGAGAAAAAATTGATTACAATTAATATAAATGGGCTTAATTTAGCTATTAAAAGAAAAGTATTTCATAAATTAGAGAAATTAAAATTTGATATAATCTGCCTACAAGAAGTACATATTAAAAAACAACATGATTATATATTGAAAGAACAAAAATTAGGGAAATTATTTACAGCGTTAACACATTGTAAAAAGAGAGGAGTGGTGTCATACATTAGAGATACAATCCCTGTGGAACAAATATATACAGATGATGATGGAAGGATTTTGATGGTGGAGACAATGGACAATAATCTAAAGACACTTTTAATAGCAATTTATGCTCCAAATGATCATCAAGAAGATTTTTACAGGAAATTACATAAGAAAATAATTGGACTATGCTAATATCTGTCTGATGGGAGATTTTAATGGAATAATAAATAACAAATTGGATTATAAAACACAAAAAACAGCAAAGAAAAATAGAAAGACATTGCCCAAATCCTTCTTTCGAATGATAGATGAGATAAACTTAAAAGATGAATGGAGAGAGAGAAATGTGGAAAATAAACAATATACCTTTTATTCAAATAGACATGCATCATGGTCTAGAATAGATATGATATGGATGTCAACAGAATTGCTTTCTAACATACAAGGCATTGAAATAGAAGCAAGTACCTAGGCAGATCACAATCCAATAACACTTGTATGAAAAAGACAAAAAAGGAGATCTAAATGGACTTTAAATAATACGATATTAAAGGAAAAAGACTTTAAACAGAAAATTGAGAGAGAATTGACTTTTTTCTTTAAGGAAAATACAAAAGAGGATACATCATTACAGAACCTCTGGGACACGATGAAGGCTTATACAAGAGGTTTGATAATGGACTATACAAGGAAAAGAAATATAAAACAGAAAAAAATCTTTAAAATATTGGAAGATGACTAGAAGTTGGAAAAAGAACTACAGAAATTTCCACAAAAAAAGGACATTAAAATTAAAATGGACATAACTAAGCATAAAATGGGGCTAATGGAAAAAAAAGAAATAGCACAAAAAATTAGAAATGCTAAGCAGAACTATTTTGAAGATGCAAATAAACCAGGATGATGGCTAGCATATAAACTGAGAAAGGAAAGAGATTCGAGAAGAATAAATCAATTGATAAACAAAAAAGGACATATATGCTATGGAAATGCGGAGAAGAAAAAAATTATTCAAGATTACTATGGAAAAACTGTACCATCAAGAGAATGTTCAGGAAAAAAGAATTCAACTATACTCACAGGAAGCAAATTTGCCCCAGATACCCAAAGATATTGAAACAATGTTAGAAAGTAATATAACAATGATGGAATTAACAGAAGCTTTAAAAAAGCAAAACATTGGGAAAGCACCAGGTCCGGATGGTTTGCCAGTAGAATTTTATAAGACATTCCAGGAAACATTGAATCTTCACTTATTAGAAATTATGAATGAAGTTATGACAAAGAAGAGAATACCCGAAACTTGGTCAGAAGCATATATAACAGTTGTACCAAAGGAGGACACAGACCCACAGCAAGTTAAAAATTACAGACCTATATCACTATTAAATTCAGATTATAAAATTTTTGCTTCAATTCTGGCAGAAAGACTGAAGAGATATTTAAACAATTTTATTCATCCTGATCAAAATGGATTTCTGCCGAGGAGACAGATTAAAGATAATATGAGAATAATTTTAGATACACTGGAATACTATAAGGCACATTCTGAAAAACAAATGGCTCTGATGTCTATAGATGCACAAAAAGCCTTTGACAATGTGAATTGGCATTTTATACTGTTACAATTGGACCAAATGGACTTTGGTAAAAAATTTACCCAAGCCATCGAAATGATATATCATAAACAAACTGCAAAGGTTATGATAAATGGAGAGTTAACAGACTTTATAGATATAAGAAAAGGGACCAGACAAGGCTGTCCACTGTCGCCTCTGTTGTTTGTGTTAACACTGGAAGTGCTGAATAGGAACATCAGAGAAGAAAAAGAAATGAAAGGAATGAAAATTAAAAAAGAAGAGTATAAATTACAAGCTTTTGCAGATGACCTGGTATTTATATTAGAGGATCCATTGGAGTCTGCATCTAAACTGATAGAAAAGATAGAAGAGTATGGGAAAGTAGCAGGTTTGAAAATCAATAAAGATAAAACAAAGATTTTAGCAAAGAACATGCTACTAAGATGAAAGAAAGAATTGGAGGAAGTTTGGGGGATCCAGGTCACAAACAAGATTAAGTATTTAGGGATACATATAACGCCAAGATGTAGCACACTTAAGGAGGACAATTATCTCAAACTTAAACAACAGATTGTGACAGATTTGATAAAATGGGAAAATTTACAATTATCACTGATTGGGAGAATATCTACTATTAAGATGAATGTATTGCCCAGAATCTTATACTTATTCCAGACAATTCCAATCAGATTAGGGAAATTTTTTTTTGAAGATTTAAACAAAATAGTGCTAAAATACATTTGGCAGGGGAAGAAAGTGAGAATAAAATTTAAATTGTTACAAGATGCAAGAATAAGAGGAGGATTTGCTTTGCCCAATTGGGAATTATACTACCAAGCGACAAGTCGGATATGGGTAAAAGAGTGGATAACATTAAGGAATACTAGACTTTTGAAATTAGAAGGACATGACTTGCTGTTAGGGTGGCATGCCTTCTTCTGGTATAAGGGAACTAAAATGGAGGGGTATTTTAGAAGACATTATATTTGAGAAGCATTGTTTCTAAACTTGGGAGAAGATAAAAAAGCAATATTATTTAAAAATTCCACTATGGTTATCTACTATTGAAGCTTTTTTCTATCCAATAATATATAAAAAGCAACAAACAGATATGGTGAGATATTGAATGAAAAGGGTGAACTTAAATCTATTTAAGCATTGGAAGAACAAGGTGTAAAAATGAATTGGTTTTCATATTTGCAAATACAATCTAGATATGATAAAGATGTTAAAACAGAAGGTATTTATGACAAGTTGACTGATTTAGATAAAATTTTGACAGGTACTGATGAAAAAGTAATCAAAAAACTTTATGGACATTTGCTAGAGTTTAAATTAGAGGAAGAACAAGTAAAAGAAACAATGATTGCTGTTGGGTATATGGATACACCAACCAGGTTTGGGTTGAATAAATATGTAAACCTAGGTTTAAGTGTCTTGTAGCTTTAAGCACAAGAAACTGCAATGTCATTGTGGGTGCGGTTGCAGGCAGTAATATAGGTAGGAAGGGAAATGTAATAGACCCGGCTTCTGGATGCACCTGGTTCTGTTCCTGGTCTGCTGCCTGCTGGAACGTCTATCTGCTTACTTTGGAGGCTACTGTGCCAGATACCATTTCAACTGAACACAAAGACTGTTTGCTTGGTGAGCTGAGGATTCAGCGTTGTCTTTGTGAGAAAGGTATCAGAAGAAGAAGATTAACAAGCAGATAAAGACATTGTATTTACTGTTTAAAAGACTAGGTAACTGGATAGATATACTGGATACTGACATATGGACTGAATGACTATTCTTAATCTCTGTGTGAATTAAATATCTATTTAAAAACCACAAACAGTGTTTTTGTCTCAAGTGTGTGTATACTCTAGGGCCCAGCCTCACTCTCATTTGGCTGCCTGGCTTGACTGCTGCTGTGCACTCAGCTCCGGGGTTTATCCCCAAACACTAACAATTGCGTGGGAGAAAAATTTTGGATATGGGATTGACTTAGATAAATGGCAAAAATTGTGGTCTCAAAATTATAAAATGACAATGTCAACTGTGTATAAAGAAAATTTGTATAAGATGTTTTACAGGTGGCACTTACCCCTGACGAAAATTGCCAGGATGTTCAAGGATAAATCAGATAAATGTTGGAAATGTCATCAGATACCTGGTTCATATTTCCACATGTGGTGGACATGCTCCAATGCAAAAAGATATTGGACTATAATCCACACATGGTTGGAAAAAATGACAAAACAACACATAGACTTTAAACCTGAGATATTTTCATTGGGAATTATACCAGAAATATATTGTACAGAATTGAAATATTTGATTGTAAATGTTTTAACAACGGCTAGAATTGTATTTGCTAAGAACTGGAAAAATGAAAAAATACCTGTGCAGGAGGAAATTATTAAGAAAATCATGGACTGTGCCGAAATGAGTAAATTGACATTTGAAATTAGAGAACAAGAGGATAAACAATTTTATATGATATGGGGTTTATTTTATCAATGGTTAGATAAAAAGACATGGTAAAGAAATAGACTAGTAAGCCTTACAATAAAAGTTAATAGATATAGAATACAGTATAATATATATAACCATTGGATGAATGTATAAGATTAAATCATAATGAAAATTAGAATATCTCGTATAAAATGATGGAAAAATAGTCAAATGAATGTTTAATAATTGATATTATATAAGCACAAGCTAGATCCATAAGGTGAGAATTTATATAACTTGTGAGTAATGGTAAAAAAAGGATAGCACAAAAGATTGTAACCAACTGACACATAGTATGTAATAATTGAAAGATGGTGTTTTGTTTTTATGTTTTGTTTGTATGTTTGTTGTAAAAAATAAAAACTTTTTTAAAAAAGGTCTGTTTGTCTGTCTGCCTGCCTGCCTGCCTTCCTGACAACCTATTTATCTACCTGCCTGCCTGTCTTTCTGTCTACCTACCTACCTATCTACCTACCAATATAGATCTACCTACCTGCGTGCCTGCCTACCTACCTACCTACCTGTCTCTATATCCATCCATCCATCCATCCACATTCGAAGCGCTGGCCCCGCAGGCACATCGGGAAAGTAGAGCAAAGCCAGTCTGGGAGGGAGGGAGGAGGAGGAGAGAGAGAGAGAGAGAAACCTGATGCATCAGATTGAAATGAGGCCTAATTTAGACTGAGTCCCTTTTCCATATTGAAACCTCTTTGGCTTCTATTAAAGATTTTGTGGACGAAACATAGTCAAGACTATCAGGAAGCTCTCACATTTTGTTGAGCCTTAAACAGGATCCATTGGACCAGATCTCCACCCTAAAAAAATACTTTTCCCCAATGTATTACAGTGCCAATTCTAAAGAAGGCAAAATCAAAATGTACTGGTAAATTACAAGGAGAACACACACACACACTCCTAACCCTGCTGGAGCAGGTGATTGGACTAGAATAGATTATTATCTATTTTCCTCCCTCCCTTCCTCCTTTATTTCTTTTTCTTTCTGTCCCTTCCACCCCCCCTTTCTTTGTCTGCCCCTTTATTGTTCTTTCCCTTTTCTCTTTCTTTTCTTCCTTCTCTCTTTCTCTCTCTCTCTTTCTCTCTCTCAGGCTCACCCCATTGACTTGGAGCACTGCTTCACTCAGACTTGCTTGGGCAGGTCCCTCTGGTGCAGCGGGTTCAATGGGATGGACCTGCGGGGCCAGCAATTAGAACATGGCAGCGGCGGCACATTTGAAAAGTAGAGCAAAGCCAGAAGTCAGTAATTTTTGCTGCAAAGAATCACAAAAGCTTCTGGGTTGTGCACAAGAAGGGACACACATGTCAATGCAATTCAGCAACATAAAGAAATACAAATAAAACAAATCAACAAGAATCGGCAAAGCATCTCTGATTAGATTATATTCACTACTAGAATCTAATCGGAGATGCTTTGCCGATTCTAGTGCAATGACCTGCTCCAGCAGGGTTAGAAGGGAGTGTGTGTGTGTGTGCGTGTGTGCATGGCTGTCAAAACTCCAAAAACAGGTCAAGTATCTCTGGGGAGGCCAGTCATAAATTAGAACACTTGCTAAACAACTGGCCATTAAGTGAGGATCATTTGTATTTGGTTTGCCAGTTACCTGGCCATGCCCACCCAGTCACATGACCACCAAACCACACCTATCCAGTCATGTGACCAGCAAGCCATGCCCACTCAGTCACGTGACCAGCAAGCCACGCCCTCAAATTAGATCACGCCCACAGAAATTTGAATCCCACCCCCGGGTGGGGGGCACCGAGGATGAGTTTGTAGCACCAAGGGGGCAGTGGATTGAAAAAGTTTGGGAACCACTGGTCTATATAATCGATCACTATATAACAGATCAGACGGCTCTAGACAATATACCCTTGATTCATTCATCTGGTCATTTTTTATACATATACATACACACACACACACACACGCTCACATATACACACATAATTATTCTTACAATATATGCTGAATAAGATAAAAGTACAGGTAGTCCTCAACTTATGACCACAATTGAGCCCAAAAATTATGTTGCTAAGTGAGAAATTTTTTAAGTGAGTTTTGTCCCATTTTACAGATCTTGCTACATTTGTTAAGTGAATCACTGCAGCTATTAACTCAGTAACACGGTTGTTAAATGAAACCTATTTCCCCATTGATTTTGCTTGTCAGAAGGCCACAAAAGAGAATCACATGACCCTGAGACACTGCAACCGTCATAAATGTGAGTGAATTGGTAAGCATCCGAATATAAATCACGTGACCATGGGATGCTGCAAGTGTGAAAAATGGTCATAAGTCACCTTTTTCAGTGCTGTTTAACTTCAAACTGTTGTAAATCAAGGACTACCTGTATTGGCATACTTGTCCTTTCCTTTTAAGCTCTTAAGTTTATAAAGTAAAAAAAACACCAAATATGGCAGCCACAATGATACAATTGAAAGTACACCTGTTTTTGATGTGTTAAATATGCAATTCACATAAAAACATAAAGAGCTTCAATTTCATCATCAGCACAACCATCAGCACAGACAACCCCAAACTTCAGCTTTTGACCACATTTTAATCTAACCTCAGTTTATGGGAAAGACTTTTTATTTTGAGCTGTATTGTCTTTACATAGCAACTCGTATGGTATAACTTTAGTCACATTTGTGTACATTGTAAAATACTAGAAAAATGTAAACTCATTAGGGCCTTTTGTGGAATATTTATTAGTCTTGTTCTCTTAAAAAAATTCTCTGTCACACAAAGTTTGTTTTCTTCCTCCGTTCAAATCCTAATAACCATAGGAATATTAATATTAAGCAACATGATTAAATTGACATAATTGTGTGGAAATAGTGGGTTTATACTATATGAATCCTTTGACTTTTAAATTTTAATTCTAATTCATTTTTATCATGTTGAAATTGATTGCATTTCATTTATAAGCTGACAAATAATTATATTTCTATTATGTAATAAAAATCCTATACACCCAAATTGCTCTCTTATTTAAGAACCACACCTCTCCAGTTATCCAAGCATTGTCAAAATAATATTTGTTGGCTTTCTATTGCAGCTGAATACAAGCTTATACTTTACATATTTATACTCACTTTTATATACTTGCTACATCTGATCTGCATATTACAACTTGGTTCTGTGCATTCTCACCAGATTAGGGTTACTCTTTTCACATCTGAGTATCATTTCCTATGATAATGAATATAAAACTGCTTACCACTCAGATTCAGATGCCACAAATTATAGAGTGATGAAAAACTTGAAGGAAGCTTTGTTAAACAATTGTTGTTTGCTATTAGAGTGGCCAAGCTCTGTATGTTTCCTATACCTTCTGGTATTTCTTGTAATTCATTGTGAGAAATATCCAGCTCTTTAAGAGATGTCAGCTTTGATATCTCTTCTGTCAGTGATTTTAACTGAAAATAAAAGCAATACAAATATTTTGGGATTGTTTTGTTAGAAAAGAATCATCTTTTGTTACCGTACCTATGTAAGAAAATGTTGAAAGATTTTGCTGGACAACAAAACCAAACCAGGATAATAGTCCAAATAAACATTTTTAAAATATTCCCAATAGAAAAAATATATATGGCTCAGGTTTGAACTGCAGAGATTGGTGATCTCTGATCTTTAGGAGTTGTTTCAGATTTCTAAAAATCAGAGTACAGATACAATTTTAAAGAGAGATTCAATTCCAGCAGGTAAGAGCTTAATGAGAAGATCTCTGAAACATAAGGTGTAATTTTAAAATGAAAAAGCCATCAGTCTTGGTTGTGCTACTGGGCCTAGCATACCATGCTTTTCAAACCTGGCACCATTAAGATGTATGAACTTCTATTTTCAGAATTTCCCAGCCAATGTAAAGTGTCATAATTTTAAATAGCTTACCCTTAATCCATTTTTCTGACTCAGAGTTAACTTCTGCAATGATAAAAGTTGGCATATTTCATTTGGAAATGATGCAAACTGGTTGTCTGATAGATTTAAGTCTTTTAGCTTTGATAATTCCTTAATATCTCCAGGAATGAACTGTATTTTGTTTTCAGAAAGATCAAGAACCTTTAAATGACTTAGAACACATAATTCTCTTGGAAACAAAGTAAATCTGTTGTTGTATAATAGCAGAACCCGAAGACATTGCATTTGGTGCACACGTGTGGGGACAGTGCTTATTTCATTGTTACTTAGATCTAAATAGTTCAATCTAGAAAGAGTACAAAGATGTATGGAAAATGATGGCAATTTGTTCTTACTGAAATTTAGATGCTGCAGATTTTTAAGAAATGAAATGTCAATAGTTATTTCTGAAATATAATTTCCACTGATATTTAAGTGTTTAAGAGCAGCTAGTGCGCACAATCCAAGTGGAAACACAGCCAATTTATTATAACTTAAGTCAATTTTAATGATTCCAGTACAGCTTTTTATTTCAACAGGAATGTACATTAATGAATTTCCTGATATTTCTAAAATTAAGAGTTTCTTAATGTATGCTATTTTTTCATCTAACCAGATCAGTTGGTTTCTGCTTAGATACAATTCTCTTAGATATTTCAATCTGTATAGAGTGGAAGGAATCTCTCTTAATTGGTTGTCATTAAGGTTGAGGCGTTCTATCATAGTACAGTTGCAAAGACAATCAGGAATTATTTTTAAAAGATTTTTAGAAAGATCAAGGTCACAAAGCTTTTTAAGGTTTTCTACTTTAACTGAAAGACTTTCTAACCGGTTGTTATCCAGCCTCAGATTTTCAATATTTACCAACTGAAAAAGCTGCACAGGCAAAAATGTAAGCTTGTTATTACTTAATGAACAGTCTTTTAAATATTTGAGTTCTTTGACTTCTTTTGGTAAACTTTGGATCTGATTTTCTGACAAACTAAGCTTATTTAGATTTGGAATGTAACAAACTATCTTTGGGAATATTGAAATGTTACAGGAATTTAAAAAGAGTGAATTTAATGTGTTCATGGTAGATATAGAGTCTGGGAGGGTCACATTATTTCCACTGAGGTCTAACATTTCTAGCCTTTCAAGTTTTTCTAAAGCAAAATTGATTTTTTCAATGTTGTTATAACCGAGCAAAAGACATCTGAGTCTTGATAGTTCAGAAAATTTTCGTGGCAATGATGATATCTGATTATGATTGAGATTCAAAGTTCTAAGTTTTTTAAGAAGACAAATTTCAGAAGGTAATGAATCTAACTGATTTCCTTCCACAGATAGTATTTCCAGGTTTTTCAACAATCTCATTTCTTTTGGTAGAGTCTTTATTTCATTATTGTTTAAATTCAAAAACTTCAACTTCTTTGTCTCAAAAATCGCTGAAGGAACTTCAATGAGCCCTCTTGCATGTAACTGAACTGTAAAGTCATCAAGCGTCATATCAGATAGTGATTCTTTGATTAGCGTTTGACCCACCGTAGCATTTTCTACGGATTGTAATAAACTTTTTTTAGCTTGAACTTCAAGAAAATTTTGTGGGATTTCAGCCAATCCTTCAGCATATAGATATGCCAGAAGTTCAACATGTTTTGTATCGACTGTCCAATTTACTGGAACTTTTTTCAGCGTGTCTACTTTCTCTGAAGAATCTAAACTGCATTTTTCATTTTCTTCATCTTGTACAGGACCTATAGAGCTTATTGTTTCTTTTTCAGTTTCAGTCTTCTGGAATTCACTTGCCTTTTCCTCAGGCAAACTGTTTGACATTTCTGACATTTCCAATGCTTGTGAGATAGTTTCACTTTCATTAGCATCCGTGGCTTCATGCTGATTTTCTTCCAGCATTTGATTTGAAGAACTCCCAGTTGTATCATGTTCTTTAATAAATTGCATACTGCCATTTTCAACCTCTTTTAGAGGGGCTTCATTGAACCCATCTTCATTTACGGGTTCTTCTTTATCAGACATACTTTGAAAAAAAGCAGTGTCAGTTGTTGATGCTTATTCCAGCCTTAATTAAAAATAAAAAAGAAATGAGAAAAACATAATATAATGGCAAGATATATGATAGGTAAGAAACAGGATTGAGAAAATATTAGTGAAATAGTAATCAAGCAAAAATATCATTTAGTGGTTGTAACTGTTATATTGGATTTTAGCTGTTTGTAACTGCTTAGAATAGGAGTGTCAAACGTGCTGGCTGCGGGCCGGATGCATCACTCACTGGCCATGCCCACCCCTGGTTTAGTGATGGGGGGAAGCCACAATACGTCATGTGATGACAATGTGACACCATGAGTTTGACACCCCTGGCTTAGAACCATCACACTTACATTTTAAATAATGTATTTTATAAAATTAATTTGTAGAAAAATAAGACATAGCAGAATTCTAACAACATCCCCAGCTTATTCTAATAACAATAAAACTTACAATAAAACTATGATCTTGTTCAGATAAGGTTACCCCTTATTTCATTCATGGCTGCAGCTGTACAATGCAAAAGCTAAACATGTCTTCTTAGAAATAAGAACAAATCTTATGAGGCTTATGCCTAAATATTAAGTGCTTTGAATACAAGTGTCGTGCCTTTTTACAACTTTAAAAAAACCAATTTCTTTCTTTACTGTAAAGAGTTACCACAGCTACCATTTATATACAGTACTGCAAAACATTTTTGTGCAATTGAATCTGAAACTCTTAAAAGCCATCATACATATAGTGTGGTGTCTAGAATATTTGCCATTTATGTACCTTGTGTCATTAATACTAAAAGCTAGAGAATATCTACCAAGTAGCACATGTTTTTCTTTTAAACCTTACCTTAGAGAATTTCCAACTGCCAGAGATTTTCTAATGGAAGTTCCAATTTAAAGCAATTTGTGATTGGCTTATTTTTCTTACCAAGTCAGAGATTCTGTTTATCACAAACTGTTTTTCTTAAGTAACTGACAATGTTTCTTTAGCTTTGATATTAACTTGTGAACTTGTGAGTGAATAATATAAACTTTTCTTTAGAAAACATATCAGTGCAATATTTATGAAAGTGCCTCATATGATTAGATCCTTATTTGTTTAGCAGTTTAACAAATAAACAAGAGGCCTGGGAAATATCTTCTGTGACAATATAGTGTTTTATTATATTGGTATTTTTAGAAGAATATTCTATTGTAATGCTACTTTCATATCTTTTTAAAAATTGTATTACAGGTAATCCTCTACTAACAACCATTATTTAGAGATTGTTTTAAGTTACTTTGGTACTGAAAAAGTGACTATTAGGACTGTTCGTCACACTTATGACCTTAGCGTCATCCCCATGGCCATGTGATCAAAATTTGGGCACTTGGCAATTAGCACGTATTTATGATAGCTGCAGCATCCTGATGTCATGTGATCACCATCTGTAACCTTCCCAGCTGAAATTTGACAAAGTCAATAGGGGAAAGCAGATTTATTTAATGATCGCCTGATTCATTCTACAACTGAAATGATTTGCTTAAGAACTGTGGCAAAAAGATCATAAAATGAAATAGAAGCATTTCTGCACTATTTCTGTTATACTACCCTTATGTAAAAAGCAGGAACTTTCTGCATTATTTCTACTCTAACTGAAACAACAATAAACTTTCTCACTTCAATAGGAATGGCCCACCCCTCTTGCTCCAACAGAAGGCGCATTGCTGCACATCTTATGGTCCAAGAATTTTGATCCAGGAGAGAGCCTTTTCTGCAATGGCTCCTGCCCCTAAGAACATTGTGGTGATTGAGGTGAGAGCTACCCCTGCCCTTTTAGTCTTCCACAAGGGCCTCAAAACATGGCTGTGCTGGTTGACTTGGAGCCCAAATGGGGCTGTTCCATGGTTCAGGTGGCTGGTGAATTAAGAAGACCCCACTTACCTCGTGTTGTGTACTAGTTTTACCCAACTTCAACCTTCTGTTTAAATTTTAGAAATTAGGATGAAAACAGTGACACGTACATCCTAATTACTGAAGTATTAAATATGGGGAATTTAAGTCAAATTCACCGTGACTGATACAATGTTTGTAAAGTTCAATCTGCAGTGGGATATAAAAACAAATATCTTATGGGTCATTTAGTAAGTTGTTCTGTATGCATGTCAGAGAAACACCGCACTAAAGCAATGGCTGCCACCAGGAATGATTTACTTAAGAGTTCAGCTATTTATTTTCACATGATTTTACCCCAAAAGATGATTTGTATTTTAATTTAGAATTTCAGCATTCTGGCACTAGAATTCCCTCATTCGTCAGCATTGCTCAACTATCTTGATTTTTGACTCCTGAGTGAGAATAATAAAAGATATAAATAACACCTGCGAGGAGCACAATGTCTAGCAGTGGCTCTTCAGGACTCAGGCAGAAATCCTTGACCCAATTTAGTGTGAGATTCTAGGGACTGAATTTTGACTTTTTGCACAGAAAATTACACCACATGACTCTGGGTTCTATCTTTTGTTTGGATAAGAACCAAACATATTTCTTCTATACTATATTTAATAGGAGTTGCTAGTAAGACCATTCATATGAGTGAAAATGACATACTGTAATTAGAGCTTACTATACTTTAGAACTTCCTTCAACTAAAGGGAAGGAATGTTTGTCACTCCCAGTTGCTGGAGTCATCCATAAATGACATCCACAAATTACCTAAAATGACAAAAAATGGAAAGTTCACCCACATTTATAGTCCATTAAATTCAAGTTTCATTGCACTAGATAACATTAATTTTATAAAGAAATTTTCTAATCACCAAATACTTAAGTGTTGACCAAATCATATTTTAATCAACCACTTTTATTTTAAAAACATTTTCTTGAGCTTATATACAAATATTTTTAAATGCTGTATTTCATAAACATAATTTTAAAACAGAGTTATTATCTGATGCAGCAAGGGCATACAAGGACCATATATTTCAAATTGTATGTAAGGTAACTCCTACTGAGATATATTATTCAAAATATGGAACGAGGCATCTTTGAGATACCAATGTGTAGCCAGTTACACTGAACTAATGCTGCCCTAGAGATTATCAGATCCCACAAATTACATATAACTTATGCATATGTGTATTTATTTATGTGAGTTGCATGTTGCACCATTTATTTTGGAGTTCAGGAAGGCATACCGAGGGCACCCCCTCTTATTTTTTCCAACTCTGAGGTAGACTAGGCTAAGACAAAAATTATGCAGTCAAATTGTATGCTTTGGACAAGATAAAATATGTGTCTTCCACTCATAATCCAACATGTTAACCACAACACCACAAATAACAAGAAATTTAGAAAAAATCCCATGCAAATGTTTCATAGGTTTCATATTGAATTGCCAGTACCTCAATGTCTCTCTAGAACAGTGATGGCAAACCTTTTGGGCTCAGAGTGTATCAAAAACTCAGAAAATGCCTAACTTGGCTCTACTGCTATGTCACACAAACACCTCCCACCCCCCAAAAAGAGAAACAATTGTCTTCCTCACTCCCACTGTACCTAGTGGCCCTGAACAGCAGCACTAGAACAGCACCAAGGCTGGGCCTGAAATAGAGACCCAGGCCTTGGTTTCAGCCCTAGTGCCACAGGTGCCACTCAAAGCCTCCCTAATCCTGTTCTCCAAGGAGCATGAGTCTTGGGGAACAGTGCGATTGTCCCCACAGCCCAGATCTTCCCAAGATCTGCCATGTGCCCTTACCTTCAAGGAGTATTCTTTTTCTTGACAGGCCTGTTACCAAGCCTATCCAAGGCTGTTCTAGGTTGCATGAGGCCTTCATTCATTCTCCACTCTCTCTTTGGAGAATGCTCTTCCATGGCCTCTAAAAACCACGTGAAAGAATTCTGTAAAACCACACTTTCACATGATTTTTGGAGACTCTAAAGCAGAAATGGGCATTTTACAGTTGCAAAGTACATCCTGCCCTTTGATTATCCCTGCTTGGTCCATGGCGGTGGGGTGATTGGGGTAGCATGGCAGCAGCCCTTCACAACAGTCCCTGTTTCTCATGTAGCCTCTTAGGAAAACTAATTGCCCATTGCTGCTCTAAAGGCCACACAAAAGCACTGCCATCTCACTGGCTCTGGAGGATGCACAAGAGCACATCACACTCTCTCAGTCTGCAGACTCCAAAAATCATGTGAGAATAGACATGATTTTGAGAATAGTTGTTGATGTTGGTGAACACTGGAGTGTCATCCAGAACATTGTGGCATGTTACCTTTGATATATGTGTCATAGCTGCTCCATCACTGTCCTAGAGTTAAATCTACACTTTCTTGGGCAATCTAGAAATAGAACATATTCATAACACAGAAGAGAATTAAACCCATTTAAACATGTCTATTCAGACGTGTTGTTTATTCTTTAATTTCTTAGTGCAGTGTTTCTCAAACTTGACATCTTTTAAGATATCTGCACTTCAACTCCCAGAATTCCTTTGTCAGTATGCCTCAATATGTCTAGAATTATAGTATATTTCCTGAATTTCTGTTAATTACATAGGCAAATATTATTCTTATGGCTTTACCAACCAAATACTTTAAATGATTATATTAGAATAGTACTGTATAATATATATGTACAAATGAACGGAGGGTTTTGTATAATCTCTATCAGGCAATGTCTTTTATCCCGTTCAACTGCTCCCCATCTAATTTAATCGCTTCTTTCAGGTATCAGCTGACTGCTTAGCTTCATCAGAAGTTTTATGACAAGACCTGCCTGCAAACAGAAGAAGACATTAAAAGAGTAATAATAGTCATGTAATTGTAACATTTTTAATCTATTTATTTAGCAAATTCATACAGGCATCCATCTTATATGTGATTTTGGGCAGCATACAAATGCAGCAATAGTTAAAATAATGTAGCCGCTCTGAAACTTGAACAAAAATTAAATTATAAATTATAAAAAAGCCAAAATTGTGGGAGTATAACAATCACGTAATATGATAAAACCATCTTGCAGACTCCCTGCCGGGTGATTAAAAATATATATTTCAAGTGGTTTCCCAGAGGTTAAAGGGAAGGAGCAGAATTCCTTAACTGTCTCAAGGATAAATTTGATAATTAAGGATTGTACAGATACTCCCTTAGAGAATATTGCCAAGGTCTCTCACAATCCAGGCTTCTTTGAAGACTAGCATAAAGATATTCAGATTTTGGGGATAACAAGATAAGCACATTGTATCGTCCACTGTTTTAAGCTCGAGTTTTATTTCCAAATTCCTTAATTTCCAGTAGGTAAACTAGAGTATTATTATCAGGAGCATAATTGTATGTAGGCCAAACAGTTTGAAAGGAAAAGCATAATAATGTAAGTTGTTTAAATGCTGGATGTCATGTTTCCTCTCTGTTAAAAGTAAGGGTAGGGTTTGTTTGCATTTTGATTAATAATAAATTATGCAGATTGAAAAATTTTAGAGTATAGTTTGGCATTTGGTAAGTATACAATTATATAAAATGCTATTAAGATTTTATCCAGTTTTAACCACTCCAGTGTTTTCAAACAGCTTCATATATTCTCTATAAGCCTTACAAAATGAACTGATATATGTAGACTAGTTGCATGAACTATTCTGAATTCAGTTTCTCGCAGGTTTTATTATTATTATTTTTATAGTTGAGAATATTTCTATCCTGCTGCCAGAACATGTCTGATCAAATGATTATATTGTGAAGTCTTCATTCAATAACTTTACATTAACTTAATAATCCAGTCAAAATATGTTCCTAATTTGGGAAGATTTACCATTAAGGAATATTAAGGGGAAGACACTCTGTAATTTAAATACCTGCTTGGTGTGAACTATAAAGCTCATTTTGTTTTCCAGACTATGTATTTGAAAACAGGTATCACCATCTCCCAACTGCCACATAAAGCAACCGTATTTTAAACTTATGAGCAAAGCCTGGAATATAAAAAATATAAAAGGAAAAAAATTACAAACCAGAATAAGTCCTGAATTGAGATGTGCTAATTGCTCAAAATCTTTTGGAGTGGGGTCACTAAAACACATAAATAATGACAACATGTTGTTGTTGTTTAGCAGGAGAAAAATAGTATTGCTCACACTATGATGGCAAGGGAGACTAATGCTTTTTCCCTCTAAATACTCCACCAGAAACCTGTGCTTTGGCAATGCCTGAAACCGTGTTGCTTGGCTTAATTAGAATGGAATGCTTATTTATAAATCAGGATTCCTCAAAATCTTCATTTGATCAATTCATGAATTTTCAGATTCTTCATCGACTCCCTTACATTTATTATATGAAAATACTCAAGGTTGCTGTCACTGCTGGCTGCTCATTCAATCCGAATAGCACTGCTTCATCATTTGTGACCTCACATTCAGGATTAAGGACTGGGGTGGAGCTCAACAGAGAATTTCAAAGATTAAATAATCCTAACTGATCTCCCAGCATTTATTGATCATCTATTGACTCCCAATTACTTACTAACACATTTTTGACTTCCAGCCATTTACTGATCCTTGGATAAAAACATCAATTATTGTGGGTCAATACTGATCACTTTGGAGACCCCTACTAAAGATAAATGTGATCATGGGGTTTTTAATATCCAAATTTCTTTTCCTATGAATCGAGCTGAACAACCCAGGTTCTACATGAATTAAACTAACAATATCAAGAATGTGCACAGAATATTAACTTGATCCCAATATCTTAAGCCTTTTGGATAATTGTCAGATAAAGTATGTGATTGTACTGAGAACTCATACTGGCTACATTAACATTCACTTGTTAAAAGTTACTACAGATGTTTTCTGTAGCATTGTTACTGTTTCATTACAGGAAATGGATGCTTGAACAACAAACAAAAATGGAAATGGGCAATAATTTCTGAACTTTCAAAGGAAAACATATTTTTATCGGTGAATAAATTACAAAGAACTAATTCAAGACTATCATTACAACTATCAAACAAGAAAAGTCACTAAATATGAGGAGCTCATTCTATTTCTGCTGAAATATTATGACTAGAAATTCCTTTCCCCCCCCATGAATAGCATTTTCAACACAATTTTAAAAATTAGCTAAAAAAACAATATGAAGTAGTGATATAAAACTTGAGTTTTCTAGACTCACAATTCCTATATAAGGAGCTGTGGGCATCTGTGGCTAGAGGCCTTTGCATCTATTACAATTCCTTCTAGAACAGGATGTCAAACTTGCATTGTCATGGTGTCATCATATGATGTATCATGACTTT
This sequence comes from Pseudonaja textilis, assembly GCF_900518735.1. The sequence continues at coordinate 229,733 of NW_020769560.1, forward strand.
CCCTTTCACTAAACCAGGCATGGGCATGGCCAGCGCATGACGCATCCAGCCCGTGGACCGCGCGTGAGTTTGACAGCCTTGTTCTAGAATGAGAAGTTTGCTCATTATTATTCATGACTTCTTTACTAATCAGGATTATTACATGCAGATTGTATGAGATTTTAAGAAGCTAGAACTGATCCAGACTGCAGCTATACAAGTAGTCACAGGTACTCCTTATGAACATATCAACCATTACTTTAGGAGCTACACTCGTTGCCAGTTGGTTTCTGGCTGCAATTCAAGCAAAGGCTCTCAATTGTAAAACCTTGTGTGGATTCAGATCATGAATATGTGAAGAAGTAGTTTTTCCAGATAACATCTATCCAAAAAATAAGGTCAAATAAGTACAGTCTCTCTCTGCGTTCTCTCACTCACGAGTTTTGTTTTCAGGAACATTGATTCCCTAGCTCTGTTGTTTTCCTTTGTAATAGCACTCCACTGAACTATTCAGCATTCAGAAAATCTGTAAAGGCTTAGCTGTTCAAATAAGCCCTAGGATGTTGTCACTCTATTAATGGAAATAATTTTAATTTGGGATATAGATTGCAATTATCCATATATTGATTGCATGCTTATTGTACTTTTATTATATTTTGTTTGGTTTACTCCAACAACTTGTATACCTCTGAGAGCTGGTTGTGACTGGAATGGCTTATTCACCCTTTTAAATAAATACATAGAGCAAGACAGCTAGCTAGCTTAATAGTGACTCTAGAAATATCACTAACGTTCATACTACATTTAGGAAACTGGCAAGCAATTTGGGATTACCTTAGAGCAGTGTTTCTCAAATTAAGCAAGTTTAAGATGTGTGAACTTCAACTGCCAGAGCTCCCCAATCAGCCTGCTGGGAGTAGACATCTACACATCTTAAACTTGCTGGGATTGCAAAACTCAGGTCTCAAAGGAATGCCTTAAAATGTTTGTATATATCCCTTTTGTAAAATCCGTTGTATTCAACAATAATGTTTAATAAAAATTACAATAAAAGCATCATACATACCTTTGTTTCCATGTTTAGAAGGTGGAGCCCTTTGACATTTATGCCTACGTAAACTCTGATGACTTTATGATTGCTGGAGCTTGCCTTTGTGAATACTTGTCCTGTGAAAAAAGCAGCTCCGTATGTAGGGATTTCCCAGCAATTTTGCAAAAACATGCGCTGCAGATGATGCATCTCTTTACTCACACCCTCGCTAGTACTGAGACTCTGGAAATATAAGTTGACATGCCCATGAAGGATATAGTTTTAGCTTTTATTTGAAATTTAAAAGCTTTAAAGAAATGCAAAACCCACGTAAAAATGAATGTGCATTTGAGTTTCAAATGAGAAGGTAAACACTTGTGGATTGATCTAAAAGTTAACCTAAAAGATTTTGAATTTTTTCAGTACATTGGCAGCAAATACATAAAATCATAAAATCAAGATCCAATTTAAGTCAGTTGTTTAAATTGGGACCAGAGGCTTGTTCAGATACAGATACGGATTAACAGAGCTGGAAGGGACCTTGTAGCTCATCTAGTTCAATCCCACCCCCGCCCAAGCAGGAGACCCTCTACCATTTCTGACAAATGGAACTCTAATCTCTTCTTAAAAGTTTCCATTGATGAAGCTCCCACAACTCCTCAAGTTCCCACTAACTTCTGTTCCATTGGTTGATTGTTCTCACTGTCAGAAAATTTCTCCTTATTTCTAGTTTGAATCTCTGCTTGTTCAGTTTCCATCCATTATTCTAGCTTGTCTTTAGATCTTTGGCTTTAAGCACAGCCGAACCTCCCTTAGGACTGAAGGTTCTATTATTCAGTGCAGACTCATGGCAAGCGAATTTTATGTGACAGACTCAGGTAGCTGATGGTAGATAGATAGATCACTGAACGATTCTGTGAACAACTCAATCTGCCTGCCTGCTTTGCCTGATTTTGGGTAAAAGTTGCTCCTTTTTAATAAAAAAAAATCAATATTTACATACATGGTGTGTTATGAGTTAATTTTGTGAGTTTGCTTTTATGAGTTTTTATGCGTTTTCTGCAAGCAAATTTTACATCACAGATTGAGCTAGTCGATGGCAGATAGATGAATGAATCTGTGATTCTATGAGCAACTCAATCTGCCTGCCTGCTTTGCCTGATTTGGGGTAAAAGTTGCTCTTTTTAATGAAAAATTCAATATTTATATAAATATTTATAATATTAACATACAAGCCATGCCCAGCCAGTCACATGATCACTAAGCCACACTAAGCCATAAATTAGGCCATGCCCACAGAACCAGTTAATGATCCCTGGGATTTAAAATTACGAGTCTGTTGGTCCCTGAAGTCCAAAAGGTTAACAGCCCCTGCTTTAGAAAATAGCGTGACCCCTTCCTCTCTGTGGCAGCCCCTCAAATACTGGAACACTGCTATCATGTCTCCCCTGGTCCTTCACTAGCCTAGCCATGCCCAGTTCCTGCAACCGTTCATCGTATGTTTTAGCCTCCAGTCCCCTAATCATCTTGGTTGCTTTTCTCTGCACTTTCTCTAGAATCTCAACATCTTTTTTATAGTTCTTCCAATTTTCAGACTTGTGCTGAAGCCCATCCTCGGGGAACTTCCCAATCTCAAGCATAAGTTCCAATGCAAGTCTGGAACCTTGGAAAAACAAATATCTGGTCATAATTTTCCAGGTTGTGCCTCTCATCTGCAAGTAACATTTAGCCAGGCTTATCTTCCAATAATTGGCCTTCAAGAAATCTAAACCAGTGATCATCGCCACATTATATGATAGGTAAATCCCTGTGTGATATAGATTTTAGGACTAGTATTTTTTTTTAATCTTGAATCTTTTTTTAAATCTTGAAACCATTTTGGCTTCCTCAGATGTTCTAGTTCTACAACTTCAAGAATGAGAGGTAGAAAACTACATACTTCCTATACAAATTGATAAACAACAAACATGTTCTTTGTTCATTAATTAAAAGGACCAAATCTTCTAATTTTTCCTACAGTTTATCTTCCTTATAATTTTGGTTAATCTTTTGAGTACCACTGAATCTTTTTAAGATGTTCACTGTGATCACAAATTAATACTCTAATTGTAGTAACCCATTCCATTTTTAAAAAAATCTTACATTCAGTACTTTTGTTTCAGGCATGTTCTGTTTCAAATTCCCACAAGATTTGTGGGAAGGTCCTGAATTTCTGAAATTATAATATGGTAATTTTAATATTATAATAAGCTTCTTACTTTATATTCATGAAGTATTCGATTTGTCCAGTGAGGTGCCTTACTCTTTAATTTGGTGATTGGTACTATAGACTTCAAGTTTTCTTCACTAAAAATTAAAATCAGACATATTAAATTAGTATAGAACACTTGAAAAAATAAAACATTTGCCTTAAAAAAGAAATCATAAGTGCAAAGAGAAATAATATGCACTAAAAGTCTCAGACATGAAATATTCAATAGTACATTTTTATGAACATTTTATTGAATAAATAGTGAAATATCAATAATTTAAATACACGTACTTTAGGAAACCCTGCTTGTGCTTTTTACTTTCATAATTTCCATATACAATTTGCAGCAAGAGGCTTGCAAGTGTGATCAGCTTCGCATCAGACGAGGCATAGAACCCTTTCAGTAAATTGTACCTGGCCTCATCAAAAAGGATAAGGATCGCCAATGGATCTTCAATCTGAAAACAAATAAAATAAAGATATATTATATGGATAGATACATATAACTAAATCACTGTCAGATGAAGCCAAAGTTTAGATGTTGAATTTGGGAAATCAAGTTTATGTTATTGTAATCAGTAACAAGCCAATATATTCATTTTTTTTAAATTCCAACTTCCATCTCTAAGATTCAGAGCAATTAACAGCTACTTAAAGCAAACAAATGGTCAAGGTGGAATATGAATAATAATCAAATGCTTTGCACTTTGGGTCAATTATCAATAGAGGGAAACAACTGGTTTGGTCTTATCCTAAAAGCTAATTCATTCACTTTTTTTCAAATGTTCTGTAATACAGGAATCATATAAATACTTCTGGAAAAAAACAGCCAGCTTTTGATTGCAATCCTATATATATTTTTCAGGGAGTAAATCCTATTGACTTATTTCAGAAGATTGCACATTACTACTGCACATTACTGCATTTTTAAAATTGTATTCATTTTCCAGAGTGAAATAACCGTAAATTTCCTTTTAATAACCATAAATAACTGGTTATAATTATTATAACTTCATAATAATTAAAATCAATAAAATCTGATATTCTTCTATGTTACAGATGGAATATGTGTAGATATATCTTGATTGGTACCTTGAAAAAGGGCTGCAAGAGTGTTTATGTAACATAACCCTGAAAGAGAGGAAGAGCTGAGAAAAAATCCATTGATTCCTTTTGATTAATTCTGCCAGGCTTTCAAGATTGTTACTGTACATTGCAACAATAAACTAGATCATGGGTGTCAAACTCGCAGTGTCACATTGCCGTCACGTGACATATCACGTTTTTTCCCCTTTGCAAAGCTGAGGTGGGAATGTGATGCATCCAGCCCATAAGGCAATTTGATACTCCTGAACCATTTCCCAATCTGGCCTGTTTCAAAGGATTGACAATAAGCCACTTTTGTTCAAAATTACAAATAACTTCGAAGCTATTAAAAAAGCAAATATCTAAACTGATTAAAAATCAGCTGGCTGATGACAAATATTTAGCAAATAGAGAAATTTAGTAGTTATTGACTGTTGTGGATTTTCATGGCTCATAAGTTTAATGCTTTGGAAGTATCCCATCCTCTTTTTTTAAGCAAGATAATTTGTCTTGTCAAGTGTGTGCATAAAATAATTTCTGAAAAATTCAGACAGCTCTTTATTTATTGGCCTCCAGTTGCATATTCTGATTTTGAACCTGCATGTGACATAGAGTAACTTATAATGCCAACCTTTTTTTCAATCTCTAATGGTAGTCTCACATCTCTTTTCAAGAATAGCTGAGGTGTTTCCCTCTGAGGATCCAGGTTTGTTAATTCAGTGAGAATTTCAGGCCAGTCATGAACATGTTGGAGAGGCTTATGGTACGGCTTCAGCTGGAGACCTATACAACAACAGTTTTATTTAGAAGTAAGCACCAAAGTCATATGTCTCTTAAGCTTTTTAGCTTTAAAGGCTATGCTGATTAAAAGAAATGAATTCAAAAATTATTTGAGTTAAATTTACATTCTAAATACTTGGAAATGAAACCACCTTTTTGAATCAATATAGAATTTGTAATTCATTCTTCTGTTCCTTTTATACCAGCAAATCATACTAATGTTCCATTTTGAGTTGAGGAAACAAGGGTGATTTTTTTCCACAAATCCTGATAATATTTTCACAATGAAATACAATTTTTGATATACAGGAAAAATAGTATGAAATGTCAAGCCCTCATCTTAAGCCATCCTCGTCCCTTTTTCATGATCAGCAGTGGAATAAGCTAGAATTTCATTTCATTTAGCAGATTCAAAATGTATTGCTTCATGCAAATCATACACTGAGTTTTAAACTAAATTCTATTCATTTATTGACAAACTAATTTCAAAGCCTAGATTATTTTTGCTCTATTTATTTTAACCTATAGCTTTTGGTTTGCATAAAAAAAAATCCTGCTCAGCTAAAACTAAGATTCTCCTCCTGTCTTTATTGGGGAGAATCTTAACCTGCACTTTCTTGCTTCAAAATCATGTCAACCGAAAATGTCATTCTTGTCATTAATGTCGTTAGGATCTTTCCAGCTTCTATAGACATTCAAACTGAAGTTTAAATGCCTTTATCAGATTAAAGGTCTTTTACTAGTTGCCTTTAAAATACCTTAAATACAGATAGTCCTTGACTTACAACAGTTCATTTGGTGACCATTCAAAATTATACTGAAAAAAGTGACGTGATTGTTTTTCACACTTACGACTGTTGCAGTATCCCTACTGTGATCAACATTCAGAAGCTTGGCAACTGACTCATATTTATGATGGCTGAAGTGTTCTGGGATCATGGGATCAACTTTTGCTACTTTCTGACAAGCAAAATCAATGGGGAAGCTGGATTCACTTAATAACCATGTTACTAACTCAACAACTGCAATGATTCACTTAACAACTGTGACAAGAAAGGCTGTAAAATGAGCAAACTCACTTAACAACTGTCACACTTAGCAAGAGAAATATTGGACCCAATTGTGGTCACAATCAAGGCGTATATAATTTCTACGGCTGTTGACATTATTGGAAGTAAAAGAAAAAAGTGCTTTCATACTCTAAAATCAACATGTTTCAGAATCAACAAAAGCATTTTTAATTACTTACTAAGGTTTTCAGAACAGATCCAAATAGTGAAATATTGCTGTGTCTCTTGAGAAAGACGCATGCCTTCCATTATCTGCTGCACAGTAGTATTGTTTCCATATTTCAATTCCACAGAACGATATGAGCCATCCATTCGATAAATTCGTACTTTTTCATACTATGGAAAATTGAAGGTGAAAATCAGCAAAATTTGCACAGTACTGATAGCAAAACAAAATACAAAGTTATTGGAACTTCCTTTTTTATAATTAATGAGCATTCTGAAATACAAAACAAAGTCAAGAATGATCTTTCTCTGTGTACAAGGTCAGGAGGTACATTAAAATCCACCATGAAATTCCAAGAATTTCAGAAAAGTTTGTTTTAATCTAATGAAAGCAAATCATACTGATAGAAAGCAATGGAATAAAATTAAAATGCAAAAGAAAACCCTGCTCTGTTTTAGAAAACCATTATTTATTAAATTATGTTATTAATTTTAATGGAGGTTTTAGTTCTTGGCCTTGCTATGATGGTCCAAAATCAGTTACAGTTAAATTATAGGTCATTAAACTTGATATTAAACATTTTTAATCTATAAAATGTAGGTATTATAATATTAGAAACATTATCCCTACTTGTTTATTAATGGCCTCTTTAAGTAACATAGCTGTTTTTTCCCATTCATTTTGTTTGTTTTCTTCACACATATTCAATGGTGTTCTTCCTTGTTGATCAGTGATGTGCTACAAACAGAAATAAGACAACTTAAAAATACAGTTTTGTAAATATAAAATTAAATGATACTTGCCTTTTAGTGAGACCTGAGTTTCTCTAACCCAATAATTTTTACAATATTTTACACCGTTGTTATTTAATAATTTTTTAAAAGTCATTGAAATCTCACAAAATATTCTCAAAAGCTGAATTTTCATGACATTTTGGATGTGTTTATGTTTTCTTTTCATTTCATTTTTGGTGGTCAACATAACAAAAGTTTCTAATTTCTCCAGGATTTCAGAGAAGTATCTTTTCCAGCCATTTCTAAAATTGCAGGTACTTGTAACTGAGATTGCTTCCTTTTAAAATACATGCTATAATCTTATTATAGTTTTGGTAAGAATTGCAACATGTACAATAGTTTTCCTGTTCCAAAAGCCTTCTTAAGATATCATCTAAAAATCTCCATAATCATCTATGCTTTCCAGTTCCAACACATAAGATCTAGATCTTTAGGTTCGAAGTTCAAACCATTTCTAAATATAAATAAGAACAATTTTGAGACTTTCCCAGTCTTTCCTAGGAACAGGTCAATTGCATATACTGGTCAAAGGCTGGCAATGATGTTAATCATTACTGTAGCAATAGCAAATCAGAAACCCTGCAAGAGAAATCAGTTCTTCCTTAAGAATCTTAACTTTTTTATGTACCATGGTGATACCAAAAAGCACATCTACTTTTGTCATTCAAAGGACAAAATGTGTTCCTTTAAGCAAGTTTAACTGCAGCTGGTAAAAAAAAAAAATCTTACCCTGTCAATTTCTGGATGGTTTAGGAGAATCTGAACAATATCGGCATGACCACCCCCAGAAGCAAAATGAAGAGGGGAGCTAAGTTGTCCATTCAACAAATTTGGGTTGCATTTTCCTTTCTCTAACAGCATTCGCGTTGCTTCTACTTTTCCATACCTGCCCAAAGGGAAAAAAAAGAAAAGAAAATAAAGCATTTTATTTTATGCAACTTAGAGTCACTTCTTTGTGAGATTGGCACCTTTATAAAAAAACAAAAAAACATAAACTTGTATAAAATAACTGTAGAAACCCTCCAAGGCATTAATCTTGCTCACCAATAATCCTGGTACATAACAGGTTTCTTGACTAAATATTCTGCCTTTCCCAGAATACAGGTGCAATCTAATGAAAAATAATTGTGTGTGCCTTTATGATTATAAATGAATTAAGTTATTTTTTCCAATATATTAAGGAGGCCAGATATTTTATCTACCACTACTTCACCCATTTTTTTCAAATAAAATGTTCATAACTTCTGAGTTTAAAATTCCAGTACAGTTTTGAACATACAACATACATACAATCACCTATGCCTCATATGTTCCAACAAGAATAAAACCAATTATCTCATTCTTTCTAGTGATCAGTAGTGAATATAATCAAAATTATATAAACCCCACTCATAGGGAAGTGTCGAGACTTCTAATGTGAGGTCCAGGCAAATTAAGACCTTACCTTTCTAGTCCGACTGCAAATGATTAAAAAATAATAATGTTCATCATTCTCAACCAAGATTCAAGGGATATTATAGCAGCAGCTCTTAGCAGCAAAGCAAATTATAAAAACTCACTTACTGACAACCAGGTACTAACTATCTTGCGAAAACTCCACAAAACAAATTATATTTGAGTTGCCACAACATCTTTTCACAACCAATGAATAAATATCATCAGAAGTTTTTGAAATGCTATTATTATCATGGGGTAGTATATATGTGTAGATGTATGACTACACATATATGACTTCATTCGGATTTGTACCGTAGCACATTAATCTCTCTCTTGGAATCTTATTAATGGAATTCAAACTTCCCAATATAGGATATGGAAGGTAGACTTTGCCCACATTACAAAATCCTAATCAAGTACAGCAATATTCACTGCACTGAGGGGAAGCAAAACTATGAACTCAGTAACACACATTTTCTTGTAGTTGCTTTTATTTTAGCTATATCATTAGTTTTAGCAATTGTTAATGGAATTTTATTTTACATTCAAGTTATACTACTTTGGGTGAAACAAATGTGAAGATAAAAGCATAACAAATTTTTGTGGACTTGAATGATAAGAGAAAATGGAAGAAGTGATGGATCCAGATGGATCTTGACAGACCAGAACACTGGGCCATATCTAATAAAATGAAATTCAATATAGAAAAAAGTAAAGTCCTACACTTAGGCAAGAAAAACCAAAAGTACACATATAGACTGGGTGAAACCAGGCTCAATAGCAGTAACTGTGAGAGGGATCTTGGAGTCTTAGTGGACAACCAGCTAAATATGAGCCAGCAGTGTGCAGCAGCAGCCACCAAAAAAGTTAATGCAATCCTAAATTGTATTAACAGAGGGATACAGTCAAGATTAAGGGAAGTACTAATACCACTCTACAAAGCCTTAGTAAGACCACACCTAGAGTACTGCATCCAGTTTTGGTCACCTCATTACAAAAAAGATGTTGAGGATCTAGAAAAAAGTACAGAGAAGAGCAACCGGGATGATTAAGGAACTGGAGGCTAAAACATACAACGAACGGCTGCAGGAACTGGGCTTGGCTAGTCTAGTAAAGAGAAGGACCAGGGGAGACATGATAGAGGTCTTCCAATATTTGAGGGGCTGCCACAGGGAGGAAGGGGGTCAAGCTATTTTCTAAAGCTCCTGTAGGCCAGACAAGGAATAATGGATGGAAACTGAACAAGGAGAGATTTAACCTGGAAACAAGGAGAAACTTTCTGACAGTGAGAACAATCAACCAATTGAACAACTTGCCCTCGGAAGTTGTGGGAACACCATCAGTTGAGACTTTCAAGAAGAGATTGGATTGTCATTTGTCAGAAATGGTGTAGGGTCTCCCGCTTGGAAAGGGGATTGGACTAGATGACCTACAAGGTCCCTTCCAACTCTGATTATCTGTATCTGTGATATGTCCTGAGCCCAGACTGTCTACCTTTCAGAAATCAGTCAAACAAAGACGAAGCACTATCTCTATCTCATTGTGGGTCACCATTCCAGCTAATTAGTCCACCTACCAGCCTTGAGAATTAAAAACAAGCTTAAAGATAAAAGCTGAAATCAGAAGAGGAAGAAGTTCCCCTGTAAAAATTCACTAGAGTATATGTCAGAGCAGTGCCTGCACACAGCTTAAACTTTGATCTCTGTTAATTTGAACAGTTCTCACTCATAAAACATGAACTGGACATGCTGAAAGATGATTTTATATGAGTTTACGTTAAAAAGCATGAAACTGGACCATTCATATCTATCAAGGCAGTCCATTTAACCCTTTTATCTGGGCAAGGAAAGAAAAAGTAAAACAATCTGACAAAATGCCACAATACCTGAATACACTTTAGCTTGACAAAGCAAAAGGGGTGAGCTTCACACATACTAAAGCTCTCCCAGCTGCTACACAAGAATTTTTGTAATTCAAACTGCTTATGGCAGATACCACAGACTGTTCTCCACATATTTTTAAATAGCTGTAATATCAAATGCTGGAATTTTAAGAGAGCGATAGTAACTTCTCTAAGTCAGCTTACTGCCAGCGTGGCCACAGAGATCCATGTGCTTCTGAATGGCTCCCAAGTATCTTAAATCGTAACAGATTATTCTTTCAAACAAACTACCATCCTACTAATGTTATTTAAGATGAGAACATATCTAGATTTATTTCAAATCTTGTTGAGCAGAGTCTTTTTTCACAAAAGGATTAAACCTCTATTCAACTCTAAGTCAGCTATACCAAACAACCATGTCCCAAAGGTGCTTTTTTCAAGAGGCAACTGGACTTTCTGGTTTTTCTTTGAAGACGTTTCACTTCTCATCCAAGAAACTTCTTCCCTACCATCCAGCCAGAGCTGAAGAAGCTTCTTGCCTTTGGAGGCAACCATGACCTGGATAATTAAGAATCCCCATAGATACCAAACAACCATCTTAATTTAGTCCCAGATGACTCCAAGGTAGCCACTGCACTGCCCCTGCATTTGAGAAAGTGAGGCCATGAGAGTCAGTTGAATCTATTAAATAAGGACTCTCCAAACTCACCTAAAGCAGGACTTACAGCACATTTGGCTCTTTACTAAGAGACAAACAAGATACTACACAAGCTAGGAAATCTGAGGAAAACTATTGGAATAAATGGATGCAGCTCAGCCACTTAACAGACTTGTTTCCTCAACTGCTGACACGAGGTGTCTCCCCTTGGAAGAATGGACATCGTCCCTGAATCCATATCTCCTCAGAAACTTATGAGCCAGTAGGGGATCCTGAGGAGAGGAATTTTCAAATACACCAAGATATTGGGGGAAATATGCTGGCTATGAAAACATCTTAGAGAGGGTTGTAAAGCCCTATGAAACGGTATATAAATCTAAGCGCTATTGCTACACCCAATTGGATTTATAAGCAACAAACAGGGCAGGAGGCAGACTTCTTGCTGATTGTGCAGAGCAGCATACAGCAAGAATCCTTCACCCATTATTACTGAACAATATCCCAGCAATGCAAACTTTATTGGACTGTGCTGATTTCATATTCTAAGAACAAGATCCCCAGGAATTTGCAAGGGACAAGCTAACTCTTGCAGGATGTTTCCCATCAGCTCAACAGCTCAATGCAATGATCTCAGGTCATTAGCTTGCCAAAATCAAATTCAAGCCATTTGACTATCTTTGAATGATGATGTAATTTTCTTGTTAATGTGGAATATTGATGGCTGTACCATTAAAAGACCAATCCTTTTTTGGCCTTTTTTGTGGGCATTTTTGTCAAAAGCATTTGACATGCTTCTGTCATCTTTTTTTTTGTCCAAGAATCTTTGGCTATGTTGCAGGTGGAACTGGATGGCTGTTGACTCAGCTCTATTTTTGGCACCTCACAGAGTAATGCAGGAGGAAGACTCAAGCGTGGCATTGTGACTTTAGTCACTACAGCTTTGCAATGAACTTTTTTCTATATTAAAATCACTTTAGTTCTGAACAATTGTAGGTTGATCTGCAATTGCGTTGAACTCACCAACATGCATAATGGATAGGTGCCCAATGATCACTATCCAACTGATTTACAGAGAAGTTTTCATCTAAAAGTTGACTCAGTAATTCAGTATCACCTTCACAAGCACTACGATGAAGAGGAAAATCATCAACCCATTGTCGTTCCCTAAGAGGAATCACAAAGTAATATTAAAATTGTGTCTGAATAGAAAGAAATCAGAATATAAAATATTATGAATAGGTACAAAACAGCCTGAATCTATTTTCTAATGCAGTATGCAAGTGAATACACTTGAACAAATTACATGCCAAGCTTATATTACATTTTGCAGATCTAATCCAGTAACACATTTCATTTTAAAAATCCATTCACTTTCGACAAAGCCTTCTAAAAAGCTGTCATATATTATCTATAAGAAAGGTTTGCTTCACGCTGAATTCAATTCCCAGTGCCTTCATAGACTCATCTATATAGTTTTTCGGCAGCACTGGAAACAGTTCAGTTTCAGCATGTTAAGTCTAGCTTACTGCTCTAGGATTTTTTTGGGAGGCTCCTATTCAAATATTAACTACGACTGATCCTATGTAGGTTTTTGTATCAGCAAACTTTGTTTTGGCAGTTTGGCTGCCAATTCCGCTCTTCTAAGTGATTTGGCCCTACCAGAAGCAATAACAAAATCATAAAATAAAGATTATGAAAGGCATAATTTAAAAATAAATAAATAAATGAAAATTATTTGTACAAAAATATAATTAAAATTGGCACTTTTGCCACTGTGGTGTGGCAAAAATTATTGCATGGTGACAGCCATAGCAACCAACAATGTTGAATCGTATAAAACCAGACACGTCATTAGAAGCTAAAATCATAAGACTACATCCGATCTATTTTGTCCGTGTCATGGGTGCAAATTTATTGGAGAAGTCAATGATGCTAGGAATGGTTAGTGGAACAAGAAGAAGGGGTAAGCCAAGAACACGCTGGCTTGATAATATAAAACATGATACAAAGAACCAATATCCAAGTTTGAAAGAAGCTGGGCTTGACAGGGCAGCATGGAGAGTACTTACCCTCAAAGTCACCTAGAGTCAATTATGAGAACAAACAATTAAAATGAATAAAAATAAAATAGTACTTGTCTTCCATGACACTGCTCATGCTGCGTTGCCACTTTTCCCGTTTTGGAATCTGTATTTTCGAATAATCTGGAGCCCCAAGTCCAAAATACGGATTTATAACTACTTTGTCCACCTAGAAATATTGTAGAATTTTAAAAGATTTAAAGCCCAAAATGAAAATATTAAGCCCCAAAGTGATATTTAATAATTACTTCTTCTTACTCTGTTGGTATACTGAAGATCAGATCCGAATAAAGGGTTGTAAATACACATGTCCGCCTTCTCTAGTGCAAGCATTTTGCTTTTGATCTCCAGCGCAGTGTATCCCATGTGAAGGGAACTCTCGCTCTGTCCGGGTTCAAAAGCATAGGCAGGGTTTGTAACGTTCGTTTTAATTCGCTCTAAAGGAGATGGTCTGAATAGAGCTGGGATTGAATGTGATTGCAAATGCCGTTCTTCTAACCATCTGCAGAAAAGAATGGATTAGACTTATCAATGGTACCACATAATCAAACAAGAAACAAGGTGATTGCCCCACATTGCCCCATCTATAAATGGTGAGCATCACTTTATATGTACTGTTAACATTTCTTCCTAATTCAGCTCTTTTTTAAAGTGTGAATTCTGGCAGGAATGTACATAGACATACATTAGGGACGTGCATGGAAAAACTAATTTGTGGATGGTTCATGTTTAGACTAAAACATTTCATCAGGGGATGGATCTGAAACATGTATGCTCCAAACAGAAGTATTTTAGGGTGAGGAGAATGGGAAAACACAAAGCCATTAATGGCAGGATATGATAATGGGAATTATGGAGAAGTAGGAGAAAGAACGGTAGCAGTAAAATGTAAAGAATGAATGGCAGGTTGGATATGTCACTTTTAAATCCAAACACAATCTCATTTGGCCACTACCCTTCTGTTCAACAATACTATCTTCTATCTCAGGGGTGTCAAACTCAATTTCATTGAGGGCCACATCAGGGTTGTGTTCAACCTCGTGGGGCCGGGGTGGGCGTGGCCAGAGTGGACATGGCCAACTCAACATGGCTGATATCAGGGGTGCCGGTAGTGGCCCGAGCGCTCTGCCAGCAAAAATGGGCTCTCGAGCTTCACTGGCAGAGAGTTGCAGGAGGCCATGGCAGCCAAAAACAGAGCTCGGGAGCCCATTTTTGCTGACAGAAGCACCGCAGGCTTATCTTTTGCTCTTTCCAGGGCAGCTCCATGGGTCAGATGTAAGCACCCCCCAGGCCAAATCTGGCCCCTGAGCCTTGAGTTTGACATCCCTATCTTATCTGTCCAAGCTCCCTTTCCTTTTAATTTTCCAAATGGCACAGGTGAGCCTGTTGGATATGTTGCATTTGACTTCAAAGGCGGCAGGCTGGCATACCACCCATGAAGAAGGAAAGGCATGAGAAACACTGATGCCTCGCCACATTTGCCCTCTGAGACCTTTCCAGACTGTTTTTACTGGAGGGCGGGGGAAGCTGAAACTTTTAATTATCAAAATGTTTTAAGTTTCACTCAGATAATTTATGACTTGATCAGAAAAGTTCAGCTGAATTTCAGTCCCATAGTTTTTATTTCATACAAGTAGTCCTTGATTTACAACCACAATTGAGTCCAAAATTTATGTTGTTAAGTGAGACATTTGTTAAGTGAGTTTTGACTCATTTTATGACTTTTCTAACCACAGTTGTTAAGTGAATCACTGCTGTTGATAAGTTAGTAGCCTGGTTGTTAGGTGAACCTGGCTTTCCCATTGATTTTGCTTGTCAGAAGAGCACAAAAGGTGATCACATGACCGAAGCAACAGTCATAAATATGAACCGGTTGCCAAGCACATGATCATGGCAATGCTGCAAAGGTCGTAACTATGAGAAACAGTCATAAGTCACATTTTTCAGTGCTGTTGTAACTTTGAACAGTCATTAAATAAACTGTTGTAAGACGACGACTATTTGTATTTGATACAAAATGCATTTCTATGCACCAGGCACTATGTATGTCACAAAAATTAATTACTGAGAGAGTAATTCTCCTACAAACACAATTTTAAAATTAAAAAAAAAACATTTCTTACTTATCTAAGAAAAGTAACATTCTAGCTGTAATTGTAGCAAAATGAGAACTGGATTCACTGCAGACTCTCATGATGTCTTGTAAACAGTAGAAAATTGGACATCCAGGACTGTAAATATACTTTGTATTATCTATACAGGAAAGAATTTTTAAAAATTTAAAGCAATTTTTAGGTTTTTTTTACATTTCACTTTTATACTTTTATTCCCATAGGTATATTTTAACCTTCTTAGACTGTACAGAAATACTTTTGCTGCTGTGTTTTTTTTCCTTACATAGGCCACATAATTTGCTATTGTAGTCCTTCAGGTATCACTTTAAGCAAGAATGGATTCTTGGCTGCTCCTGCTTCTTTTCTGTCAATGTAAATGTCTAAACAAAACTGTATAAGCTAAAGAAGAAAAAATGACTCTAAGATAGTAGTAAAGAAACAGCCAAAGTCCCTAGTTTAAGAATAATGATAAAGGAAAAGGAATGATAATTGATAGTAAACTTAAAATAGTCTTCACTACTGGCAAAACAATTATAGCCCAGAAGATAAACTGGTGAAGTGATAAACTGGTAAAGTAAAAATACTATAATTTAAGAAATTAAAGAAAGCATCTTTGTTTTAAAACACTAACTCTATCTATGGAACTTGGACTAATGTCATTTCAAAGGCCAATAAGCTTCTTCAGTTCTGACATCCAAGAAGCTTCTTGGATGAAAAGCAAAAGTCTTTCAAAGGAGAAAAATCTAGAAAGTCCAGTTGCATTTTGGAAAACTACTTATAGCTTGGGTGATTGAGAATCTCCATAGTCAACTTGGAGTAATGTTTGTGAACCAATGTTTTACACCGATAATTACATCATTGACAGCTTTTAAAGACTAGCATACAAAGCAATAGTATCACTAGACACCATAGAAAAAATAGAAAATCCTTAGATATATTGAAAAAATGCCTGTACAAGAATCATCTGTAGTACCTTCCTACATAATGAGAACTACTGACTTACAGCTTTCTTCTCCATTGCTGATTTCACAAAAAGGTCCTAAAGAAATCACTGACAGATAACCAATAAAAAATAAAGACTGAGGCATAAATGTGTTTCATAAACACAATAAAATGCATCTTTAGGCAAAACAAAGTAACAAGGTTCACTAAATAAGCAGCATAAGTTAATTATTCATCTGTCTCACATAAGCTTAAACAACTAGTCACATGAAAGCCAACAAATAAAAAACAACATAAGCCACATCAAAACTAATATAGAGAGACTTCTTTAAAAAAAACCAGAAGCATATAGAGTATTTTTAACTTTTGATTAACACTTGTCCTTTTTAAAATGCACTTTTTATCTTACCTTTGACAACGGTTGGTACAACGAAAAGAGATGCATCCTTGCCCATGTCCTCACCAAGAGGAAACGTCTTCATTAGTAGAACTCTTTTTCCTTCACATAATAAGAAAAATGTTGTCAATTAAATAGCTGAAGTAGTATTTTTCTACCACATATAAAATATACCAAAAACTAGATTGATGGCCTGGGGATTTAGAGTTCAAGAATTATTCTTGAAAAATCTGCAGAATTGAAAGTAACAGTGGATATAAAAATATTTGTAAATTCAAAGGTTGTCATGATCATTGAAGATTCTAAATAATTTTACTAAATATGTCAGCATCCCACCACTTGATTTACATTACATAGTTGGTAATTTTTAGGTAAAACAGCTATAATACATCTTACAAAGGGCTGCCTTTAATGCTATTTGAAAACTTTAATTAATGTTAAAAATACATCATCTACATGATTCTAGGAAAGGAACAAATATGCAAAGTGTATATTGGTTATTTATAATTTCCAGACACATTAGAAATTATTGGTTTTAACTTGGACCTAAGCTATATAAATATTATATAAGCTTCTTTTCTGTACCTTTCTGACCATATATCAACATTTTAGGACTTACTCAAAGCATCTGAGATTACATTGGAAGAGACAAGAGAAAGGGTCTTTAAAAGTAGGAGAACTTTCCATTTTTCTTTTAGATAGATAAAATAACCCTATACTGCAAAAAGAAGTCAAATGCATCTTTACTAGCAAATATTCAGAGAATTAGAACAATATTTTAGTTGAGTTGAATGCTACCAAGCATGGGGCAGGATTATTGATTAATGGGATTAGAATTTGGAAATGTTCTTCTGTTATGGCTGGATATAGGAAAACACAGAACACAAGCATCATTACCTTTAATCCCTTGGTTTCCTGGTGAAATTGGTTTGGTGGTTTCTAGTATATAGTCCAAGATGCTTTGGGTTATATCACTGCCTTCCTGAATCTTAGTTTCTAATAACATTTTCCTTCTCTTTTTCTTATGTCCTTCAATGGGAACCTCAAGTAACAAAATCTTACAATGATAAAATTAAATATTATTGAAACACAAACATCCATATTTATTTAAAAATCTAACACCTATATCTAACTTTTGAAATCAGAGTCTAATTTTTCCCAATTGAAAATTCTCCTAGGGAAAGTATAACTCACAAAATTTAAAGCTAGCAATGCTAGAATAAGACATACTTTCCTGCATGTAAACTAAATGCAATAAAACTAGTGTCAGAAGCAGAAATTATCAACCAAAATATGTAGAAGTAACTAAATACTATGTCAAGAAATTTCTGAAAATATTGCAAAAGTATTGCGTTGTGTTTACAAGGAAGACTTTTTTTTCTAAATCAACTATAGATTACTTTTTGCTATGAATCTTTTTTTAAATATAACATTTTCTTTTCTTATTTTAATTTGTCAAAAGGCATTTCAACAGAACTTATGTTACTATTATTAGTTTCAGTCAATTTTGATCATTAAGCATGGAGTTGCTTTAAATTCAATATTTTAAAAATTCATTCACAGTTTACATGGTTTTAAATTTATTTAAAAAACTATATATTCAATAAAGCAAAAAGAAAGAGCAACAGCAATTATATCTGCTCCACAGTGCTTTACAGAATTCTTTGAGAAGTTTACAAATATCAGCATATTGTTCCCAACAATCTAGGTCTTTATTTTACAAACTATGGAAAGATGGAAGGCTGAGTCAACCTTGAGCCCGATCAGAATAGAGCTCCAGGCTGTGGGCAGACTTAGCCTGTAATACTGTATTTTAATCACTGTGCCATCAGAGATGTTATAAATATTCACCCAAAAAAATATAAATAAACAAAATCTGTAACAAAGCAAAATCATAAGGCTAATCTCAAAGCATTTGTTTCATATCTATTTCATTACCTTTATTAAGGAACAACTACATACTTTAGATTCAATGTCATCTGCAAAAGCCCATATCTGTAATATCAGCTACCATTATGATTGAATAATTACAGTTGAGAAATTAGCAATTTATATAATTATATAATCATTTCCAATTTATAGAAAGATGGCTTATACAAGCAAAAATGTTTATAATGGAAATGATATTGCTGGAAAGGAAATCATTTTACAACCTGAAAATATTTCTGAATTTTTATTTGCATTATGAAACATGGATATATTGATAACTAAATATAGTTACTGATAATTATAAAAGTTCTTTAATTGGAGTCAACCCCTGTCCCCTTATTTTACCTCATAGGATTTAGCACGATATTCCCGAGAATTGAGGCTTGCAGTATTCTTTGGACGAATGACAGCCACGTAGGCTTCTATTATGGTTTCTGGATTTCCCATCATTTGTTGTTAACTTTTCTTACTGAAAAAAAATCAACTGAAAATAACAATTAAATTCAGAAAACAAAGTTCCAAAAACAGTAGTTTTTCAATTGCTGTCTCCTTTGTCTACATGAATATTACATGAATCATATGCTTGCAAATCATATGCAAAAGGAAACTGTCTCTCTGTGGTTTCTAAACCTAGGTTGTTACCCTTTTTAAGATAAAGCTTGCAGTTTGCAACAGATGTTTGTGAACTAACCTCACAGATTGGAAAGATTTTAATGCTTTCATTTTTGATATTGCTAGATACCGGAGGCAAAGATATTGAATTACCTCCTTTCCTATAAAGATACAAAGACTGAATTCTTCTATATAAGTACTTTATTTCAAAAGGCGTATATATGAAATTCTCCATGTGCTATATTTCTGCAGTCAGCTTTTCTACTTGAAGTTCTCATGAAAGCGAACACAAATTTCATTATGATTAGCAAAGCTGATTTTCATGCGATGCTTTCAATATCAAGCTACAAGTTTCCGATATGAAAATAACTGGGCAAGAATAATCAGTCCTGTGTCTATAGGTACTGTATACAAGTCTGAAATTATTTTATTATAACTTTCTGATAACTCAAAAGTCAACACAAATCATCTTTTTAAAAGATTATAAATGAAATATATACTATAGTATACTAAAGATTATAAATGATACACACACACACACACACACTATACCAAAGTAGAGTGTTTACAGACCAATCTTATTTGGATTATTCTAACAAAATCTTGTGGAATAAAAATAAATTTTTATTATGGAATGATTTTGTAGATCTAGTTTATTAAGGCATGACATTTTTCACCAATTGTAAATACAGAATAGATTTTCAACTATTGATTTATAACATAAATGTTTACATTGGTAAATCTGGATTCATGCAAATGAATCCTAAGTTTGCTTAACTATGATTTATAATTAAATATCTGGTTAGATTATACAAAATGCAAGCCAAGATTCAAAAGTTCCAAGCTCCCTTTTTTGGAATAATCTTGTCTACCGATATCCGTTACTATTTTTTTTCATTATCTTAAGATAAAGAACATAAAACCTGTTGTGTAAGATCAAAAATAGATTTGACTGCTTTTAAATCTTAGAAACCCCTATAAAATGTCAGGTCTATGTGTTTAAAATTATGACCCTTGTCTGCATTAAAAAGGACAGTGAAAGTGAGGATATATGTTATTTGGCTTAATTAACTGAACACACTCAACCGTAGGATTGAAAGACAAAACAACCCATTTTTGAAGACACAGAGTTGAAATTTTTGATTCATCAATTTCTTCTTGCAGTTTCCCTTTGCCGTTTCTCAACTCCAGAAAAGATACCTAACTATTAAAAAACATAGGAGAAATTGCCATTTATGATTTTTTTTCTCTATATTTGTCAATAGGCACTCTTCCCCCATAATAACTGACAAAAGGTTCTTGTTAGCAATGTGTCATATGCCACATGAAAATGACAAAGGGTTGAGATTGAGTTTATTAAGTTTATTAAATTCTTTAAGAATGCCACCATAATAAATATGTAAGCACATTTTGGCAACTTCATCAGTGAAGGGTTCACCCAAACCGTTAGTCAATCTCTCTCTCTCCTCACCCCCTCTCTCTCCCGCTCTCTACTCTTCCCCCCTCCCCCTTCAGTTAATAGCTCCGTGCAGACAGTCATGAACCACTGAACAGTTGCAACTGGACTGCAGCCGATACACAATGAATCAAGACAATAAACAATAGAAACTGACAGGATTAGGACAGGGAAACCCATCAATCATTCATCTAGGGATGGGATTAACCTCTTCCCCTCAGGAAGGAGAACAAGATTATAAACATTTTAATATAAAGAGTATTAAGTAACCTTTCTGTGATCAGCTGATATTCCCTGGAGTTCCTCAAGACCTTTTATAGCTGCTGCAGTGTTGGCTACTTCTTGTTTCTTCCTGGGGGGAAGATACAAATGGACTGCCATTTGTCAGAAATGGTGTAGGGTCTCCCGCTTGGGTGGGGCGTTGGACTAGATGACCTATAAGGTCCCTTCCAACTCTGATTATCTGTTATCTGTATACAGGAGGGGACAATGATACAGCTTGATCATACAGGCCGTGAATTTAATGCATGTGTGGTCCAGCCAGCTGTATTTTGCTGTGAAGCACCCAATTTATAACATAGAGAACATAGAATAATAGAGTTGGAAGGGTTAATGGCTTTTGGCAGCATGTCCAGGCTTTTGATTAGCATGAGCAGCTACTCTTAGTTTCCCTCTCAGCTACTGTGTTTGCTTTGGTGTTGACTTTTTTTAAAAAAGAAGAATGTCTGTTTCAAGTTTTCTGCATTGTTTTAGTGGTTCTTGGCATTGTCCTTTTGGGTTGTACTTCCCTCACTCTTTTTGAAAACCTCTAGTGATGGAGCAACCACAACTTCTGAAGACAAGCTGTTCCATTGGTTGATTGGTCTCACCCTTAGAAAATTTCTCCTTAGTCCTAGGTTACTTCTCTCTTTGGTTTGTTTCCATCCATTGTTTCTTGTTGTGCCTTTTGATGCTTTGAAAAATAGATTGACTCCCTCATTTTTGTAGAAGCCCCTCAAATTTCCAGATAGAACAATTAACCAGTGGAACAACTTGCCTTCAGAAGTTGTAAATGCTCCAACACTGGAAGTTTTTAAGAAGAGATTGGATAACCATTTGTCTGAAGTGGTGTAGGGTTTCCTGCCTAAGTAGGGGGTTGGACTGAAAGACCTCCAAGGTCCTTTTCAACTCTGTTATTCTATTCTAAATATTGGAACAGTGCTATTTTATTGTGCTATTTTATTGTGAGTTGAACTAAGGAAAATTTCCTAAAGGTGGGACCAATCAAGTTGGCTACGTTCACCCAGTCACATGACCACCCAATCATTAGGGCAGAGAACCGGTTGTTAAATTATTTGAATACCACCACTAATTTCTAGATCAACCACAAGCTGGTTTATATGGTCTATATCCATGATGGCAAATCTATGCCACTAATCTATGCTGGAAGTGCCGGAAGTGACACGCAGAGCCATTTCTGCTGACACGCAAGCCGTCGCCCGGAACAGATCTACTGCGCATGCATGCACCTCCTGCCAGCCAGCTGATTGTCAGGTATCTGCCACACATGCATGGGGGGCAGGGGGGCACGGGGGTGCCTGTGCAGGGGGATGGGATGCACATGATGGTGTATGCGCAGAGGCACAGGGGGTCGTGCACGCATGCACAGGGGGAGGGGTTGTGCACGCACTGCATTATGGGTTCAGGGATACGTGCATGCATGCGCACATTTTGGCACACGACGATGAAAAGGTTAGCCATCACTGGTCTATATTATTTTGTCCCATTGTTGGGCAGTTGCTATTTTGTACTTTTATATCAACCAACTAGAGACAGTTAAGAGTTAAAGCTACATTAAAAAGCATTAACAAATATATATAGACAACACTACAATAGGAGACTAGTTTATAGACTAGTTAGAAAATGATAAAAGTCCCCCCCCCCCCAGTATAATTGTGGCATTTATTTTTTTAGACAAAAACTCTATATCAAACCAAAATTTCCATTCTGGGTGGTAGAGCTACCACTGTAGTCCTCAAACTTACAACAGTTAATTTAGTGACCATTCAAAGTTACAACAACACTGAAAACGTGACATGACCATTTTTCATCCCCATGATCAGCTGATCAAAATTCAGATGCTTGGCAGCTGGTTCATACTTATGACCATTGCTGTGTCCCAAGGTCATGTGATCACCTTGTGTAACCTTTGGACAAGCAAAGTCAATGAGAAAGCCGGGTTCATTTAACACCCGGGTTACTAACTTATCAACTGCAACAATTCACTTTTAACAATTGTGGCAAGAAAGGTCGTAAAATGGGGCAAAACTCATTTAACAAATGTCCCATTTAACAACAGAAATTTTGGGCTTAATTGTAGTTGTAAGTTGAGGACTTCCTGTACTATCAATATTTTTTATTCACTTTTTTTTAACTCCTGGCCAATGCAGTTGTCCCTGCAGTTTTCTTGGCAAAATTTCAGAAGCGGTTTGCTACTTTCTCCATCCTACGACTGAGAGGAAGTGACCTAGCTTCATGCCTAAGGTGCCTCCTCCACCAAACAGGCTGCTATCAAGATTATAGTCCTGCAAATTTGCTTAAGAGTGGACAATTACAGACTGCAAGTATGAGGTCATAAGTGATGTTAAACAAGAGGCCTCCCTATAGATACAGGACACAGTCATTCTCTGAGATTGCCTGGACAAATCCCTGCAGTTTTCTTGACAGGGTGTTTTATTTTTGTTCAGTTGTTAACCATCGCCTCTTTCTGAGAGGGCTGAGAGAAAATGACGGGGCTTCTGCCACTTAGCTGGTTTTGTACCTAAAAAGGTGGGAACTAGAATTCGCAATCTCCCTGTTTCTAGGCAGATGCCTTATGCCAAACTGGCGCTCAGTAACTTCTTAGTATAAATCGGTAACTGAAGGGTCCTTGGTGCTTTCTGAGCTTGTTTGTTTTCTTGCAGACCTAAAGATGCTTTTTCAGGAGGCAACTGGACTTTGTTTTTGTTTTATTCCATTTTTTTTCCATTCCCTGCTGTCCTGTCAGAGCTGAAGAAGCTTCTTGGATGAGAAGCGAAACGTCTTCAAAAGAAAAAAACAGGAAAGCCCCGTTGTCTCCTGAAAAAAAGCACCTTTGGGACCACCATGACCTGGATGACTTTTCTTGCAGACGTTTCATTACCCAAACTAGTCATATCAGTGCTGAACTGGCTGCATTAATACCAACACACACACACACACATATATGCTGTGTTCGTATTATATAGAGAGAGGGAACCGCGGAGGCTTTCGGCTTTTCCGCCAAACAAATGCTCTCCCATTGACTCCCTTAACGAGCCCCTGCAGCGGGGCTACAAGGACGGAGAGCGAGATAAGAAAGCGCCGGAGCGCTTTAATCTTTGGAAACTCTCGGCTTTCCTTACCACGGAGCCTTGGAGACTATCCAGAAAGGGACGCATCCTTGAAGCCCGAATTTTGCTGCTCTCCGGCGGGCTCCGCCTTACTCTCCGCCCATATAGCCGGCACTAGATCCGGTTCCCGTACGGCTCCGGCGGCCAATAAAAGTTCCGGGTCGGAGGCCTGATAAATGGGCGCCGCCGCTGGTCGCGGGAGGAGCAGTCGCCTTGTTGTGGCTGCCCGAGATGGATCGGCTTGAGTCGAGACTGTGAGGGCCGGTCGGAAGAAGGAGGAGGAGGAGGAGGAGAGTCGGCTGAGGAAAGAGAGACGCGGACGGGCTCGGCGATCCGAAGAGGGCAGCCTGACGGGCAAACCTTGCCTCCAGGGTTGAACAAAAGCGGGCAGAGGAGAGGCTCCGGAGCGCTCGCTCCGATCCTCACTCGGCTTCGTTTCCCGCATCTCCCGATTGCCATCCCCGTGGAAGCCGGCCGCGGCTGTCCACTTGTCCTCGGCGCCTGGAAAGCAGGCCGATCTCCCGGGAAAAGCGAGCTCGGTAAGGAAGAGGGTGACAGGGAGACGGGCAGAAGCGATGCAGGGTGGATGGAAAGTGAGAGGTGCCCAGAGCAGTATATATGTGTGTGTGTGGGCGGGGGGGGGGGGGGTTGATGGTGGGGGAAGCGTTGCTGAGGGGAACTCGGGGCGCTCTTCTTCTTTCGTCCCCGGGTAGGCCTGGGATCCGCAAAGCCTCGGTACCCCTTGTGCCGTTTGAACGAGAGGGATCTCTCCCTCCCGGGCTACTTTCCCATGCCCCCTTCTCTGCGGCTCATGCCGTCAGGAAAGAGACGCTTCAAGGCCAGCGAAAGACTGCAAATCTTAGCAGCCGCTGGGTAAAGCAGATTAGCCTGGAGGTTTAATAAAAGACTGGCGAGGGAAAACAATTTACCCTAGCCGAAACTTCACTGCCTTTCGAGGTCGTTCAGGGACGGCTTGGAGGAGTCTGTGGGACTAGGGAAGGCCAGGGGAAGGTGGACATTCAGGCGGGCGGAAGAAAGTCCGGTTCAGAAAACGCGGGGCTTCAAGCTTTTGCCTTAGAGGGGTTTGGCTGAACTTTCCAAACAGCCGGGTTGGAACCCTTCCGGACTTGTCTGGTAGGCAGTAATGCAGAGATAGGGGTAGATTATTTTTCCCTTCTCGGAAAACGCTTTATTTTTCAGTGTCAGTTTAGCAGGTAAAATTAAGATTTCCAATCCATTTTGGCAATTTTTAATGTAGATGGACAGGTTCTCATTGATTCTAATTAGCAACAAATAGAAGGATGTGGGTTTTTTTTTATAAGGAAAGACTTGCATCAAATTAGAGTAGCAGAAAGTTAATTTACTGTTTGATAATAATGGACTGTTGTCTGTGCAGGGATTGCTCAGAAATTATTATGCAAGGAGATGGTATAAAGTGTTTTCCAGTTCTCCTTCCCACTTCTTTCTTCCAAAATTGGCCAGCTGACAGATTTAGTTTACTTGTTAACTTTAACTTTTCTATGCATACAAATTTTCAAAACAAACAAATCTAATTTCTCCCTGTTACCTTAGAGAATGGTTCAAAAAAATCTTTTATTTCATTTTTTCTATTTCATTCTATTTCTATTGACAGGATTCAGATTGTGATTAGAACTACCCTATTTTTATTATTGATCTACTTTTATGCCCACTTTATAGAAACAGCTGTTAGACATGAATGTATTTAATAGCATTATTCTCCACAAACAAAAGTTTTAGGATAGATTTTAAGGGTGTTTGTTCATTTTTAAAAGCTTTCTTTAAGTTCAGTTAGTAACTTTGAGAAATAAATATTCAGCTAGATAGCAAACAGAAAACGGACAATGAGAAATTATGGCTAAAGGTGTGGAATTAAATTGAACTTTTTGTGTGGTTAAATCAAAGAAGCTTTATCTGAAAAGCTTGAGAAATGAAAATGTTTTAGAAATTTCTATCAAAATTGCATGGCTATTAAGCATAATTGCATTTTTATTAGGTAGTTTCCAAAGTACTGGAAGTAACTATATTACATATTTGTCCAACCAAAGTATCTTTATCCAGTTATGAGTATTCTTTCAGCAAAATGATCAAACTATAACTGATAAAGAAAACAACAACAAAGGTGCACCAGACTGTAAACTAATTCTTTTTATGAGATGATATAATATAACATTGGAAAAGACAACTAAAGCAACAAAGCACTTTTTTATACAAAAGAAGACTGAGACTTATTCCCTATTACCATACATGTTAGTGGAAGCTATTGAAGTTTCAATAAGAGGTTGATTGTTAGGAAAAATTTCATTAATGATACGTATAATTGAGCATATACCTATACCATGGGGTTGCGGGGAGTATGACACACCTTGACAACTGAACAACATATTATGTATATCCATATACATCAATGGAAATGCTAATTGCTTCTTCACTAGAGGTGTTATTACATGCAAGTGCCAGCTTATTGCAATTGCATTCATAAGGTACCTGTAATTCTATACAATTCTATAATTTTATTTCAAACTATTTCAAGCCCAACTAGTTTAATTATGTCTTTGGTTTTGATTTTGAGTTACAGTTTTACTACCCTAATTTTCTGTCTTTTAATATTCTATAGCATGCAGAATCTTTAGGGACTGAATTAAGCAGAAATAAAATCTGTTGGGAATCATTTTAATATGGATCTCAGAGCTTAATGAGAAGTTAATCAGAAGATAATCAGAAGTTCATTTGGCCTTTCCAACTGTTTGCTCTACTATAATTTCATAAACAATTCTGAACCAAGTAGTTTTGTTTCTAATACTTTTTAAAAAAAGGTAAGTAAGGAAAGGAAAAAAAAACTTAAAAAGTAAGGGATGAAAACATTAGCTAAGCCAGATAATTTATTTATTTATTTATATATATGTATGTGTGTGTGTGTGTGTGTGTGTGTGTGTGTATATATATATATATATATATATATGAATGATATATTAAGTATCTAAATTTGTGGTTTCACATTAACCCAATTTTAATTGCATGTCTGTCTGTGTATGTATGTGTATAAACAACTTATATTTCTTTTGTAATTTTCAAAATTTATAAGGCATCATTGCTTTTTTATGAAGAATCTATAGAAGAAGAAGATTACTGTTTATAAACCAGGTTTTTCAAAAGATCACTGCCCTCAAGTTTCATCATATTGGCTTGAATAATTGAAAATTAAGCACTTTGTTTTGCTTAAGGTATTTTAAAAAATTAAATATGAACACCTTCTGTACTTTGTGTTTCCTAAATAGTACTGTTTCAAAGCATCAACAATAAAAGCTATAAACAAATGTCTTTCTGTTAGTGTTTAAGAAACTTTAGTAGTTATAAGTGGCTGCTTTTGCTTTGTTCTACTGGAATATATTATTAATAATTATTATTAATAAAGATTAATAAGATATTAGAATGCAGAAGATCAGAGCTGTCCTTTTAGTTGAGTCTTCTTTTAAAGAAGTGAATCATATGACATAGCACACTCATAAACAGAATGCACATAAACAAAATGCATGGAAGATGTAATACACAGTTCTTACCCAAAGCATATGCTGATAACAGTTTGCTATACTGTTAAACAATCTAATATAAAGTAAAAAAAACCTTCCTTTTTCTATGATAATAAACATGATGAATTTTGAATGTGGAAGCTTTATCTGTTTCATGCTAACTAATCTGGAAAAAAATAAAACTGAGTACCTGGATAATGGATAAAAAATGGAAAAGAAGAATCTGTATAGAATACAAACAAAGAAAGGTTTTTCCCTCACAATTGTTGTTTTCCATGTTTATTTTTGATCACCAACATTTTTAAAATATATCAGCATTCAATAACATGTTATGTTTTTTTAGCTTCTATTGTATCTTCTACAACTTCTGTTCTGTTTTAAAACTGGATAGCTTTTTAAAAAGAATTAAGCTCACTTTTTTGCTTTAAAAATATATTTATAAAATTGCTCAATTCAAATCATACCAACTTTTCAGAAAATTCAGAATTACTATTTTTAAAAAGTACAAAAACTGTTTTCTGATAAAATTTGATTTTTGAAACTAATGGTTGGTTATTTGGCAGTCAGATGAACAAATACATTGAAACTGTGATTCTGTCTCAAGTTTATTGGAATGCATTGAAAAGGTATTTGCATTTAGGAATCCAATTTTTTAAATTATTACAAGGTCTAAATTGTTTTCAACTTATAGCCACAATTAGGACCAGAATTTACATTGTTAAGTAAGGCAATTATTAAGTGAATCATGCCCAATTTTATGACCTTTTTTGGCCATGGTTATTAAACAAGTCACTGCATTTGTAATGTGAACCATACAATTGTTAAAACGAATCTGGCTTCCCCAATTGGCTTTGCTTGTTCAGAAGCTGGCTGAGAAGGTTGCAAAAAGTGATCTGATGTCCCAGGATGCTGCAGCTATTGTAAATACATGCCAATTGCCCAGATTCTGATCATGTCACTGTGGGGATGCTGTGACCATTTTTAAAAGACCACTTAAATCCTTAAAGGATCATTTTTTAAGTGACCTCTTAAGTCACTTGCCGTTACATTTTCAAACCGTTGTTAAATGAATGGTTGTAAATTGAGGATTACTGATATTGAATTTTCAGTTTAGTAATATAATGCTGACTGAAAATTGATACTTTCTGATTAAGTGCTGAGAGGCTAATAACTTAAATATGGTATGTCTGCAAACTACATATTTGAAGCTAAAAGTTATTTTAATAAATGCAAGTGAAATATCTATTGATTTATAAGATAATTCAAATTAGATATCCTGCTTCAGACTTACTAAACATTTACAGTTAGAATATAAAATGTGCAAAATTTATTTTTATAAACTACAATGTTTTGATCAGAACATGTTAAATGTTACAATTTCTGTTTCAAAGTACAAAATATAATAGCATTTTCAAAGTTGCTAGAATTCTTATTTAGAATGAAAGATACAATTGCTAAGAAAAATTTATTGAGAAAGCATCTCTCCTTTTAGCTGAAAAGTATTATATCACTAAAGTAGGGGATTCTGCAAATTTTAAATGGTTTGTTGTATTTTAAATAGGTCCCATCAAATAAATTATGACCAGATTAATATACTTACAACAAATTCTTACAATTCAGATGATTCCAAATTGTATGAAATTATTTTGGACTGAATATCTACAAAACCTTTTTCAGTGCTTGCAGTTTTTCTGGATAATTTTTAATATGATACAATGAGGACAATAATATACTTTCCAAAGGATTTTTGTTTTCAAAACTAATAAGTTTGTATTATTATACTTATACATTTTTCTTAACTAAAAAGGTACATATATTTTCCTTATATTTAATAATATTTAAAAGTTAAACTGCAGAGTATCACCTAGTGATAAATTCAGAAATTATTTAAACTGTTAATACTTCGAGATTTAGCATTAAATTAATGGGGATTGCTTTATTATTGGAGGTAAAAAAAAGCATAGAATACCTCTTTGGTGTACTTTTATTACTATAGATGTTTGTTTCTATTTCTAGAAACAATCTGATAATAATCACAATAAAAAATAAACAGCTTTAGTACATTATTATTTATTGGGCTTGTATTCTACTTTTTCAGCAAGAAATATGTTGATCACATTGGTTTATAATAAAAAAAATCAAAACAATATAGTGCGGTTAAAACAGTTCATATAATATAATGACAGGTAATTTAAACAATAATTTGATCTGCATATAAATCATATGCAGATATATTTATAGGAAATTTTTAAATAAGTTTTGTAGTCAGAATATAAAATGTTTTGGATTTGAAAAATTCAGAACGTTTTCAGAGTGTTTTAAACTCAGCACAAAAGATATGAACCACAGGTATTTTTCCCACTAAACTTAGATTTAGCTGTTTTGAGAAACAGCTCAGTATTCTGGACTGTTCTGAGCATTGCAACTGGATTTTTGTTTTGTTGCATATGATGTTTCTGGTTGTTGTTTTGTTTTAAACATTTAAAAATGTTTCAAGCTAATACAGCAGCAGCGACTGCTGAAGTCCTTATGATAATGGGCTAGACTGTATGGAAAATAGTGCTGAAATAAAGCAGCAATTATTTGACCATAGGGCTAAAGAGCAGCTATGGATTTTGCTGGAGAAATAAATTTATTTCAATAGATTGATTAACCGTTAGTGCTAAGTGCAAAAACCATTACCAGTTGGTTTATTTTTGAACACTGTATTTATGTATGCACTTGCTGCTATGCCTTCTTGAGATTCAGGTTACGTTTGAATGCAGACTTTGTAGGCTAATCACCCAATCTAGAGAAAAGTGGTAAAGGAAATAATTTTCAATAAAAATTCTAAAACTCCTTATAGGAGACCACAAAGAGCAGTTAAACTTATTGTGAAGTACATTTCAGAACAGCAGGAATGGATTAAGCATTTCTTCTAAGTAGAAATCACAACTTTTTCCTGCCCATTGGAAGAAACCTCTCCCTTTTAGTAATTCATTAACTTTTACTATTGTACATCTTTAATAGATATTTCATTATAATAACAGTAACATGTCATTGGCAAGAATAATACAGACAATTGGGAATAATATATAATACTTAGGCACAATAATTCAATATGTTTCTTAAGGCCATTGATATATCTGCCTCCTCTTGGCTGAGTACTCTAGTAAGTATATTCAGTATTAAATGTGTCATTTCCTAATTTCATGCCTAAGAAACATAAGCCATTAGCCTTTTGGTGCTCAACCCTAACAAGTAGTCACATATTAGTGATCAAAGAGTAATGCTCCTTATACATTCAGAAAGGAACCTAAGCTGGTACCTACCTATATAACCTTATTTGCTGCCAGCCCCCTCTGCAGCTATGCTTACAGGGATTTTGAACAATAACTAAATAGGGCAGTTGTTAAGAGAATACTACCTGTATATATGTAATTTAGAAATGTTTGTAAAAATGAAAAGCATATAACTCAAAACAAAATAGCTTTGAAAACCATTCAGTAGCACTTAAATCTTGGTGACTGCATGTACAGTAATTTCTTGTCAAAAGTGGACACAATTTGCCAATTGCCTTTTCTCCAGAAAGTTTTTTTCAGCTAAGGTTCTTTTTTCAAGAGGCAATTGGACTTTCTGGATTTACTTTGAAGACACTTCACTTTTCATCCAGGAAGCCTCTTCAGCTCTGACTAGATGGTGGGAATGGAAATATTTATACACCTTTCTACAGCATTTTATATATTATACTTTATACATTTATCAGCTCCCTAGTTTTACTTATGGTCTTAGCAGCCTCCTATCCAACCTTGGCCTGATCCTGCTTAGCTGCTCAGCACTGACAAAATCAGCTAAATCTGATGAAAAAGCATAAAGAACATCTTCAGAATAAGGTTAAGGGATTTTTTTCTCCAGTAGACTGGGAGAAAGTTCATTTTCATTTTAAGTCTCTATTTGCAATTGGATAATTTAAAATGTTATGATATTTTGATACTTCTTAAAAAGTATTTGCTTATAGATGAACTATCTGTTCAAGTTAGTTATTTTTTTTTCTGAAAGGGAAATACTGTATTTAGTGTCATCATTCTTCTTGAGTTCCCAAGTGATACTGCTTGGCAACAGCAACGATAGCACAAATTGAAGTTAATACTTGGTAAGAGAATGCATCCTGTAGTCACTAAATAGCTTTCAAATGTTTTTTCCATTTTTGTAATTATACACTAATATAGTTAAATCTTTTTTTGTGGTCTGAAGCCAAGTAATTATAATTTATTTTTAAGTACCTTATTTCTGTGTAATATTGCTATGAAATGCCAATAAATTGCAATGAAACTGAATTCTGGGTTACATTAACAAAGACATTTATGTTATTTTGTACTTCAATATAAAAAGCAACTGTTATTATATAACCAAGTTGAAATAATTTTCTGAATTTTAGTCAGTAATGGTTTTGATTATGTGAATGTTAGATTTCCTTTAGATGTACCTTTAAAGCAAAAGCTTCATAATAGGGGTCAAGAGTTATTTATTTCCCTTTTAGTAGAGATAATTGGTGCTATTTTAAAGCATAGTCATGATTTCATCTATTCATTATATTTCAATTTTATTAATTGTGGATAAATTCTTGTCAGAGTCTGACTTAGTAACACTTTACATTACTACAGCACATCATTTCAAATGACAGTGGTTATTGGGAATAGAAGATACTTCGACCTCTTTTGGATGTGCATATTTTGCCTTATTAAGCTAGAATGGCTTTCATTAATCAGGGTTTCTAGATGCAGATAAAACAGAAAACTGAACCCGATAGTTTCTAGTTTAACTGCAGCTCATGCCATGGATTTGTAGGCATAGCAAAACATTTATTCATATCCTATTAAGTTGAACTGGGTCATTATGTTGATATAGTAAATGGGTATAATTACATCATTTTGAGATTTTCATAAAGAAAAATCATAATTTTCATACGGTTTTGTGACAGTGTACACTATTTATGGAATTTGTCTACTCTCTTACCGTTAAACTATGTTTAACAACTGCTCATTCAGTGACTGTTCAAATGTATAACTGCAACTGTGATTGGTAATATGAGCAGACCTTGTACTTACAAGAGTCACAGTGTCTTGCAGTTCTGTGATCAATATTTACGACCTTCCCTTCTGGCTTCCAATAAGCAAAGCCAATAGGACTTGGAAGTCAGTCTTGTGAGGGCCTCACTTAATGACCCAAACAATCTTCGTTAACAACAGTAGTCAGAACTGCCAGAAATAAATGAGTCAATCACAGGGATTTTAACCTAAGATTGTGTTACTTAACAATGGAGTTTGGAGACCCAATTAGCATTGTTAAAGAAGGACTACCTATAAGGTGGGAATAAGGTCCATCAATTTGCTCTCCTCCCTATCCTTAAAGTAATTTTAGCTATTATCTTGGTGTTAAAATGCTTCATACTGAAATGAAGTTTCTCTTATCTTGTTAAATTTTATGGTCTGACAGGAAATATCTTTAAGTAACATGACTTGGTTCTATTTCTTCATTGTAAACTAAAAACTGAACTGTATATTTATAGGATGTTGTTAGAAAGCAATTACTCAATATACTTCTTAATATAATCATAATGATAATTCTACCAAATTATATTTATTCTTTGATAACTTTTTGTTTTTATATGTAGAGTTGCTCTGTGAGAGAGATGGGCAGTCTATAAATTTGATTGATTGATTAAATCCCATGTAAAAATAATAAAAGGGAATGTTGGGAATATTAGCTTCTGTTTTGGCATAGGACCATAGTTGAGTAATGTCTACGTCTTCAAACTTTGCTTCCTTGCTTTCCAGTCTAACCTGCTTGTTGTCTAGTTTCCTGCCAGCTCTTCAGCATGGATCAGGTAGGAGACAGTCTTGGTAATGACTGGAACTGTACTTTATTAGCTTGGGCTATAATGGAAGAATCCTGAAAGCCAGACGGTGTTTTTATTTCCCCTTCTCTTATAACTCAAGTATTTAAGGCAGACTCAGTTTGAGTTTCTTTCAAACTTTTCTTTGTCTTCCAGACTTTAAAAAATTGCTTTGTAATACTGTTTCTCCAAAGTCATCTCTGTGATTCTTTGCCTCTTCATATTAATTTCTTTTATGTTGTTTGTCTAATTTTTGTTTCTGTTTAGTTCAGCTATTGTCTTTTGGTACCAGTTTGCTTTTATGAGTACATAGACTAAACAACAAACAATATTGTGCAAGAATTCTGGCAGAAATATGTAGAAAACGTATGCACTTTAACAGCTTTAACTAAACCTTACTATATCCAAATAATTTATGGTGGCACAAAATGCCACATATAACCTTCATCTGCTATGATCATTGCAACCCAATTCTGGCAGAAAAAGTATGATCACACACCCATGGTCTGAACATCCTGTTCAGATCTTTTAAGTTATCTCTCAGTTTTATGATATCATCACATTATTAGTTGTAGTGACATTCTGGTCTTGTGATTGCTGAACAGCTAAGATAACATTATGGTAGGAATCGTTTTGTAAGAACTTTATGCTAAAGTTTCTGTTTTAGACAATGGGGATAAAAAGGCACAAAACCAATAAAGCACTTAAAACATTGCAAAAAAAATGTTCGCAATGATGCTTTGTGATGCTTACAAAGACTTGTCTATTTACTGAAAGTGTTTACCATGAAACTTTTTACTTAAGACACAGAGTGTGTCATCCAAATACAATGAAATCTTTCTCTGTGGTAATTCCATGTAGTGTAAAGTAGAAGTCATTGGAAAGTTTTGCATTTCCTAAATCAATTTGCTGAATTAATTAACTGAATTTAACAACATTTTGCCCACTATAGGATACCTTTTAACTCCAATTTTCAATGTCAGTATCTTTTAATTCTTACTTAACTATGCTATAATTTAACTATGTTGTACCTTTGTTGCTTGTATCCTTACAGTTTATATTGACTGTTTCCTAGTATGATTTAATTGCTTATTGTACCCTATGACTATTATTAAGTGTTGTACCTTACAATTTTTGACTCTTGGCGAATGTATCTTTTCTTTTATGTACACTGAGAGCATTTGCACCAAGACAAATTCCTTGTGTGTCCAATCAGTCTTGGCCAATAAAAGAATTCTATTCTATTCTATTCTATTCTATTCTATTCTATTCTATTCTATTTGAAGGTTATCTTGTATTGTTGCAGAATAACACTGATGGAAGCTTATATTACTTTGTCCAGTGGTTAGAGTTCAAAGTGTGTTTTTGGACATAATATTTTACTATGTTTTTCTAGTAAAGGTGTTATAGAATAAATCTTAAAATTGTGTAGAAATAGCTAGATGAATTCCTTTTTGTCTACATAAAGTCAATATCAGTTTTGACAAAACTTTATTAATTTTCCAAGAATTGGAATATTGTTTTTTTCTTTCAGACTTAATATGCTACTGATCTTCATCCCAAGTGATTGAAAAGATATAAAAGAAGCACACTTATTAGTATCAACATGGGAAATACAACTACTAAGTTCCGCAAAGCACTTATCAACGGAGATGAAAATTTGGCCTGCCAAATATATGAAAGCAACCCTCAATTAAAAGAATCTCTGGATCCAAATATTTCTTATGGAGAGCCTTACCAGCACAATACTCCATTACATTATGCTGCTAGGCATGGGATGAATCGAATATTGGGGTAAGTATTGTATACGTATGTTTTCATCTTGCTTCAGTGAGCACACAATAAGATTACATTATTACCAGATGGTTCCTACATGATTTTATTTTTGAAGTGGAAATGTAATTTCATAAAGCATGGACAGTACTGATTAGGATTTCTGCCAGCCCAAATAAACGAAATGAACACAATGAAATGTATCAATAGGATGCATGGAAGCAGGGAAGAGTCTCCTGGCAACATAATATTCTGTTCATTTAAAATGTCAAGTGGAAGGCTATTTCCGTATTTTTCATTTAGCTAACTGGATTGCAATATATGCTTAGATACAAAGCCATAATGTTTCATTTTGTGGCGTATTAGTAATAAGCCAAAGTTTTAGGGCATTAAGCACTGTTTGAAAACATAATCTGCTCTTGGGTTATTGACTGTAATTGTAGCTTAGTGATATGGTCAATGAAATGACTTGCTTGATTTCTGGAATTTTGGATAATTCTTGGCTTCTTTTTGTGCCTCATGCAAATATCTATCTTAATGCACAAAAATGCAAGGCAAGGACGTCTAAAAATCAAGGACAAAAGTGAAAAATATGAAATTAGCCAAAGAAGCAGTGTTCTTTCCTTGCTCATCTATAATATTTGATTCTGGCTTTTTATATCTTATTCAGCAACAGTCTAAGCTTATTATAATATGTAATTGTATCATTTAAACATACTGAAATTACAGTTCGTTTTATACCTCTAAAGTGGTAAAATAAATTATTGATGGACCTTGAACATTGCGAGTGGGTGAAACATTTTTTTTACATTTTTTTGATCTTGCAGAAAATATTGTGTATAGCCACAATCAAGAGATGCTTCATAGTTTTTCTCTGTGTGCTTATATTTCTTTTGACATGCAGTTGTAGCATTTTGATTATGTGCTATAATAATATGTAATTGGTTATTCACAACTGCCATTTTTTAGTAAAAAAACAAGGTTCATGTTAAAAATCCAAAAGTGCAATTATTATTTCATTTATTTTTTCTTCTTGTGAACTGTCTCACACAGATCAGAAATATATGTAAAATTTTCTCTTTAATGGTTTCACTATTTTAACTATCCTGGAACAATTAAAAAAAAAGTTCAGTACTTATTTTAATGGCATGTCTTAGTAGAAAGAATTCAAGAACTAATTATTTTGTTTTCTCTTAAATATTTTCAGCTCAGTAGCATAGGAAAAGTATAATTCAGAGTTGCTTAAAATTCAGAGCAGTAAAAATTGTCTTCCAAATTACATAATTATTTTCTTTATATAGGACTTTTCTTTTTGTGAGAGATGGGAACCCAAATAAACGAAATGTGCACAATGAAACTTCTATGCACTTGCTTTGTATGGGACCTCAGATTATGATTTCTGATGGAGCTCTTCAACCTCGTCTGACAAGACCCTTGGAAGATGATTTCAGAAGAGCAGATTGTCTACAGATGATCTTGAAATGGAAAGGGGCAAAGCTTGATCAAGGAGAATATGAAAGAGCTGCCATTGATGCTGTTGATAACAAAAAAAATACATCTTTGCACT
Organism: Pseudonaja textilis; assembly: GCF_900518735.1. The sequence goes on from NW_020769560.1 coordinate 266,549, forward strand.
ATGCTGCTGCCTCAGGAATGAAGACTTGTGTAGAGGTAAAAGTTCATTTCTAGGTAGTCCTTGACTTAGGACCCCCGTTGGGACCAGAGTTTCCTTTGCTAAGCAAGGTGGTTGTTAAATGAGTGTTTCCTGATTTTACAGTCTTTCTTGCTATGCTTGTTGGGTAAATCATTGTAGTTGTTTAGTGAATCACACATGGTTGTTATGTGAATCCGCTTCCCCGTTGACTTTGCTTTTCAGAAGCCAGTTGTGAAGGTGACAAATGATGGTCGCTTGACCTCAGGTCTCTGCAGTTGTTTGCAAATACATTCCAGTTGCCCAGAGTCAACTGGGGATATTTTGACAACTAAGTGTGAGGACTGGTCATAAGTCAATAGTTTCAGCGCTGTTGTAACTTCAAATGGTCACTAAGTAGTTGTAAGTAGAGAACTACCTGTAAATACACTCTGAAGTGAATAAAAAACATACTTGGCACAAACCTAGCTAAGGTAATAAATTATCAGGCAATGTTAATAATTTAAGAGTATTAAAGAAAGCACTAAAGAAACACTACGTCAGGAACTATATATTGTATTACATTTTTATACATTTATATCCTGCTTTTCTTCCATGGTAGAATTACAGGTAATGCTCATCAAATTTGGAACGAGGCTCCATTCAGTCACTGTTTAACTTCAACAGATTTGCTTCACCAAGCACAGTAGCTATTCTTAAAATACCTTATGGCATTCCATATGTTCTACTATCTTAGTTGTAGAAGTGTAACCTCTGAATTTAAACTTAAATATCAATTTTGAAATGATTCTTCAAGTTGCATTGTTACCATGGAGAAGCCAGGAATACTTCAGTGTTTCCAGCAGGCCTAGAATTTCTTGTTACGTTACACTGATGTCATTTCCTTATCAACTAGGTTTATTTAGCCAGGGTGAGAGACCCAAGAGACCTGAGAAAGGGCCAAGATTTCAGTCTGATCACAAGAATTTTAATGCTAAATTTCTATAAGTCTCTTTATGAGAGAATCATTTGAAAAAAGCAGAAAGATGCTGTTTGTGTAAAAGATAATGCCAGTCACTATAATTTGCCCATCGCTTGTGGGAAAGAGTAACGGTGCTAAAAATAATGTTTGACTAAAAGTAAAATTCTAGAAGGAATATTGAGTGGTGGCAACTACAGATTGCACATGCTAGAGCTTAAACTGCTATGCCACATTACTATTAGATGTTTGTTTCTTTATTCATGTCAGATGCATCGCAATTAAAATAAGGCATACTATATGACATATAATATTAAAATATGTACTAGTTAAACAGATCTTGCCCATAAATTAGCAAAATTAATTGCATAGAAATGAGCTTTCCATACTATGCTTTGTACGCTTCTGGATTGAAAGGATTAGCCAGCTATAAACTGTTGCCCAGGGGACACCTGAATGTATTAACAGCAAGGGGAAAGTCCTTTCACGTCCCCCACTACTACAAGAATTACAGGCTTTTAGGTTTGAGCATTAATATGACATGAATGATACATGTGGCATGATTGATACATATATATCAGTGAAATACTGGAGAAGACCTACCCTCAGTTGCAATGCATGAAGTTTTTTGATGCTGTATTGAATAAAGATTAGAGTACCATTTAATCAAATATTAAATGCTTGGTCCATATTCATGGAGTATGAACGCTAATTAATTTTCTGCAGAAAAAGGGCACATGGGATTTTCAAAATTAGGATGGCAAGCTTGGAATTTAACCAATTATACATTTTTTAAACAAATGAGTATACAATTGTTCATGGATATTTTTTTTCATACCTCCATTATAGGGGAGAGAAAAAATAACTGGCGTATGACACAGTTGCTAGGTCTAACTAATGCTTTCTAGAATTTAATTGCTTGTTAGCACTTATATGAATCCAGCTGATAAAGAAAGCATTCCTTAGCAGGGGGAAGACTTTGATCTAAGTTGAAAGCAAAAGGGGAGTTAAACTAAAGTTAGAGCTTGCAATTTCCGTATTCCTGTTTCCTATCTAATAATGAGTGTTTTCACAAGGGAAAAAGTTGGAGAGTGAAGGTAAAGCCAAGGTTATCTAAAATCCTCTTTCCATTTCATTCCATTCATCCATTTCATGAGTAACATGAAGGGAGTATATCCTTCAAAGAGACTACAGATGGCTCAGAGATTGCATCAAGTGCCAAAGTTGGCACTTTGGCAGATTTCTGAGAGACTAATTTGCCCCCCTTTCCCCCCTTCTAGATTTTGGTAATACTAGCCAGGTTTGTCCTTTTATCCATAGCGATACTGTGGAGATCTGGCGTTTAATAGTTTCATAAGAACCGCTGGAATCCAAAGAACTTGTTCTGGCTCTTGATGTGAAGAGTAAGAGCCAGAAGCAGACATACAGACATGGAATCTACTTTACCCAAGAACACCCACCATACCTGCTTGCCCGTTACAATCAAGGTCCTGTTCCCCTCTGAGCTACTACTTTTCTCTCTCCCAAGAAAAACTGATAAAGGAACACTCAGCATTGACTTCAGGCTTAGATCAGCTGCTTAGGTGCCATATCTTGCTTTCACCAAAAACAGGAAGCCCTAACAAAAATGAGAAATTTGAAGCCTTTGGTGTCACCCAGATAACAAGCCAAGATCCTAAAGTGCAAACCCAGTGCTATCTCCAAAGTTTCTTGCAAGGAGCAGTTCCTAAGACATTAATGCAGATGTGCAGTAGTTCAGCAGTGACATTGTCCCAGATCACATTCCTGACTATAATAAAAAAGATTAAGTCTCCAGAAACATTCTTCCAAACGATTTTCCCGAATAATACAAATGAATTAAAAAGTCAGTACAATTAAAAAATAATAATAAGCCAATGGAGCCAGTACTATGTCAGCAGCTGCCAATCAAAACCTTTTGCTTTCTTAAAGCTCTTGCTTGTTTTCAACTGGTAAAGTTAGATTTTCATGATGCAGAGAAAGATTGTCAAAATGTTAATTGATAACTTAAAGCTGTCCAGAATTCTAATGCCAGGAACTAATCAACCATCCGCTCCCCCAGATAAAATTTCCAAACCAGAGCTGTAAGTCAAGCCATGGTGCCTAAACAGGACAACAGAGACATTTACAGGTCTTCTCCAGCAATTCACATGTAGTGATCTAGCAATATTTTCACTTTTTAGTTGAAAAACAGACCATATTCCAACTTACCAATGTCAACACATCAAACCTCTAAATCAACACATTCTAGCAGCCACCTTAAATTTGCACTTCCCTTAAACACTGTAGTTGTATTGCCATATTGAAAGAAAAAGGCTATCATATAGTCTGTTTCATATTATCCTATATTACCTGAAAGTTTGCCATATAGCTTTTTAAAGATCTTTATATAAAAATGGCTTTTGAAATTTTTTGACTTTCTATAGTATTATCCATAGTATCAAAAAAAATCACTGATATTTCAATTTAATTTTTAGCTTCTTGTAAAACATGGTGGAGACTTGTTTGCTGAAAATGAAAATAAAGATACTCCCTGTGACTGTGCAGAGAAGCAGCACCACAAAGAATTAGCTCTCAATTTAGAATCTCAGATGGTGTTTTCACGAGATCCTGAGGCTGAAAGTATTGAAGCGGAATATGCTGCTTTAGATAAAAAGGAGGTAAATTAAAATGAAGAATGTTTATATCAACCAAATATGTATCCTCTTAATGTGTTTTTTATTAGAAAAAGCCTGAATCACTAGAGAACTGTGTAATGTTTATTGTAAGCTCTTGGGCTTGCGTATTAGAATCACAAGGAACTGCTTTATAGCAGCTAGATTTATGCATTTAACTGTTGTATTCTCTATAAACACAAACTCTTCAGAGATGTTTGGAAAGTAGAGTCCTGTATGTGATTTGCTCCCTATACTTTCTTTGAACCGACTATATCATGTGCTGTATTTGCTCTAAACGTTTTCAAACTATATATTTAGAAAGAAATATGTTGCAAATATCTGTACTTTATAAATACAAAATATAACATTGACTTCATGGTTCCCAATCTTTTGGTTGCTAGGAACAGGTCTACTGGAGGGCGTTATTTTCCCGTGGACCAAAAGGGCATAGTTTCGCACACTGCCTGAATCCTGCACTTGCATTGATGAGGCTTCGCTCATTTGCTCAGACCAGTTCCTGGCAGGCCATAACCTGTGTTAGTCCACAACCCAGGGATAGGGGTCCCCTCATTCAACCTATTACGATAAAAGCTAATAAACCTCCAAAAGATAGTAGCTAGCTACCTTAAGTGTTTGAGAATTTGTTTTTTTTTTTTTATTTTAAATAGGGATTTTTCTCTTTTACTTTACTATTATTAGTAATTAGTAATTTTAAACTATTGCAGGCTTAGTTTTTCTATAGAAATACAATTTTTCTCCAAAAGAAGATAAGGCAAGAGGGTTATGTTGCAGTATGGAGTGCTGCAGTTCAAGAATGCCAGCTATGGACATGCTTCTAATTGGGCAGGCAGAGCGTGGGTGACTCTCTTTTCCACCTAAAACATTTGGTACTTCTCAAAATGTGCAGTTCATCTTTATGCTCTTTCTTGACTACATGAAGACTAGTGATCAATAATTTGTATGCTTGTATACAAAACCAAACCAGGTAAAAACTGAAAGAAGCATAGTATACTTGCACACCTGTGTAATCTTCAGAAAGATATCTATTCCATGCCTTGGGTTGCTATGCAATAGTTTTTTTAAAGTTCTGATATGTATAACAACATTACAGCCTTAACTCTCCAATTTCTTTAAAAGAGTGAAAATGGAGAATCTACATTATAACAAAGCATAATGATAGAAAATGAGGGGAAGAGTTAATGTTATACGCTATAACATAATAGTACATTGTATAAATTAATGCTTTCTGAAAAACTCAATAGGGGAAGAAAAGATATTAATGACAAGTTGAATGAGCTTGATATTCCAGGAACCATTTTTTTCTTTAAAAAAAAAACTAAAATAATTGTTACTTTATATATGCTGAAACACACATTTGAGCACACTGCATGTCTATTCCAGTGGTTTTGGACACTTTATTACTCAAATTGGCTAAAAAATGAAAGTCATAATCTCAAACTCTTACACTGATTACATATAACTTTCAGTTTTAGCAGGTTCGTCAAAATGTGCTCCACCTCCACCAACTCCCATTAAAGTTTTTAATACAAGGACAAGTAAATACTTTATAGGGGAATGTTTGGGTTTTGTTTTTGGCCTGAATTCTGCATTGGCCACGATGATAGTGCATATTCAGTGAAGCTATATTTGTATAATCACGACCAAACTTCTCTCTCCACATTTGTATCAAAAAATATTCAAAAGTAAAACCCATATTAATATTTAAACAGGTTTTTATTCTACTGTTGACTGAAATCGACAGGCCTTGATGGCTTTGAGAGCTTCAAAAATCATTTTGGGGTCCCTGGTGTTGTAGGGGATTATTGGGTAGAAAAATATGAAGGTTAGGTTGCCTTGAATAGTTGCCATAAAATTCATTTTAAGAGTTTTTTTCCAGTTCATTTTGAAACCTACTTATAAATAAAATATTTTTATTACCTTATTTCATTCCATCTCACAGCCATATGAAGGACTACGACCTCAGGATCTTCGAAAGCTCAAAGATATGCTGATTGTAGAATCTGCTGATATGCTGCAAGCACCATTGTTTACTGCCGAAGCTTTGCTCCGAGCTCATGGTAATCAGAAACTATATCATTCAGCAAAACTTTAATAACAAAATATACTAATATGTTTTTCCTCTGCTTTTCTAATAAAAATGACAGAATGTTGTAAACACAAACTGCTTAAATGCTTTATTCCATTTTGCATTTCTGGTAATTTAACCCATTCCTTATGTTGTAAAGTATAAAATCATTTTTAATGTTGATACTGGTGAGATTATATTTCATATTTTAATGATCATCATGAAAGAATAGTAATTTTATTGGAGCCTGAGTGCTAAATGTTGGAAATGGTTTTCTTCTGAAGCTGAAGAAGCCTTCTAGTTATGTAACAAACTACTCTAAATTATAGAGGACTGTTTCTTAGTAATATATTAATTGTAACGTTATTCATTTGGTCACCCTGTATATAACTTGTTTGTTTAAAACAATAGGACTTTTCTAGATTTATTTAGGATTAAGCAGGACAACTCTTTAACTAAACAGAACCAAAATTCTATGGTCTGAATCCTTTATGCAGATAATTTTGGAACCATGTAGGAGGATGTACCTGAGATGTGATTCTTAAAATTTTTTAAATACAATAGTTATAAATCAGTGAATGATCACAAAGAAAGAGAAAACTGATTAGAACTGAAGAGATAGTGGTCAGGAATAAAAACACAGTTTTATGGGTTTTTGTGTCTATATATAATACAAAAATCTCACAAATCCATTAAGAAATTGTTGAACAGCAACTAATAAAATTGGCTTTCTCATCACTGTTGCAAAATGTCAGAGTTTAGTAAATTGATTCAATTAAAACCTGAACTGGAATAATCTGTTGTAAACTCAAAAAAATCAGAGGCAAATTATTTCTACTTCGGACAGCACTAAATCTAACCATAATATAGCATAACATGTAGTACAAATCCAATCTATGTTTTAGTGTTCTAAAATTAATATATTTTCTCTTCAATGCCAAAATAGCTAAGGGAAATGTATCACTCTTTACATCCCCAATCTGGGAACAAGATTATATCTTTGTTAACCTAAAAATCAAGTTAGGTCTGATTTACCCAGCACATATGTACACAATAGAAAAGTCACCTTTGAATTAAATTTAATTTCTAACGATTTCTTGGACACAATCATGTGTTTCCTTGACAACAAAATAAAAGCAGTTTACCATTGTCTTATTCCAGAATGCTTCTTTTTTTAATTTCTTTTAATAGCCTACTGTCCTAGCCTGCTTATGTTTTTGAGGTCAACCAAATAATTTTTAAGGTCAAGGTGAATCCAGTTTTTCTTTAAAATAAAAGCACTTTTCAAAGTCAAGCCCCATTTTTCTTTTAAGAACCTTCCTTCGATAGATCAATTAGTATTTTATCAGATAGAATTGCACTTTGTGGTCTCTACTACACAGTCTTGAGAGCTGGGAAGGTATTCTGAATATATTATTGTGATTAGTCCTAGTCATATCTTAAATTTTTAATCCTGAAGATTTTTCTTCACAATTACATATGCCCATGTTTATGCCTACATTTTTTTTTAAGCTTATAACATCTATACTTTAAAATTCTATCACATTTTGCTGAAAGGTTGTTGCTATCCTACTTTCTTGACACTTTTTATTTAAGATTGGGACAGAGAAAAATTACTTGAAGCTTGGATGACTAATCCAGAGAACTGCTGCCAGCGTTCAGGTGTTCAAATGCCAACACCACCTCCAAGTGGATATAATGCCTGGGATACACTTCCTTCACCAAGAACTCCTCGGACTACTCGTTCTTCTATTACTTCTCCAGATGAAATTAGCCTCTCACCAGGGGACATTGAGACAACTATGGTATGCTTCATTCTTAAAATAGATTTCTAGAATGATACAATATTTTATTTATTAGATTTGTATCCTTCGTACTGTACAGGCACTCAGGGCAGTGGTCAGAGTACTCTCTCCTCCTATTTTTCTCCCTGCAATGAAAACTTTGTGAGCTACATTGGGCTGGAAGAACATGACTGATTCAGGGTCCTGTTCTTGTGTCTATGTCTGAGGATGAACAAGAAACTCAGTCTCTCTGCTTCTCATCCACCATTTCAACTAGTATACCACATAGCTCTCAATGTATAATAATGTATTACTGGTGCAACTAATATTACATGATTACACTACATTTTCAAGTTGTTAAATATTTCATTGACTTATATTTATGTAGTTGCAACAGCATATTTTCTATATTAGGTTGAATGAAATCTCACTTTTGACCAGAAAATTTTTGCTATTAAATTGCAGCTTTATTAGTCCCGCTTAGTCAATATCCTTGTATACAAAACCAAACACATGAGCTGTAGTGAGCAAATACTCGCTTTCTAATTCTACATTGAGATGCAGGCATTATCCAAGTTTCAGGTCAGCCATTGCATTGCAGTCACGATGGCCTTGGAATCGGTCATTTACAGGCCAGAAAAAACTTCTGTCGATTGTAAAACAATATGCTGCATTCCCTCCAAGTCACATGACTATATTATGGATGCTTGTCAATCTGTTCTCATTTATATATGTTTTTATTATCATTTTTCCTTCATATAACATACAAATAGAAATAAAATCAATGGAAAAATGTTCAGACAAAAGTTTATCCTGTCCAGTCATTTCCAACTCTAGGGACATTTCTCATCTCCGTTTCTTAGCCAAGGGAGCCAGCATTGTCCAAAGACATTTCTGTAATCATGTGGCCAGCATGACTACACCAAAGTTGTACGGTATGCTGTTACCTTCCGACCAAAGTAATATCTACTCGCATTTGCATGCTTTCGAACTGCTAGGTGGGCAGGAGCTCGGGTGAGGACAGGAGCTTACTCTGTTGCATGGCGCTCAAGTCTCAAACTCAGACTGTCAGTTTTCCAGCTGACAAGTTCAGTGTGTTTAACTGCTGAACTATCATACCCATATTAACAACAGAAAAAGGGGATGGTGTAGAGGAGATAAAGTGAGGGAAAGAAAAGAAAAACAAAAAGCAGTGACTTCCAAATTCTTATGGTGTAGTAAAACCCATGATAGAGTTATATCAACTTTTTACTTATACCAAATAGTGAATAAAGTAAAACAACTTGCTGCATGCCCCCAGTCACATATCTGTATTTCAGGTGCTTGGCAACCTGTTCACATTTGTGTTCAGTTACCAAGTGCCCTATGATTGTGTGGTCTCCGTTTCCAATCTTTGCTTGTTTCTCCAAAAATTCAATTGAGAAGCTGGTAGGGAAGGTTGGAGGCAGAGGGTACATTTGGATTTTAGAATCAAGCCCTCTGCATGCTGAGAGATTTCATCTTCCCTCCTTACCCACACAGGAGAAATGGGCTTCAAATCTGGCAAAAATGCTAGTGAATGCCAACATTCTGGGATTTTTAGAATGCTGGCATTTCCTCACAATTTCTCTCCCCTCCAGAGCCCTTCTGAGCCTTTTGGAGGGGAGGGGAAATGCCAGTCAATGACAGCATTCTGAAAGAATGTTGAAGAAATTTGCCTTCATCTCCAGTGAGGAAGGAAGAGAACCTGGACCTCCCAAGTTTGTTGAGAGGTCCAGGCCCTTTCCCCACCTCACCATGGCCAAGAGGCCTGTGCCCTCTCCCAGGTGCTTTGCTTAACGATCCGCATGGTCATTTAAAGAGCCAGGTTTGTTGACATTGAGCAAAGTGGTCATATAGTGTCTCACTTAACCATTTTGTTCAATGATCAAGATTACAGGTCATAAATGGAGGGTTATCTGTAATAGGACGAAGAGTAACTGGTTTTTTGCATGACCAGTATGTATAAATACAACCCAAATAAAGTAAACAATTAAACAATGCTTTCTCATAAAACCTTATTTTCCTTCTTCTCTCTAAATGTTACATTTGCATACAACATATTACTCAAATTCAGATTAAGCAATAAGGGTACTTTATTGCCCTCAGTAAATCTGGGCTGTTGAAATAAAATCTACTGCAATCATGAGGGGTTGAAATATTCCTAAAAATCTTCCCTTCCCTTCTCTTCCCACCAGTTTAAGACAAGGAAAGGATTGGGGAAGCCAGATTTGTTTAACAGTTGTGTGATCCATTAATGACCATGAGATTTGCTTAAACAACCATGGTTAAAAATAGTTGTAAATTCATATCCCGTCATGAGATAACTGATTTTATGACTGCCCTTAAAGTTCTGATCCCATTTGTGGTCGTAAATCAAGGACTACCTGTGGTTTTAAGAGAGGAAAGGTGAAAAGCATAACAGTGGAAATCCCTTTAATTTCATGACTTTTTTTGACTAACATCTGTGAAGAGCAAAGTACTATATTTCATTCTAGTAGTTTTGCAGTAAGAGGTCTGATATTTGACAATTTACCTAAAAATGTATTTTGTTGAATTGTGATCCGTCTGTGGCTATTATTGTAATAAGATGTCCTTGTGTGAAAAATTGAATTTTAGTTTCTATTGTATGTAATTATATAATTCTATTATATGTAATTGTACTTTTTTCTTGTTCCTTTTCTGTTTCTGTCACCCTTTTACCTTACAGCAATAGTTTATCTAATTTTAAAAGTCTGCTAATACTCTGGTACAGTAAGATGAGAAGGGCTTTTACTGTGTGGTCTTGCATATATCAGTGAGAGCATCATACTTCTAATAAAAGCTTTTCATTATAATTGGAATCCCTTTTTAATGCCCCATACAGACTTTCCTTTTTAAAATCAGTTCTGGAATATTCTTTTTTCCATGTCAGCATCAAGCATAAACACTCTTATTTAAATATGTATAAAAGACCTCTGTGCAAATGGCTTGGCTTAAGTACTCTTGCTCCATTTAAACCACGACAAAAAGGGAATAATATTAATTTCAAAAGTTCCACAATGGTCCAATTCTGGTAGTTCATTTAATAACCCTTAAAAGTTAGATAGTGCTGAAAAAAGTTATTTAAGATCCGGTTCTCACATTTCTTGCCATTGCATTGTTCATGGTCACATGATCAAAATTCAGGCACTTGACAACCGGCAGTTATTTACAATGATTACAGCATCCCATGGTCAGTGATTGCCATTTGCAATCTTCCCAGGGGTTTCCGAGAAGCAAAATCAATGGAGTAAACCACATTCATTAATGACTGCATGACCACAGCAAAAAAAAAAAAAAAAGTCATAAAATTAGGCATGACTCATACATCACTTAGCAACAGAAATTTCAGACCCAATTGTGGTCGTACGTCAAGGACTACTTGTAAGAAAAGGCATTGTTGGTTGCTATTATTAAGAGACTTGGAAAAGGTGACTCACTGTGGATTTAAGAGTGCAAGACAGACCAGAGTACACAGTTCTAGTAATTGGGTCCAAACCATTGAAAGCTTTAAGGAGCATACTCAACTTGGAATTGAGTCTGGAAAATAATGGGTAACTAATGAAGCTGTGGGGGAGATGGTGGCATTAAATAGAAGCATTACTCACAATTCTTGCTACTGCATTGTGGGGAGGGGCAATTGATGGGCTACTTCACAAACTGAGCATGGCAGTAATCTGGTAATTTAATGTGAACGGTGGATGCATTGTCTATATTAGATTTAAATCCTTCAGGGAAGAATAGAACATCTGATTTATCAGCCAGGCTGATAAAAGACCTTCTTGCAACCAGTGTAAAAATGGCTTTTTCTGTGGATTCAGAAATGTATAACAGTGATAGTTTTCTTGAGTTAAAAGATAACAGATAATCCGAGTTGGAAAGGACCTTGTAGGTCATCTAGTCCAACCCCCTGCCCAAGCAGGAGACCCTACACCCACGATGGTGAACCTATGGCACATGTGCCACAGGTGGCACGCAGAGCCCTCTTTGTGGGCATACACACCATTGCCCCAGTTCAAGTCCAGTGCACATGCATGCACATCTCCTGCTGGCCGGTTGGTCTTCAGGTCTCTGTTGCATATGCATGGGGGCAGGGCACGTGCATGGGGGTTGGGGAGCATGCGTGGGGTGCGTGTATGCGAAGGTGCAGGGCGTGCATGTGGGGGGGCACTTCTTGCATTTTGCATATGCATGCGTGTGTACGCATTCATGCTTTGGGTACTCGGGGCCCAAAAGGTTCGTCATCACTGCCCTACACCATTTCTGACAGATGGGAGTCCAATCTCTTCTTCAAAGTCTTAAGTGATGCCGCTCCCACAACTTCCGAGGGCAAGCTGTTCCATTGGTTGATTGTTCTCACTGTCAGAAAGGTTCTCCTTATTAAAGGTTCTCCTTATTAACCTTATTTCCAGGTTAAATCTCTCTGTTCAGTTTCCATCAGTTAGAATAGCAGTTTCTAAGCCTTGGAAAATATGACCTCTTTATTTTTTAATTTTTCATTCTGAAAAACAAAGAGCAACATTTTACAGCATGTTTTTGTTCACTGCTCTTTTGAAATGATAGAAATGTTTTAACCAATTCATATAAGTTGTTACTTTTATCCTCCTCAACTACATCTCTTCACCACTACATGTTGTTATTGTCACTTTTCAGCCTAAAGGCAGGATGTAAATGAAATAAATAAAATGGAAGAAATTAGAAGAGGCTATGGATCAGACCAGACCATCTGAACATACACAGACTAATTTTTAAATTGTTTTTTTTATCTGCAGTGTGAAATTTGTATGTGTAATATTTCTATCTTTGAAGATCCAGTAGATATGCCTTGTGGGCATGAGTTTTGTAGAGCATGTTGGGAAGCGTAAGTACAAGTTTAACTTTTTGTATTAAAAACTATTTTGGAAGGTCCAAGAGTTTTGATATATAAATGGTAATTATCATCAGAAGTAAGAAATCCTATTCATGTATATTAATGTAGAAAATTTGATTTGATTATATTGAGTGGATCTTTTCTTTCTTTCTTTCTTTCTTTCTTTCTTTCTTTCTTTCTTTCTTTCTTATCTGTAACTTTCATTTGTTGGAACTTATCCTTCTCATTAATGATGGTGCCTGTTTTTCCCAGGCTGGCTGATCACCATCTAGAAGGTGGCTTATTCTAAAGATAAAAAAGATTAGATGCATCATAAAGCAAATGCAACAGTAAAAAAAAGGGACAAGGGAGATCAAATCAAAGTTTGTGCTTATGTATGAGCTTTTAACCAAGCCATAGTCTTTCTCATAAGACTGAAACATTAAAAGTTTATCATCATAAAAACAACCCCATGTGGATCTTTCATAAGTATATTCTTCATTTTGTTGACCACCTCCAATGTGGTTGAAAAAAGCCTTTGGAACTACTTGTCTGACTACAAATTGTTGGATTATCCTGATTGATAAAGTATTATTGAAAGGTAATTTTGCTCCATATCTTTGAGAAAGGTAATATTTATTCTTCAATCTTAATATATACTTAATAGATTTTTGAATATGAAGATTCAAGAGGGTGAAGCTCACAATATTTTTTGCCCAGCTTATGATTGCTTTCAACTTGTTCCAGTGGAGATAATAGAAAGTGTGGTTTCCAAGGAGATGGATAAACGCTACCTACAGTTTGATATTAAGGTAAACTGTGAGATTATGAAAATGTGGTTTAACCATCTGGTTGAGTTTATTTATTCTAAATTGAAAAGAACTCTCTCAGGAAGGTGGGCAAATAATTGCTGCTCCAGAACCATCAAAGTATTTGACTGTTCTACTGGAAAACAGTGTATATGTTCACTTAGTCATGATCCAAAGTATTCTGATAATTGAATATATAATTTAAGGTTCTCTTTGGGCTTTGCATCCTATAAACCTTGGTCAAGCCATTCAGTCATTTAGACAGTTATTAGCTGAGAACAATTTGTCTGATTGCATTTATTTATTTGATTAACTGACTGTTTGCATTTAAATCAGAAATTCACTGAGAACACATTTAAATCAGCAATTCACTGGGAACAATAAGTTTTAATATGTTGGTATTTTACAGTTTCATTTAATAAACTTAGGACCTACTCGATACTCAGTAACTCTCTCAGGTGGACCATATCAAAATTTCCTATCATTGTAACATTTTGTTTATTAATAATCCACACAATGTGCATGAAGTTTCATACCACATAATTCTTGGGATATGTGTTTCAATTTAGTAAAATTATTTAGCTTGATATATTTTTATTCTTAAAGTTATTTTAAACCATACTCTTCAGGCTACTCATCAATTGAATAAGGTTTGTATAGAAAGATTTAGTTTATAATGGAAACTAATTTCCAATTCCAATTTTTAAATTCTTGTTTTCAGGCCTTTGTTGAAAATAATCCTTCTATTAAATGGTGCCCTACACCAGCCTGTGAAAGAGCAGTCAGGCTAACAAGACAAGGATCTAATACAACCAGTTCAGAAACACTTAGTTTCCCATTATTAAGAGCACCCGCTGTGGATTGTGGGAAAGGACATCTTTTCTGCTGGTAATGCTTGTTTATTTTTGATCCTGGAATTTTTGTTAGCTAGTTTGGGCTAGTTTTGAAAGCCATGTATAAGCACTAAAATAATTAGCATTTGTGGGAGTTGATATAATTCATGTTTTGTAAATATATTTTTGCATAACTCCAATATTCTGATTTTATTTAAATAAATGTTTTTAATTCAAAATTTTCCCCAGTTGAATAAAAAATGAATTATCAGGTTTTAATGGTCTTTGTTCAGTGCAGATAGTCCTTGATTAATAATCACTTATAACAAATTATAACAAGTTACAACTGTGCTAAATGAGTGGTATTTATGACTCACCATCAAAGTTCTGTCCATCCCAGCAGCCACATAATTGTCATCTGGACACATGGCAACCAGCTTGCAGTCACAGTAGTTGCAGTATTCCGCAGTCACACGATTGCAGTTCGAGATTTTCCTTGGTGGTTCCCACAAGCAAAGTCAATGGGGAAGCTGGCAGGGAAGGTTGCAAGTCATTCAAGTACATCTCCTCCAACTGACAGAAACCAGCTCCAGCCCCGCCACACTTCCACTGCACCCAGTGGTGGGATTCAAATAATTTAACAACCAGTTCTCTGCGTCAGCTTGAAATCCTAATGACCAGCTGAATAGGTGTGGCTGAGTGGTCTGTGTGGGCATGGCCAACTTGACCTCACTGATATCGAAGGGGCCTGACCTTGAGCGGCCCCTCACTTTGCCTGGCTGCTTGCATCACCTCCAAAAAATTTATGCTAAATGGAATTGCTTGAGAAACTCTAGTTCCAAGTCACTTGGGTTTAAATCTGATTTAAACTAACCTAATCCACTTCCATGAGTCAGGCATCAAAGATCTACAAATCTTTCTTTAATTGTACCAACCATATCCCCTTACTACAATCTATTAAAACTATACAGGTAGTCCTCAACTTACAACCACAATTAGGATCAGAACTTCTGTTGCTAAGTGAGGCAGATTAAATGAGTTGTGCCCAATTTTATGACCTATTTTGTCACAGTTGTTAAGCAAATTGCCATGGTTGTTAAGTGAATCTAGTTTCCTACCCTAACTTTGCTAGCTGGAAGCAGGTAGAAGAATTGCAAATGGCAATCATTTGACCCCAGGACACTGCAGCCATCATAAATACATGCTGTTTGCGAAGTGCCTGCATTTTGATCACACGACCACAGGGTCATAAGTGCAGAGACCAATCTTAAATCACTTTTTTCAGCACCACTATATCTTTGAACAGTTGCTAGGCAAATGGCTGTAAGTCAAGGACTATCTGTACTTACATAAAGCACTTGAGCAACCCCGCTCCCAGCCATTCTGCAAGCATATTTTCTGACTCATTTACCTTTTACATCCTAGATCTAAAACCTGTGAAATATTCTTTGTCTTCCCCTGAGAATAATTTTTGCACCTGCCTGTTTATAGTTACTTAACGGTTATTTAACAAAAAATTTTTTTTCTTTTCATGTATTTTGTAGATATGGGATCACCTTGGATAAAAAGTCAATTTTTATAACTCCTATTGTCCAATGAGCAATAAATTAATATTAACCAATTAATAAGGGTTTATTAATAAATACAGTGGATTTCAAGAACTATTTCCAGTTATGAAATGTTAATTATTAGCTTGATTAAGAAATAAGTGCTATGAATTGCAAATACCATACATACAGAGTATATTATATAAATTTAGTATTTTCACATCAGCTGTATTTTCCAACGATATAATGCCAGTTATAAAGATTCTGTTTCATTGAGTGACTTCATTTGAGAAATGATTCCATACCACAAATTCACCTGTTTTTTGAACTTACAGTTGACCAAAATTTAAGGATTATTGCAAATTTTGCATGTTGTGTTTTCGATTTGATAAATTACTACCTAAAATAATGATAAACAAAGCAGAGTTCAGCTAATTGTTCTAAGAAAAATGTGATAAATGCATTTTTATGCCCTTAATTTTTTTCCTGCTTTTGAAATATTACGTCTAGCAACAATACAAAAGATGATTATTATATGATTTCTTGGTTTTTCTCTTCATTTGCTTATCCTAATTTTCTCTGTATATTTTTGCTTCTTTTCTTGTTAAAATAAAATAGTTTTAATTTCTATTATTGAAAGAGACATCGCCTTCCTCATAATAAAATACCCATGAATTATTTATCTAGAAGAAAACTATATCACCATAAAATGTCCTGTGTGGGACAGAAGAAGGGGCAGTCTGAGCCTAGATATCTTTGATTCCAAGCCAAAAACTCCACTTACATTTGGACAGGAAACTCAAAGCAAGAAAGAGGGGAGGGCAAAGCTATTGGTACATGGCCCGTATCTTGCAGGAAAAGACAAGGTTAGGGATTCTTTGAATCCACTGTATGGGGACCATGCAGCAACCACCCCAAGCCTCACTATGCTGGGCCTGTCAGCATTTTCCTATACTCTGCGGCATCCTCCCCAAGCGCCACCTTGTTTGTGTTTTGCAACATTGGACCCTTGTGTACTCTTCTGCACCCAGTAGCCAATTACCTGCCCACCAGCCTGCCTGTGAGCTTCCTGGCTTTCCCACTGACTTGGGTTATTGAAAGCCACTTAATCATCCATGATCCTCACCTATTAATGGTAGCTGGGATTGCTGGGATATCATCATTAATTAAATGCTGTCACATGATGTCACACTTTAAGACCACACCACACAGCAATGAAAATTCTGGTCTAAGTTGCCATTGTGAACTGAGGACTACCTGCATGTCCAAATATTACCAACCTCTGATGTAAGGAATGAATGAATATATATATATATATATATATATAT